>BSBM01000543.1:2407500-3007500 GCA_027924585.1 Larix kaempferi | reverse complement strand
TGCATTAGGGTTGGTTAATGTGGATAACAAGCAGCTTCGAGCAAATTCTCGAAGCTGAGTGACATGGAGGCCTATCCCTAGTTGGTAGGAAAGGCTGGTATTTGGATCCTAACCTAATGGGAAGATCCCTTAGACCTCTCCCCCTAATCCTCAACCTACTCCATCCTTCTAGCCTTATAAATAAGAACTCTCTCCCCATTGAGAGGAGAGGAAGGACTATAAAACTCTCATGCTGGTGGAATTATCCTAGGTGATCTCTACTCATCCCTTGGGAGGAACATATCATCCTTTGGAGGATTGGCTTGGATTCTTGGACGAAGGTTACAACGTTAAGGCTTGGGTTGTAACTATCTTTCTCTTTTATATATTTCCCATTTATTTACATTAATACAATCTCTTTCCATAAATGTTATTGTGTTAATGATATTTAGAGCTTCCTTCCTTAACTGTTAGTTTAGATCAGTTACTGTTTAGATGTACTTTCATTGTCTGTTTGTCTCTATATGCTTGACAGGGTTTTGCAGCTCGAGATCTGAAGGTCACAGAGCTTGGAGTGACAAAGAGGAGAAGGATTCACGAATCTAAGGTAAGACATCTATCTATTTGCATCTCTAACTAATCTAGGAAAGTAATTTATATTATGTATTCATTTGTTCTAGATCCACCTAGACTAGGGAGATCTCACTTGAGTCCACTTGAGTAGATTATCCATAAACAAATCTGGCGACCATACTCAGTATTAGAAAATAACTTTGATTTCAATTTAAAGTTTGATTTAATTGATTTTTGTGATTCATTTTCGAGCCTCCTAAGCCCCTCCCATCTTTGCATTTTTTCTAATTTAGAGTCTGTTGGCTTGCCCTGACTCTGTCTGGGATCAATATTGGACCTTTTTCGCATCATTTTTGGAGATCTTTGCTTTCTTATTACTTGTTATTCACTCGACGCCCCTGAGTAAGACATTCCCTGCGCCACTGTTGTTGATGTATATGTAACTTCGGAATGTATTTCACCTATGTATATTGTACTCCTATAGAGATGGTATTATTCATCTACACGGAAGTGTCGTCATTTTTATTGATAAGTGTCGCAAGTGTTGTAACTTGCTGTGATGGGTTATTAGACCACCTATTGAGGGGTCAACCCAGATTAATGTAACCATGGGTTATTAGACTAAGTTAGACAAGTCGGCCCTGTTGGTTTTTTAGGAAGGACAGGACAAGTATAAATAGAGAGCGGGAGCTCTCTATTTGATCATCTCACTATTCACTTCTACACCGCTCTCTATTTGATCATCTCATTATTCACTTCTACACTACTTAGAAAGTGGCACACTAGTTGAGGAGGAGTAGTAGCTGCTAGTAGAAGACTATCTCTTGTACTTTGGTTGTATCATTGCTCTTTCTATCTCTGAGGAAGTTGTGGGGTTTTTAACCTTTATGGTTTTCCCCAGTGAAACTCTGTGTGTCCATTGTCTTATGTGATTGCTTGCTATGATTTATATGCTTGATATGTTTTACATGTTATTCTCTCAGTAAAGATCCTAGAGTATGCTGAATTAATGCTCAAAATATAACATGGTATCAGAGCTAACCTGAGAAGAAGACATTGTGCAGTGGCAGAAACTAGGGTTTCTTGTTTATTGGGTTTCTCTCCATAGATTTTGGAAAATCAATATGATAGATTGACTCTCCTCAGCAAGGGGAATCTTTCTGTCCAATAAGAATTGAATTCTGAGCACTTTTAGTTTTGGCCCTAAAAATTAGGGTTTCCACAAAAATAGGAATTTCTTAAATATGAGGACATAGCCGGAATCTCCTTGGAAAAATCAAAGTTTAGAGGTTTGGATCGAGATTTTTGGTTAGGTGAAGCTTCGAGAAACTCAAACCCTAATTCAGGGTCCTTCTAGTGAATCCCGGAGATTGAAAAGCATTTCTGAAGGGTGAAAATTTGCAGTTTTCAATTTCTGAGTATACCAGAATGATCAGCTCATCAAGGTGCATCTTTCTATCCTTTCAAAATTTTGAAATTCAAAGTTTGAATTTTTAGGGTTTCTCTAACAAACCCTAATCCGGGACGAGATTCAGTTTTCAGCAAATCAAGTGGAAAGACCTAAATATTTTCTATTTCCATTTGAACTACTCTTTAATATTTCTCACAACACCAAGCTTGAGGATAAGCTTGAAGGGGTTGATAACTTCTGAGCATGGAAGTATAGGAGTGGGTTAATCCTGGAAGAAAATGATTTGGACACTTATATAAGTGAAGTGGTCCCTATCCCAGAGGGAGAAGAGACTAAGGCTCTTCAAAAGAAGAACTTGGTCAAGGTAAAGAGGATCGTTGCTGATTCTATCCAAGATAATCTCATACCCCATGTGTCATCCCTAAAGACACTGAAGGAGATGTTTGATTCCTTGACCAAGTTATTTGAAGGGAAGAACATAAATCAGAAGATGACCTTGAGGAATCAATTGAAAAATGTCAAGATCCATAATGTAGAGACTGTGCATTCTTATTTCTCAAGGGTCTCCTAGATAAAAGAACAACTTGAAGCCGTGGGAGAAGACATAGAAAATGTAGAAGTGGTAATGACCACTCTTAATGGCCTTCCTAGGTCATGGGATTCCTTCATCCAAGGAATTTGTTCTAGGAAGAAACTTATCACATTCAATAGGCTGTGGGAAGAATGCTCACAGGAGGAAGCTCGAATTATAGCTTGAGAAGAGAAGATGGGGAATGAAGACCAAGCTCTCATAGCACACTCCAAAAGTCATAGTGACAAAAAGACTCACCATCATGGCAAGAAAGAAAGACATCACCATCAGAATCAGAGGGGTAGTCCCAGAATTCGAATAAATATGTCCCATGCTCGTTGCTATACATGTGATGAAAATGGACACTATTCCAGAGACTGTCCTAGAAATAAGAAAGATGGTTCTCACAAGAAGAAGAACATCAAAAGAAGACATCATGCTCATGCTGCAGAGGATGATGAACCTCCGAGGAAGAAGGCTAGAGAAGATAGCGAAGATTCTTCAAGTGATGAAGAATATGTTTTGATTTATGCTCTCACTGGAACCATTACTCATGGAAGTAATGATTGGATTATAGATAGTGGGGCTTCTAAACACATGACAGGATTCAAGGAATCCTTTATGAACCTATCTGAACATGAATCACCCCACAAGGTGAATCTTGGGGATGACTACCAGTATCCAATAAAAGGGAGTGGTGAAGCCTCCTATAAACTATACTCTGGAAAGTCTATGAAGATGAAAGATGTACTATATGTTCCAAGTCTCAAGAAGAATATACTCTCCATATCTACATTGGATTGAAACTGCATGAGGGTTCGCTTTTGTAGATGGCCAAGTCCTAATGTGGCCAAAGGGTAAGACTATAGATGATGCAGTGGTGATTGGAGAGCAAGAGGGAGGATTATACAAATTGAAGGGCCAACCAGAACAAGCCATGGTCCATGATTCAGTAGAGCCAAGTGAACTTTGGGATAGAAGTCTTGCACACATGCACTATAGGGCATTACCAATAGCAAGCAAAGCAGTGGAAGGTCTTCCTGAAATCCAGACAAAACATGAAGGTATTTGCAAAGGATGTGCAAAAGGAAAGAACACAAAGAAGGAATTTACAAGCAAGTAAGGAAAAATGAATTATCCACTCCGATGTATGCAGTCCGATGTTATCCAGTTCTCTGAGTGGGTATGTATACTATGGTTCTTTCATTGATGATTTATCTGGGAAGACTTGGACTTATTTCTTGAAGAACAAAGATGAAGTATTAAGCAAATTCAAGGAATTCAAAGCCTTGATAGAAAACCACACTGAAAAGAAGATCAGGGTCTTTAGATCCGACAATGGCAGAGAATTTACTTCAAGGGACTTCAAGAAGTTATGCAGGGATTAAGAGGGAGTTGACCACTCCTTACAATCCACAACATAAAGGAGTAGAAGAAACTACTTCAGATTTGGACTCCATCAGATCTTGCAAGGAAGCAAAGATTCAGAGGGAGTCCACCCAATAAAAAAACAAAGATAAGTATTTGAATTGTCATTTATTATATATATGTTGGCTGCTTTCTTGGGCAGACCCGGGTTTTAATGATGCGCAGCAACAAACCCCTTGGCGCACTGGCCCTCTCGGCAACGAGCTGCGCAGCAGCTCGAGGTCTCACCCGAAGTGGCTATGGGGGGCTAAGGAATCAGATTTCCTTAACCGTGGTGACGCGGAGATTGTTCTTCCTCTTCCGGCTCCTCAGATATCGGCGGTCGGACTTTCCCGCAGGCCCCTTGGCGCAACTGCGCGGATTCCTTCCTCTCTGGCGCAGAAGGCAACTATTCCTTGCGTCGACGCGTTAAGTACTTCTTCGCCCTGCGCACCCAGCGTAGTAACGCATTCCTCGCTCGCTGCAGCGACAGCGCTCCACCACTTCTTCGGTACTTAACACTTATAGCTATCAAGGGACCTTCCCAACTCACTTAAACAGTTGCAAAGATAATACAAGAGTCTTGCATACACGGGTAATGAACTTTAAACAGTTAATCATTCATGCAAACATTATAACAAGAAGAAATATGTGAAGCTCGTTTCCTCTAGGAAAACCACGTCCACGGGAGTTTATATTAACCAGAAAACCGTAGAGTTATACAATACGCTGCGCACACAGCTGCAGCCTTAGATCTTTACAGGAAACTCCATGCACACAGCTGGGAGTCCTTCTCTCAATCTAGTCTCTTCTCTACAGAGATTACAAAGGCACAGACGTCGACTCAGACTGTCTGGCAACTCAAGGATTAGCTCCTCGGCTATCCGATTCTACTCTAGTTCTACACACTCGGTAGAAAACATAGCAAAGGATAATCAACACATGATCTATCCTCGAGACTGACTATCTAACAGTCTAACCATCTAAATTATCCCAAAATATCTAACTCTTCTTCTTATCATGTATACATATATATAGGTGGCCATGACGGTCACACCTTTACAAAACTGTGGGCCTTTCCCAACAGTGATTCCCAAAAAAACCCTAACCACGCACATGGCTAGGTGTACTGTAGGCGCCGCTTGCAGTCACGTCGCCACTTCCTGCAGGCTCCTTGACTTCCGGCGCAGATTGTGGGTATGGGCGCTTGTCCTTCGCCTTCAATGCTCTGGTCCGTTGCTCCTCCTTGATCCGAGCAACCATAACTTCTGTACGTAGCCTTTTAAATGAGGGCAGCTGAGCCCTCTACTGCATCGCCTTATTTATTATGGTAGCTGAGCCACCTTCATTCTTCGATGACATGCGCGCGAGCTCCGCGATTTCCGGTCCGTAATCTTCGCTGAGCTTGTCCATCTGGCACCGTACTGCGCACCGTCTCCTTCTTGCCCAAAACTTAGTGCTTGTCCTAAAATTAGCACTTTCCTTCCATACTTGTGCTTTTTCCCCAAAATTCGCAGCTTTACCGCAGCTACGACCTAGGCTCCAACAGGCCCCTAACACTCACTTGTGGCTCGCCCTCGAGCCACTCGCACTAGCGTGTAGTCGCTTGATTTGCGCATCTGCTTTTGCTTGTGTCTCCGCGAATGTTTTCTTCCACTTCGCAATAGCGGAGTCAAATTCATCGACACACTCTACAGCTGTCTGCAACGTTTCTGCGGTTGCTTCTTCTTTAGTGATGGTATCAATCACCTCCTGAGATTCAGCAGTCTCTTTGATTTTTGCCTCGACCTGGGCAACGATTTCAGCATACTCATCCATGAATGGCTGAATGCTGTTGGTGAGCTTCTCATCTTCAGTTCTGAGCTTGTGCAGTTGCTGCTGCATTTTGCGCACTTCGCCCATTTTCTTCATTTTTGGTAAGCCTGTTAAGGGCTTAGCTTCTTCAGTCAGAACAGTTAGGGACTGTTCTGCAGCTTGCACCTGTTCTGACAGACCAACTTTAAAGGGGAGCTTCACAAGCTCCGTCCAAGCTTCCATAGCTTGGTTCATCAGGTTCTCGGCTTCCTGTATTCTATCTTTCATCTGTGTGGAAGCTCTGCTCAGTGCTTCAAATTGTACCTGCGCATCATCCGTAAACTGCGCGGCAACTCGAGCTTCTAGCTCAGCGATCTGGGTTCTATGGTCCTCGGCCATATCAACTATTTCTTGCTCCAGGGTTTTCACCCTTCCTCCAATAATTTGAACTTTCTCAACCAGAGGGAGGTCTGGTTGAATCTCGCAAGTCAGCAACTCCTGGGCAATCTCATTCACTGCATTTCTGATGCCGATGTCTTGCGCCTCATAAAGTGCAAGTTTCTCAGATACATTCTTATGGATTGCCTTCAGCTCTAACTCCTGCGATTGCAGTCGTTGGTATGCCTGGAAGGTGGAGAGCTCTCTAGCTCTCAGCTCAACAGAAACTTTCTCATGCACAAGCTGTAGAGTCTCTATAGGAATTAAAGACAAATTTATTTCTACAGGCCCAACTGAGCTTACCTGTAGTGCAGCTAGCGGATCTGGAAGTGTCATGCTGGTAGGCGGAATATGCACAACAGTATGCCTTTCTGCGAGTACTTCAACTCGCTCAGCACTTGGAATTTCTTGTGGCGCCTGCGAAGTAGATGCTGGCGCATGGGTCTGCGCAACTCTTCCTGCGAGACCTTTCAGTTCTACGAACTGCAAATCTAAAGCACTTCTGATGTGAGCGTGCGCAGTGTGCAGCTCGCGAAATTGCTCGTGTAGGAACTGGTCGATCCCCGAGGGAATAGCCTCAGCGGGATGCGACACTTTTTGCTTCTTGGCGGCCGGTTCTGTGGAGCCCATAATACAGCTGTGACTCTAAGGTCCCAATCATCTCTTTGTTGATTACAGATCTTCGTCAGGGCATTCTCAAGGATCTTATTGAATGCTTCCACCGTACCATTAGGTTGAGGATGGTAGGGTGTAGTCTTATGGTGATTAATTTGAAATTCTTCAGTAAGGGCCTCTATAGTCTCATTGAGGAAATGTGTACCCTGATCACTCATGAGGATCACTGGGCATCCAAATCTAGTGATAATATTCTCAAAAATGAACTGTGCGGCCGTAGCAGCGTCGCAGTTCTTAACTGGCTTCGCCTCAGCCCATCTGGTGAGGTATTCAGTAGCTGTAATGATGTATCTTGCGCCAGTTCTTTTTCCTGGTGGGTTAATAGGTCCTACAAAGTCAATGGCCCATTTATCAAAAGCACGCAGTGTGATATGGGGTCTTAGCAGCATTTCATCTCTTCTTGAGGGTTTTCCTGTTCGCTGGCACACATCGCAACATTTACAGAATTCCTTAGTATCCTTGTGCAATGTCGGCCACCAAAGACCTGCGGCTAATATCTTTTGCGCGGTCGGCTTTCCTGCGAAATGGCCTCCTGCGGTACCTGAATGCGCTTCTGCGATGATAGAGTTCTTTTCATGTGGTAATATACATCTGCGCAAAACTTCGTCAGGGCCCAACTTATAAAGCTGGCCTGCTATCAAAGTGAAGTCTACGGCTCTGACAACAAGTTGCTTCTTTTGCTGGATTGTAAACTCAGTCGGTGCTTGCTCGGTAGTGAGAAACTCAAGAATATCAGAATAATATTCGTCTGCTGCTTGAATAGAAAACAACTGTGCGTCAGGCAGATTGTCCTCCAGACTTGTAGGTTCCTCTCCTGACTCTATCCTGGATAGATGGTCAGGCCCTGCATTCAATCTGCCTGGCTTTACAATAACCTCGAAATCATATTCTTGAAAGAGCAGTAGCCATCTGCAAATTCTTCCTCCTAACACTGGTTTATTGACCAAATATTTCAAAGCAGAATGGTCAGTATACATTTTAAAATGAGCGCCTAACAGGTAGTGTCTGAATTTCTGTAGGGCATACACCATAGCTAATCCTTCCCTTTCTATAGTGGTGTAGTTCTTCTCAGCTGTAGATAGCTTTCTGCTGGAGTAAGCAATCAGGTGGTCAACACTTCCTTCTCCAGACTGTGTAAGCACAACCCCCAATGCTATGGAAGAAGCATCAACATGAACATGAAAAGGTTTTCTCCAGTCCGGGAAAACTAGAATAGGCGCTGTGATCATCTTCTCTTTAAGTGTGTCCAAGCTCTGTTGGCATTCTTCTGTCCATTGGAACTTCGAATCCTTTTTCAGCAATCTTTCCATAGGCGCTGTGATCTTTGCATAACCCTTGATGAATTTTCTGTAGTATCCTATATGTCCCAATGTAGTGCGCAATTGCTTAACTGAGTTGGGTGCAGGTAAATTAGCAATGATGGCAACCTTCGCAGGGTCCATCAGGAGTCCTTGTCTGCATACAATATGTCCCAACAAAATACCAAAGGGCGCACAGAAGATACATTTTTTCAAGTTAAGGGAAATCTGATGCTGTCTACATTTTTCTAACATCATGCGCAGATTTGCAATATGGTTCTTTAATAGGCCAAATACAGTCCAGTCATCAAAATAGACTTCTAGAAACTTGTGAATGAATTCTTTAAAAACAGCAACAACAACTCTAGAGAAGATAGCAGGTGCGTTTTTAAGACCAAAGGGCATTACCGTATACTGGAATGAGCCCCATTCAGTTGCAAAAGTAGTCTTGTGGCGGTCGTCCGGATGGATTCTGATCTGGTGATATCCCGAAAAACCATCAGTGAAAGAGTAAGCCTCTTGTCCTCCAACATTATCAAGTACTTCATCTGTGAAAGGAGTGGGAAATGGATCGTGCGCTGATGCATCATTGAGTTTGCACAAGTCGACACAGATTCTTATTTCACCTTTCGTTTTCTTTTCTTGGACCACCATAGGACTAATCCAATTGCTTTCCTCTACTGGCTCAATAATACCTGCTGCGAGCATTTTATCAATTTCTTCTTTGACTTTTTCTTTATAGCGCGGGTTCAGCCTGTATGGGCGCTGCTTTACTGGCTTGGCATCTGGTTTCAGAGGTATGCGCATCACCCCTAAGTCTCCTAGGATGCCTTTCATTTCTGTGAACTTGGTGGGAAAGATATCCTGGTAGTCACGTAATAATTCTGAAACGTGTCCAACAGTTTCATCATCCCAATAATCTCCTATAGAAGCAAACTTTGGTTCAGCTTTTGTACCAATGTTAATCTTCTTGAGCTTGATGTGTTCTGTGATGGCAGGAATATCAAGCTCAGGACCTTTGATATTGCGCATCCCTTCTGATTCTGGGATATTGATGTTGCGAGGATCGTCCTCCTCATCTTCAGCAGTGAAGTTATAACATTCCAGGGCATGTTCTATCTGGACAGCCCAATCTGGTTGGGAATATTCTGATAACGGGCATTGTTCAAATATCTTCTTTTTAATACACTGCAAAGCTTGATCAATACTCGGATGTTCTGACTCAAAACTGAAGGTAAGTTGAAAACTTTCCATCATTAGAGGCCAAGTGAGAGTGCCTCTGCGCAATTCTGTTTCAGTATACCAATTCCTTGCAACTGTATCCAATGTGTGGATGAATAGGTGAACCCATTCATCTTCCGGAATATCTGACCATTGCTGAATACATGCTTCAATGTGTGACCTGGGGTCACTCTGTCCCTCGTATTTGCGTAGGACTTCGGCTGTGGTGTCCTGAAATCTGCGCAGTATCAATCTGCGATAGTCTTGCCATGTATGAATATTCTCCTTATGCGCAGCCCACCATCTTGCGGGTGTAGCGCGCAATGCTACATCCAGTGCCTGGATGCGCTGCTGTTCTGGAAGCTTTTGTTCATATTCATGTATGAATTTAGTTACTTCCGTTAAACCATCAAAAATTGGAGTGTTGGTTAGTTCTGTGCCAATCCATCGGATGGATTTAGTCATCATGGCGCAACGTCTTGCAGAAACCTCATGTAAACGATTCTGCCAGTTTTCCAATCCTGCATCTGAGTCTGATGTGCACGAGCTATCGCATCGCCAGCTGATATGGCCATCTGCTGTGGGGTTGACATAGTCACTGTTGTTAGTGGTCATTTGGTACAAACTTTCCATGTGGCACGCTTCTTTTTCTGCGCGAATGGGTTCTATATACCTTGGTCCTTGAATAGGATCAAGTGGTGCGATGACCCTAATCTGGTCATCCTCAAAGGTCATCTGTCTTTTCTTCAAGTTAATGACAGCCAAATTATCAAATGCCCAGTCTATTCCTAAAAGTGCTGGGTATGGTCTACTATCATCCATCATTTTGATTACTTCAAAATCTGCAGAGCTTCTTACTCCTTCAATATCAATAGGTACATTGGGTAATCTTCCCAATGGAGAGACTCGTTGCTGATTCGCGAGTCTTAGCTGGATAGGGGATCTTGTAAGATGAGGGCTTCCCATCTGTTCCCATGTCTGCATAGTGAGAACATTGGCTTCTGAACCCAAATCTAACATGACTTCGTCCATTTCAAATGCTCCAATCTATGCTGTAAGCCTCATCTCTTTTGCAGTTCTAATGTGACTCCTAATCTGGTGAACAGCACACTGCGGTGTGTTCGTCGACGCAGACTGTTGGCACTGATCCAACAGGTGTTGGAGTTCTAGAGTTGCCTTTTCATTGCGCAACAATTTTAAACATTGTCGCAGGAACGCATGAACACTGCCTAGTGCATGCTCCTCGTCAGGTCTTTCAGCTATAGTGGCCTGTTCTTGTACCAGGTTGTCTTGTCTTAGCACTTGCGATCTAATATTGTTCTGCGGAATTGCGGCAGAACTTGAAGCTCTCTGATCTGAGAAATACTCTTGAGCTTGCTTGAATGCTTCTTTTTGCTTCTGCAGGTTAAGTGGGGCTGGTTTAATATTAGCACAGCGCACCCATTGCGTCGCTTGCTTTCCCATTCCCATCTCTTGCGCACCAGTGGTTTCTCCACTGCGTGTCACTATATTAACTGTAGGGTCTGGTTCTCTTTTTTCTGCTGCAATCAACTGAATATTTTGATTGACCTGTGGGGTCTTTGCTTGCATCTTAGCCTGTAACTGAGGGCATTCGTCAATGATATGGTCATAAGATTTACAATACCTGCAGAGGGTTGTAGGATTTTGGCAATCCCTGGCAAAATGACCTTGTGCTCCGCAATTATAACAAGTGATCTGTCCTCTTCCGCGACCAAAATTTGTTGTGCGTCCGCGTCCCCTGTAATTTCCTGCTCGGGCGTCGCGAGTTTGGTCATACGGTGGACCTGCTGTGGGTCCTTGTGTCTCTGCTTGTACCCTATAAACATCATGCTTTCTTTCTATCATAAGATCATATGCTCTACAATTGTTCTCATCATGACCTACTGATTTACAGAAATTACAATATAGATTCTTTGGAGTTTGTACATATTTCTGAAGTAAGTGACATTCTTGTGGTCTATGACCTCTAGTTCTACAGATTTCACACCAAGGCCCCTGTGCCTGTGGTAAAGGGTTAGGTGCTCCAGTTGCAATATAGTCTATGAAAACGGGGCAATGGTCCTTTGAATGACCTTGGGCTTTACATTTTGTACACCAAATTTCTTCCTTAATCTCCTTGCCTTTCTTAATATCATGCACTTGCAGGGTTAAGTTTGCTAATTGGTTCTGTAAATGCACAACATCGTTGCTTGTTCCCGCAATTGGCGAAGCTTCTAGTTTCATAGCCATCTCTAGAGCTTGTTCCTGAGTATTGAGATTCTGTTGCATAAGAGGAAGCCTAATGTGTGGGAGTAGCGCAGCAATGAACCATTCTTTATGCTGTTGTGGTGCAAACTCGAAGCTTACTTGATCTATCAAGGCTTTGAACTTCTGGTCAAAGTCCCATACTGATTCTGTAGGTAGCTGTTTGATGTCTTTGAGCTCTGTTATACACTGTGATTCTGATTTAGGTTTCTTGAATTCCCGAATCATAGCATTTCTTACATCAGCAAGCGTTCTATTCTGTGCTGGTGAGTATTTCATGAACCAAGTCAAGGCTCTTTCTCTTAGTGTGGTTGCTAACTGAACCAGTTTAACAGCATCATCATTAATTTGCTTAATTGTCCAAATGGCTTCACATAAGAACCAGTGCTACTCAGGGTCTTCTATCCCTGTTCCTCTAAAAGTTGGTAGCTTCATGTCATCACCCATCCTTCTTGTGCTAGGTAGAGGTGAGGGTGCTGTAGCAGTGCTTCTGGACTGGTTAAATAAAGGTGGTACAGAGGTACTAGAAGTACCGTGTGAGCTACTAGAAGGTGTTACTGCGGGGTTATACTGAGCTCCGTCTGGTTTTTGCGGTGTAAAGGGGTGATAAGGGATATGAGCACTCCCTTGTCTTTCTATATGGCTTGGTCCAGGGACTTGGCTATCATCTGGGCTAGACTCAAAAGAATATTGGTCAAGGCCTACTTTATATCGTTTTCCACTATGAGTGCAACCAATAAGTTCAGGATCACTATCAGAATCTACGGACATTACTTGTCTATGCTATTCATCAGAAGCAATACATAGCTTTCCTTTTTCATACAGAAGCATTTTAATCCATAAGTTCAGAGAATTTAAGAACTTACCTCTGTGTACTTGGAAGAAATTCCTCTCAGCTTCACTGAAACTCTTTCTTGTATCTACTGCAAACTCGGTGATGAAACCTTTCAGTAGACTATTCAACCAAAAGTCTACTGCGCGGGACACAGGATTGTCTATCCGCTTCACAATACTGACTAGCTCAGGCGTCCAAGCGACGGGTCGATCAATATGCACAGTAGGTCTAGAATCTGCTAACTTGGCTATCCAAGCGTGTAACTCCAGTGCGAATGTAACAAAGAAAATTTCATGAAGGTCAGTATAAATATACTTCTGTCAGTCTTCTGTTTGGAGCGTAGAACTTCTATTTTCTTGTTCAGCGAACTCTTTAGCCTTTAAATCAAACCAGTCTCCAATTTCTTTAGCTGTAGGATTCCAATAACACATTTTTCAACTGAGCAAGTCTCAGTGTAACAGAACCTTTTGCTGGCTTCAGCAACAATCTCAGACGTCGGGGAAATAGTAAGTCTCACAGCAGCAAGTCGCAAGACAAGGGAACCATTTGTTGGCTCCTTTCTTTCTCTAGGTTGCGCGTCAATCTCGCACGTCATAGAACCATTTGTTGGCTCAAAAACAGGGTTCAAAGCAACAGAAGTGGCGTGATCAAAAATTCATAAGGCAACGGAACCATTTGTTGGCTCAACAACAGGGTTCAAAGCAACAGAAGTGGCGTGATCAAAAAGTCATAAGGCAACGGAACCATTTGTTGGCTCAACAACAGGGTTCAAAGCAACAGAAGTGGCATGATCAAAAAGTCATAAGGCAACGGAACCATTTGTTGGCTCAACAACAAGGTTCAAAGCAACAGAAGTGGCGTGATCAAAAAGTCATAAGGCAACGGAACCATTTGTTGGCTGCTTTCTTGGGCAGACCCGGGTTTTAATGAAGCGCAGCAACAAACCCCTTGGCGCATTGGCCCTCTTGGCAACGAGCTGCGCAGCAGCTCGAGGTCTCACCTGAAGTGGCTATGGGGGGCTAAGGAATCAGATTTCCTTAACCGTGGTGACGCGGAGATTGTTCTTCCTCTTCTGGCTCCTCAGATATCGGCGGTCGGACTTTCCCGCAGGCCCCTCGGCGCAACTGCGTGGATTCCTTCCTCTCTGGCGCAGAAGGCAACTATTCCTTGCATCGACGCGTTAAGTACTTCTTCGCCCTGCGCACCCAGCGTAGTAACGCATTCCTCGCTCGCTGCAGCGACAACGCTCCACCACTTCTTCGGTACTTAACACTTATAGCTATCAAGGGACCTTCCCAACTCACTTAAACAGTTGCAAAGATAATACAAGAGTCTTGCATACACGGGTAATGAACTTTAAACAGTTAATCATTCATGCAAATATTATAACAAGAAGAAATATGTGAAGCTCGTTTCCTCTAGCAAAACCACGTCCACGGGAGTTTATATTAACCAGAAAACCGTAGATTTATACAATACGCTGCGCACACAGCTGCAGCCTTAGATCTTTACAGGAAACTCCACGCACACAGCTGGGAGCCCTTCTCTCAATCTAGTCTCTTCTCTACAGAGATTACAAAGGCACAGACGTCGACTCAGACTGTCTGGCAACTCAGGGATTAGCTCCTCGGCTATCCGATTCTACTCTAGTTCTACACACTCGGTAGAAAACATAGCAAAGGATAATCAACACATGATCTATCCTCGAGACTGACTATCTAACAGTCTAACCATCTAACTTATCCCAAAATATCTAACTCTTCTTCTTATCATGTATACATATATATAGGTGGCCATGACGGTCACACCTTTACAAAACTGTGGGCCTTTCCCAACAGTGATTCCCAAAAAAACCCTAACCACGCACATGGCTAGGTGTACTGTAGGCGCCGCTTGCAGTCACGTCGCCGCTTCCTGCAGGCTCCTTGACTTCCGGCGCAGATTGTGGGTATGGGCGCTTGTCCTTCGCCTTCAATGCTCTGGTCCGTTGCTCCTCCTTGATCCGAGCAACCATAACTTCTGTACGTATCCTTTTAAATGAGGGTAGCTAAGCCCTCTACTCCATCACCTTATTTATTATGGTAGCTAAGCCACCTTCATTCATCGATGGCGTGCGCGCGAGCTCCGCGATTTCCGGTCCGTAATATTCGCTGAGCTTGTCCATCTGGCACCGTACTGCGCACCGTCTCCTTCTTGCCCAAAACTTAGTGCTTGTCCTAAAATTAGCACTTTCCTTCCATACTTGTGCTTTTTCCCCAAAATTCGTAGCTTTACCGCAGCTACGACCTAGGCTCCAACAATATATGATGTTGTTCAGTTATGTACATACTGATGTTCCTAAAGTTAGGACGTGTATTATGCATATCAGGATATTTGCATTAATGAACAAGATACTACTAATATAGTAATGGGTAAGTGGCCTATGGTATTGTACAACACTCCATTGCTACTTATCTAGAATGAAACCTCTTTGCTGACATGTTGGGAGTTGTGCACACTCTTAACAATGTTCTGGTAGAGATGGAAGGCATCTAGAAAGTTACGGAATATGGATAAATGTTGTATTGAAGCATTGGATAAGATAATTGCATGACTGTATGACATATGTCTTTATGAGTAAGAATTTGTTCTGAAATATATAAGATGTCTCTAATCATGCAATTGAACTTGTCTTGTAGGAGAGACCGTGTACCATCACCTACAAAAAGGGACTACAACATTTGTTCAACGAAAAACTATCTATTGAAGATATTGAAGAATCTGAAGTTCCCAGGATTCGAGATGCAGTAATGGAAGAATTCCATGGTCGAGGAATACCAGTCGATCATGAAGAATGATGTTTGGGATGTGGTCCCAAGAACAGATGAGAAGTCTGTGGTGAATTCCAAGTGGATCTATAAGATCAAGCATGTTGTAGATGGCAACATAGAGAAATATAAAGCAAGGTTTGTAGCTCGTGGCTTCTCCCAGAAAGAAGGGATTAATTATGAAGAAACCTTTGCTCCTGTGGCCAGATACACTTCCATAAGATCAGTACTTTCTCTGGCTATAGTGATGAAATGGAAGGTACACCAAATGGATGTCAAGACATATTTCTTGAATAGTGCAGTTGAAGAGGAAGTGTATGTGGAGCAGCCACTCGGGTTTGAGACACAAGACCAAGAGTCACATGTGTGCAAACTGAAGAAAGCCCTGTATGGTTTGAAATAGGCACCCAGGACCTGGTATGGCAGGATAGATGGCTTCCTATCTAGTTTGGGCTTTACCAAGAGTAAAGCATATTCCAACCTTTACTACAAGGTTGAGGAAGGCAATCCAGTGATACTACTATTATATGTGGATGACCTGTTTGTAACAGGTGAGGATAGATTGATTGCTGACACGAAGAGGAAGCTTGCTTCCAGGTTCAAGATGAAGGACTTGGGTATGTTGCACTACTTTCTTGGTATGGAGGTGTGGCAGAGTGCAGATGGAATCTTCCTTGGACAAGGGAAGTATGCAGTAGAGATCCTCAAGAGGTTCAGGATGATAGACTGAAAGGCCATGGACACACCTATGGCATCGAACTTGAAGCTTCTATGTGATGCTTCATCTGAGACGATTGATGCTACGATGTATCGTTAGATGATTGGGTCCTTGATGTACCTGACGAATACAAGACCAGATATCTCCTTTGCAGTGAACACCTTGAGCCAGTACTTGACAGATCTGAGACATGTTCACTTGATAGCTGCAAAGCATATTCTAAGGTACCTGAAGGGTAAAGTTGACTATGGGCTCAAGTATGAGGCGAATCAAAAGTTTAACCTGGAGGGTTATGTTGATTCAGATTGGGAAGGTAGTGCCATTGATCGGAAGAGCACTTCGGGGTGCTTCTTTAGCATGAGATCCAGTATGATCTCTTGGTTTAACAGGAAGCAGTCTTGTGCGGCACTGAGTACAGCCGAAGTAGAGTATGTCGCAGCTTGTTTGGCTAGTTGTGAGGCAGTATGGATTAGGAAGCTACCGTCTGATTTGTTTGATCTCCAGCTCAGTGCTACTTGTATATATTGCGACAACCAGAGTTGTGTGAAGTTGTTGCAGAACCCAGTGTTCCATGACAAGTCGAAGCACATTGAGATAAAGTATCACTATATCAGGGATATGGTGCAGAGAGGAGTAGTGAAGCTCTTGTATGTTGTGATGGACGAGCAGATAGCCAATGTGTTGACCATGCCACTTGCTAGAGTGAAGTTTGAATACTTCAGAGGGAGAGTTGGTGTACTTTAGATCGAGAAATCTTCCAAGGGGAAGTGATGAGTCTGGAGACATAGATGCACACGAACCATTCTCACATAGTGGTAGGTTGTTCCTCCTATGGTGTAGATGTAGGGGCTGGAGCCATTCTCACATAGTGGTAGGTTGGTCCTCCCATGGTCATTGATGTAAGTGCTGTGAGCCTTTCCCGGATGGTAAGAGGAAAGTCCTTCCATGCCAGTGAGTGTAAGTGCTATGTGTGTGCATCTGGGTTGTGCTCTGTGGACGATGACGATGATCTGAAGACGATGATGTGACTGTATGGTACACAGGTTTTGTAGAGGCATATGATCAGTCCTGAGATGCTCTTATAGGTTTTGCATAGGCAGTGTAATCAGTCCTAGGAGATCTTGCAGGTTTTGCAGAGGCAGTGTAATCAGTCTTGAGGTGTACCTACTTGATGGCTTGCTCGCAGAGATGTTGATGATGTTCATCCAGCATGAAAAAGGGTTGGCTCTGTAGATGATGAAGACCTACAGGTGGCAGGCCTACACCCAGTATGAAAAAGGAATGGATCTATAGAACTTCCTATGACGAGTAGATTGCAGATTGATTCAGATAGCAACAGTGATGATGATTCAATGATGATGATTCAATGACGATGATCCAGTGATGATGATCTAGAGAAGGAGACTTGTGCTAGCATATCTGTGTCGAGAAATACCTTCCTAGTTAAGAGGAAGTGTTGATGTATATGTAACTTCGGAATGTATTTCACCTATGTATATTGTACTCCTATAGAGATGGTATTATTCTTCTATACAGAAGTGTCATCATTTGTATTGACAAGTGTCGCAAGTGTCGTAACTTGCTGTGATTGGTTATTAGACCACCTATTGAGGGGTCAGCCCAGATTAATGTAACCATGGGTTATTAGACTGAGTTAGACAAGTTGGCCCTGTTGATTTATTAGGCAGGACAGGACAAGTATAAATAGAAAGCGGGAGCTCTCTATTTCATCATCTCATTATTCACCTCTACACTACTCGAAAAGTGGTGCACTAGTTGAGGAAGAGGAGTAGCTTCTAGTAGAAGACTATCTCTTGTACTTTGGTTGTATCATTGTGTTGTTGCAGTAGCATCCCCCCCCCAAATTTTGTAGATATTGGGGCCCCTCCATTCATTTTACTAGAAAGACTGCCTAAAAAAAAGTTAAGTCTCCTTTGAAAACTTTTTGACTTAGTTTTTGTTTCAACTGAGGAATCTGCTTGAAAATTGAAGTTTTTCTTCTAAGTCAAAAATCACAACTGGGGAAGAACTCAGGATTCTCCCCCGAAATTGCAGAAGAACTCAGGATTCTCTCCCGAAACTACGAAAGAACTCAGGATTCTCTCCCGAAACTGCGGAAGAACTCAGGATTCTCTCCCGAAAAGTACTCCGAAACAGCGAAAACACTTAGCGTTTTTAAATTTTCGGAAGAACTTAAAATTGCCTCCTGGAACTGCGGAAGAAACTTAAAATTCTCCCTCGAAACTGGGGAAGAACTCAGCGAGCTTGAGCGAAATTGTGGAAGCTTTCGCCAAGTGTTGCCGCAGTTGGTCTTTTCCCTAGGTTACGACTCAACCATTCATATTTCGATAAAAAACTTAACAAAGTCATTCGTGATATTCAGAAGGACTTACTGAGTCTTTCCGAAACTTCGGAACAACTCGACAAATCCGACCGCGATAAGCTTCCGGGAGAGTGGACTTCGAAAGAACTCACAAAGTGCTCCCGAAACGCCGGAACGACTCGCCAATTTTTTCCGCCACTGCGAGGCGTCTTTTTGTCTCTCCCGCAACAGACAAATGCCTCACAAAATTTTCCCACCTTTCGGGAGGAACTCATAAGTTTTGGCCGCAACCACGGACGAAACTTGTGAGTCCTCATCGTAGCCGACGGTCACGCGTTAAATGCCGAATTGTTTTGAAATGACCACGCCGTACAAGTGTTTAACTCTGTTTATTCTCTTCTTTTACTTTTTTGTTTTTGTTTTTTACTTTCTATTTTACTTTCTTTTTCTTTTATTTTCTTTTTTTACTTTCCCCCCTTTGTGCCATGATCCTGGGTTAGAGATTTTTCTCCTTTTTTTTCTTCTTCTTTTTTTTCCAAATATTTTGGGTCACAAACCTAAAGTATTTTTTTTTAATAGAGGGCCACCAACCCAGTTTTTCTTTCCTTTGTAGAAATATTAGTGACCTGCAAAAAAATTTAAAATTCGGCCACGAGCCTCCATGAGCAAAAATAACCACGGTCAACAACCGCTCTGGTACCAACTGCAAGGAACCCAATGGGTTACTTGACCTTAGCATCCATAATAAAAACATATAATCCATATAAGGATAAATATTTCTTATTTATAAAATTATAACTTGTTATTCCCACTATACATTTTGGTGTGTATATATAATACACATAGTTGATAAGTTGCGCTCCTTGTAATGGAATATGACAACTAATAATTATTATAATACAATTAATAAATAAATATATAATAATATAGAAAATATAAATAATCGAGAACTATGTTAGTAATATACTTAGGTATATTACAATGAAAGTTCATTTCATTAATACTCGAATATGGTGATATAATATGGAGTTGATTACATTATATTCCTTCTTAACAACAACTATCCTGGATAAAAAAAGGTTTCAACTTTGTTGATGTTAAGGATAAGATGAAAATAAGAACAATGTTGAAGAACTAGAGATAATAACAACAATATGCTTAATATAGGAAAGAATGATAGAATAAAGTTATCGCACAACTCATCACAAATTTCCATATGGAAAAAGTGAAGTAAATAAAGATCTAATCAACACAAAATAACTTCTAAGGGTAAAGCATTTAAAAGCATGATAAGCCCATAATGACACAGGAAAAATTCATGACATGACATGTGAAACATAGAATCTGAGCATGCATATTAAATTGCGTTTATAGAACAAGGGTTATCAACAACATATAATGAGTGAGCACAATATGATACCAAGATAAAAATATTGTGAAAAATATGACGCTATGTTAGAATCATCATCATTATTAGAAGAGTGGGATCATGTTAGAATATTGAGCAAAAAATTGATCAAATAAAACAATGATATCACTTGTATATGAAAAATATTGCCATTTAGCAACTAAACCGTAACAATCGGTTCATTTTTTGTGGTCACCATGATAACATACTAGAGATACATTTCCTGAAAATGTCAAAATCTCTTCCATAGAAGAAGGTTAGAGATAGTAAAACAAGAACAAGAAACAATCTGTAAAAACATGATTTAAACTAAGAACATAAACCCTAATGCAAAAGTGCAAGAAGTTAATGAAGGGAATTCCAATATAATAGAGAGTAAACTAGAAATGTCTCACTACTAACATTAGCTAATAGTGGGATCTGTAACCTTGCAGTAGAGAACCAAGAGTAAAAAATCAAAATCAATGAAGAAAAAACCCGTAAAATACGAATTCGCGCTTTCGCAAAAGACAGGTTGCAACGTTCTTCATGAATTCATTCCTAATCAAACCATAGGGTGTGAATTTATTGATGTATATTCTCCTAATTAGATCATAGGTTGTGAAATAGCCCAAAGCTTCCCTAAATCTATGGATTTGGTAAAATTACACTATGTTGGGTAAACAAAAACCTTTTTCAATGAAATGAAAAGAGTTTCCAACTAGAAACAACGTTTCGGACGCAAAGGAAAAACTAGTAACAACCAAAAAATGCACAAAAATATCAAACCAAAGATCCTTTGACCACCAACGAAAGCCCATAACAAAGCACAACTAGAGATAAAAAAAGCCAGATATGCTACAAAACAATTAGATACTTGATAGAAAGTTAGCATAAAATTGATTATAATCCAGATCTATAGAAATAATCAAGAGATCTTGAGAAAATATGAAAAATTCTTTAAAAATAAAGGTGAGGAATGGGGTTTAAAAAAATGATTTATCAAACATGCAGCAAAATGACTATATCTATAAAAATATCACTTGGGTATGATAGATTGGATTCCAAATATACAAATTATCAAAGACCCAACTCTCAAAATATGAAGAATCTTTGCTTCTAAAAAAAATCAAAGAATTACCAAAGAAGGTAGAGCATAGAAACTAACTTTAAGAACATGTTAGAATATTGAGAATATGTATAACATACAACAACACATTTATACTAACATGTAAATCAATAGGAATGATCTACTAGTCTTGACTTATATCCATACAAGCAACAATAATCATGTAAGAATGAAGAGACGAGAACAAGAAAACAATATGCCAAATATACATGTTAAAACCACAATTGAGGAAACATCCATGGGAAGGTTTGGTATTTTATATCATTCATAAATCTCCATCTTACAATACAAGGAATCTCCACATATTCATAACTCTCCATCTTCACATCATGTCACAATGATGTGCATACAAATGACATACAAAACATACTCAAAAGAGGCTCCTTCACCTCTATTATATACCAAGAGGAATGGAATATTTACTTCCCATAACACATGGTATAAATAGATTTCCACCTCTCTTATATAAATAATGGTTATGATATATTTAATTACATGATGCATGTGTGATAACTCTATTTTATAAAATTAGAGTTATTTTATGCATGTTAATGATATTTTCCCAATAATACCACTCAATTCATCATTACATATTCTAACAATGAATAGGTGATATAGTTAGAGATCCAACAGGTACATGGTGCACCCACTCACATTCTCAAAGTGTTCCTCATACATTCTATACTACAGAGCCCTTGATGCACATCCACAATTACATGGTCAGTGTAGGAGATCCACATTATTTTTTAGTAGTTGCATGAAATCCACATTTAAATATTTCCATTAAGGAGGAGCATCAATATTTGATGAAGAACCAACCTTGGAAACCATATCCAATACTCCCCCCTAGTAGGAGACTTGCATGGAGAAACTAGAAATATCGATCAAATTTGGAAGAATAAGGAAATGAGAGTGATCATGGTTGAAGAACACTGCCAAATTCCACTTAACACTATCCTCTTTTTTTTGTCAGGGTGTGCATGTGTGTTGCGGGGGGGGCTCCTACTAGTCTTTCCCAAATTTCCCACTTTCAGGGAATAGTTTATTTATGTAGATAGGTACCTAACATGGATACAAATTGATGGGACCCAACTTTTTTATGCATTATCTGTTGAAATATTGTAACTTCAAAGAATATTATATTTGTATATTATTTATTCCGGAGATGTTCCATACCTCCGATGTGATTATACTATAAATCCGGAGATGTTTATTCCTCCGAGTTGGGTGTGGTAACTAGGGTTATTAGACCCACCATGTGGGGGTCGGCCCAGTCAATTATAATGGGGTATTTAACCTAATGGTTAAATACGAGCCTACATGTACTTGTGTAAAATACATATCAGAGTAGTGTATAAATAGAGGAGGTGTGTTCCTCATTTGACATATACACTCACTTGAGGATAGCGCACTTGTGAAGGAGAGGTCTGCAATTGTGGAGAAGGAGATCATGTCTCAGGGTTTCATCTTTGTATATTGCTGGTCATCTATATTGAGGAAGCTTTGCTGGGTTTTCTACCCCATGAGGGTTTCCCAGGATAAATCTCTGTCTCTTGTGTTTATGCTATGCTTGTTGTTTCTTCAGTGATCCTGTATATGCTATTATTGTGAAATGGAATGTAATGCTGCTATTTTATGTCTTAGCATATTGAATTTTAAACATGGTATCAGAGCTAACCTGAAGGAAGACAAGGTATGGCACTAACGACACATGCTTTACTTACGACAATTTGAAGGTTAGGGTTTTACATAGCAAAAACCAGTCATCGTAGCACTTTCGCTATAAATCCGTTTTGGAGAAGTTTTCGGATCTGAAATTGTTACAGGACGAAGATTAAATCTCCAGGTACCTTGTGTCCAAAGGACAACCTCTAATTCGTTGTACTTTGTGATTTATGATCTGTACAATATAGGGTTTCTGCCTCTTCCAGATCTGAGTCAAAATCAGGTGACCTTGGAAACAAGGTCATATCTTGGGCTAGGAAGCTCCAAATGAAATTTCGTAAAAAGTGACAGGTAGTACACAGTCTTTACTATCTCAGAAAACTTTTTCAGAGGCCGAAGGTGAACCAGTGACACGTGGAACTCCGTACAAGTGCGCTCTCCTGTATTATCCCATAAACAGGTCATGTTGCGACATTTGGCATAACTCTCTCTCAGAGAGTCCAATTGAGGTCATACCTATCAGGATGGAAAAGTAACAGGCCGAGCTATCTCAGGAAACGTTTTTTAGAGGCCGAAGTTAAAACAGTGACACGTGGCACGCCGTACAAGTTCGCTCTCCTGTTTTATCCCAAAACAGGTCACGTTGCGACATTTGGCATATCTCTCTCTTAGAGAATCCAATTGAGGTCAGACCTATCAGGATGGAAATATAACAGGTCAGGCTATCTCAGGAAACTTTTTCAGACCCTGTGGATCAAAAACTTCGGAGTTACACCAGAAACAATCAGGTACATATTTATGTCAAAACAGAATTATTTTTTTGGTACCTTCATTCATGGCTTCCGGAATTTAGGGCTTTGGAGAAAGTTGGAATTTTTGTAATCGGAGACCACGGCTGGATGCTACTCATCAAAATAGAAATTTAGAGACCAAGATCAGAATTTTTGGTTGGGCAGAAGGCCGGGCTTGATTAGACCCTAGTTCGGGACTTTGATCAGAAAAGTGGAAAATTAGGGCTTCTGTAAAAATGGGAATTTTTAAAATCTGTGACCACGGCTGGAAGCTCCTCAGAAAAATAGAAGCTTAGAGCTTTGGATCAAACATTTTGATTGGGAAGAAGAGTGGGATTCATCAAACCCCATTTCAGGGTCACGTCCAGTGAATCTGGAAGTTTCAAAGGCAAAATTGAGGAGTGAAACTTTGCAGTTTTCAAATTCTGAATATGCCAGTTTGATCAGCTCAACAAGACATATTCTTTCATCCATTCAGAAGTGTGAAAGTCAAAGTTTGAATCTTTAGGGTTTCTCTAGCAAACCCTAATCAAGCTCCAGATCAAGTTTCAGGGGGAGTTGAGGCTAAGGCCTTACATAAGAAGACTACAAGAAGTCTCGACAGGTATGACTTAAAGAGGTTCAGGTATGTCTTGAAATCTAATTCTTGATTAAGTTCATGATGTGTTTGCCTTCATATTATTTACTAGTACAATCTTGATTAATGTTAGAATTGTGTTATCACCCTAGTAACAATATGAATGCATGTGAATGATCAAGGACATTCATTGATTAGGGCTATATGATTGTACTAATGCATTATGGTGTTGTGTGAGGTTGATGCTGTCTGCTAACAAGATATAGGTACATCACAAAAGACAAATCAAGTTCCATGACCATGACATCATGAAGACAAAGACTCATCCATAATCTTTGTTCTACTTACAAGGTATGTATGAATTTATTATATTATGCTTAACCTATGAGACATGCAGGTTCTAGCTCAGGATCTCTAAATCATTGAAGAGATTGTTTAGGTATGTTGTACATAACTAAGCAGGTATACTAATCCAGGTATGTTTTCCTATGTCATGTTAAGAATCTTACCTTGTATTGGGATCCCTTATATAAGTATACTTGGTATGATTGGTTATGCTTATTCATAAAGTTAGTAATCAAGGGATTATGCATATTATGTCTTTTATCTTGATTGATGATATGCATGAGTAAAATAAGACTTCCCTGAAATCTTGAATACTAATGTTTATTAACTATAATCATGACTATACATTTTCAAGATTATTTAGAACTATAATGTTTTGATAACATTTAGAACATACTAATGGGTGTATGTTTGTGTATGAGATCATGAGGATGACACTTGAACATGCACAGTGGTACATAATGAATAGAAGTTCAAAAGACATACAGAAGATCAAGCGGGAGGCAAACACACAAACATAAAAGATAAGTATTTGAGTTGTTATTTGAAATAGTAAATGATATTGCCTGTAATAGGTTGTATGCATATCTGTATTCCTATAATATATCATGCTAAGTGTAAATATTCATAGAACATTAAACAGTATACTACTAATATGCATATGATTGGTAAGTTGGACAAACATTCCATTGTTGCTTGTCTAGAATGAAACCTCTTTGCTGACTTGCTGAGAGTTGTGCACACTCTCGATAGTATGTTCTGGTAGAGATGGAAGGCATCTAGATAGCCACTGTATGCATATAGGATATGGGAAAGTGTTGTGCCAAAGTATTGGTCAAGATAGTTGCATAACTATGTAAATGATATCCGTATGCATAATAGGTTATCATGTCAATATGATTTGATGATTATGAAGTATTACTAATCCTGTACTTAATTTTGATTTGTAGGAAAGATCATGATGAATGATGAACACTGAACAAGCAATGGATGTTCAACAAGAAGATTTACAAATCAAACAAAATATAGAAGGCTCATGGCTAGAAGATTCTCTTAGAAAGAGGAAGAGAATCATGATGAAATGTTTGCTCCAAGTGGCTAGATAAAACCATTCTCTTAATGGTGTAATCAAAGAAGAAGTGTGATTTAGGTTCTGTATGGGTACCCAGGATCGATAATCAATTGATGAGCTTAATGATCACCATGAGTGATGTGGATCTCAACCTTTGCTACAAGGTTGAATATGGTTTGTTATACATAGATGACATGGATGCAAGAAGGAACTCACCACAGAGTTCGAATAATATTGAGGCTCATATCAGTAGACCCATCTATCGAGAGATGGCACAGATAGATATGCAGAAAATCATTCAATGCAGAGTGTGAATGATGTTCAGTCACAAAGGGAGAATTGACAGTTTCTTAATAAGCTTGGGCTTTACCAAAAGTAAAGTTGTTCCTAACCTTTACCTTAAGGCTATGGATCATACTATTATTATGATATCTTTCTTATAGGGAATGAGAAACAGATCATGAAAAGAAAGAAGAAGATGGCTGCAGAAATGAAAAAATGAAAGATCTCAGATTGATGCATTACTTCCTAAGTCTGGAAGTATGGCAAGGCTTAGAAGGAATCTTTCTCAACCAGGGAAAGTGTGCTGAGAAATATTAAAAGGAATTGATGTGTTGGAATGGCCACTCTCATGAATTCCAACTTGAAGTTCTTAGCAGATGACTCATTAGAGTTAGTGGATATAACTCTGAACAGACAAATTATTGGGTCTTTGATATATCTAACATATACTAGGTTAGATATATGCTTTGTTATGAACACCTTGAGTCATTATCTAGTGGAAACTAGATGTGTTTACCTGATAGTTGCAAAGCATGTGAAGAGGCACATAAAGGACACGATATAATTTGATCTATGCTATCTTGAAGATCATGACTTCAGATGGCTATTCAGATTCTGATTGGGAAGGAAGTGTATCAGACAGGAAGAACACATCGAGAGGATGTTATTGTCTGGGATTAGCCATGATCTCGTGGTTTAGCTGGAAGCAGTCTAGTGTGGCTCTCAGCACAAGCGGAATATATGGCTGCTTGCTCTGCAAGTTGTGAAGAAGTTTGGCTTTAGGATTGTTTGACTTAGAGATAGAACCAACTGAGATCCTATGTGATAATTAGAGTTGTATCAAGATGACATAGAATCTAGTGTTCCATGATAAGTCAAAGAACATAGGGAACTAACAAGATATGACGCAGAAAGGAACTCTAAAGTTTGAATTTGTAACAGGTTACCATTGTACTAACCAAACCTCTGTCTCAAGTGAAATTTGAAAACTTCTGAGACAAGCTTGGTGTAGTTCAAAAGGACCCTCCTCGAAAGGGGGAATAGTATAGTCACTGATCATAAGTTGGTCTCATCGAACAACAAGGTCGATGATGAGGTAACCTGTTCTCTACACCTAGATACTTAGAAATATTTAGATTTAGGACTCTTATGCTTAGAATACTTTGTTTTACATGCTTTTGATGATAGATGTATTGGTAAGAATACATAATTTTGATGACACATGTATTGATTAATGTACTTGTATGGTTGAGGATACTTGTACTTGTATTGATGAGAATACATGTGGGGATTGTATCATCCCCGGACTTTGGTCCCTGAATTGATCCGTAGACGTATGGTCTCCGAAAATGAAGTCCTTAATGGACAGTTGAGGGGATTGGATCATCCCTGGACTTTCAGTCCTAAAGAGAGCCGTAGACGTGAGGTCTTCGAGAATGAAGTCCTTAGTGGACAGTTGAGGGGATTGGATCATCCCTGGACTTTCAGTCCTAAAGAGAGCCGTAGACGTGAGGTCTCCGAGAATGAAGTCCTTAGTGGACAGTTGAGGGGATTGGATCATCCCTGGACTTTCAGTCCTAAAGAGAGCCGTAGACGTGAGGTCTCCGAGAATAAAGTCCTTAGTGGACAGCTGAGGGGATTGGATCATCCTTGGACTTTCAGTCCTAAAGAGAGCCATAGACGTGAGGTCTCCGAGAATGAAGTCCTTAGTGGACAGTTGAGGGGATTGGATCATCCCTGGACTTTCAGTCCTAAAGAGAGCCGTAGACGTGAGGTCTCCGAGAATGAAGTCCTTAGTGGACAGTTGAGGGGATTGGATCATCCCTGGACTTTCAGTCCTAAAGAGAGCCGTAGACGTGAGGTCTCCGATAATGAAGTCCTGAATGAACAGGCAGGGGATTGTATCGTCCCCGGACTGAGGTCCTAGAATAGAGCCGTGGACTGGGTCTCCGATAATGAAGTCCTGAATGAATAGGTAGGGGATTGTATCATCCCCGTACTTAGGTCCCTGAATTGATCCGTAGACGTGAGGTCTCCGAGAAGTGGGGATTGTATCATCCCCGGACTTCGGTCCCTGAATTGATCCGTAGACGTGAGGTCTCCGAGAAGTGGGGATTGTATCATCCCCGGACTTAGGTCCCTGAATTGATCCGTAGACGTGAGGTCTCTGAGAAGTGGGGATTGTATCATCCCCGGACTTAGGTCCCTGAATTGATCCGTAGACGTGAGGTCTCCGAGAAGTGGGGATTGTATCATCCCCGGACTGCGGTCCCTGAATTGATCCGTAGACGTATGGTCTCCGAGAAGTGGGGATTGTATCATCCCCGGACTTCGGTCCCTGAATTGATCCGTAGACGTATGGTCTCCGAGAAAGTGATTTTTGATGTGGTTACTTGTATCGGTAGGATACTTGTATTGATGATGTGGTTACTTGTATCGGTAGGATACTTGTATTGATGATGTGGTTACTTGTATCGGTAGGATACTTGTATTGATGATGTGGTTACTTGTATCGGTAGGATACTAGTATTGATGACGTGGTTACTTGTATCGGTATGGATACTTGTATTGATGATGTGGTTACTTGTATCGGTAGGATACATGTATTGATGACATGATTACTTGTATCAGTATGGATACTTCTATTGATGATATGTATACTTGTATTGGCATGAATACTTGTACTAATGATGTGGATACTTGTATTGTTATGGATACCTGTGTTGATGACGATGCTGACGATCATCTGATGACGATACTGATGATCGTGTGATGACGATGCTGATGATCGTGTGATGACGATGCTGATGATCGTGAGATGACGATGCTGATGATCGTGTGATGACGATGCTGATGATCGTGAGATGACGATGCTGATGATCGTGTGATGACGATGCTGATGATCGTGTGATGACGATGCTGATGATCGTGTGATGACGATGCTGATGATCGTGAGATGACGATGCTGATGATCGTGTGATGATGATGCTGATGATCGTGTGATGACGATGCTGATGATCGTGTGATGAAAATGCTAATGATCGTGAGATGACGATACTGATGATCATGAGGATCCAGATGTTGATGTTGTTGTAGTTGTTCGAGTGCTGCAGAAGATAAAGACTCAGTACTGAAGATGTTGATGTTCCAATATTGAATATGTTCCAGTAACTTCTTGAGTTACTGATGATGTTGAGAAAGCTTCCAATGATTTATAGATGTATCATGTATGATGTTGATGACTCCTTGCTCGTGCAGATACTGTTATAATATCCTTCTCGTTAAGGGGGAGTGTTGAAATATTGTAACTTCAAAGAATATTATATTTGTATATTATTTATTCCGGAGATGTTCCATACCTCCGATGTGATTATACTATAAATCTGGAGATGTTTATTCCTCCGAGTTGGGTGTGGTAACTAGGGTTATTAGACCCACCATGTGGGGGTCGGCCCAGTCAGTTATAATGGGGTATTTAACCTAATGGTTAAATACGAGCCTACATGTACTTGTGTAAAATACATATCAGAGTAGTGTATAAATAGAGGAGGTGTGTTCCTCATTTGACATATACACTCACTTGAGGATAGCGCACTTGTGAAGGAGAGGTCTGCAATTGTGGAGAAGGAGATCATGTCTCAGGGTTTCATCTTTGTATATTGCTGGTCATCTATATTGAGGAAGCTTTGCTGGGTTTTCTACCCCATGAGGGTTTCCCAGGATAAATCTCTGTCTCTTGTGTTTATGCTATGCTTGTTGTTTCTTCAGTGATCCTGTATATGCTATTATTGTGAAATGGAATGTAATGCTGCTATTTTATGTCTTAGCATATTGAATTTTAACATTATCCTCACCAGGTTAGGCTTACCAGTGGGCATTAGAGCATATTTTCCATCTCCTTAGCATTAATCTCTCATCTAGGTACTTTGGATCTTAAACTTGTGATTAAGAGTCCAATTTTGAATGAATTTGACAAAGTGAGCCATGGGAGCTCTTCATCCCTATATTTAAGGGTTAAATATACTATGTTTATCCAATGAGGGTGCATTTCTTGATTTTAGGACCTTTTCCCTAATTTTAAAATCCTATCTTGCATATTTGAGTTGTTAGAGTGATTCAAGGAACATAACACCATGAATAAAGGAAGGGTAGCACTTTCCTTTACTAGTTTTTGCAGATTCCTTTCATGCATGGATTTGATCCTTTATTTTAGGAAATTAAGCCTCCACTTGTCATCATGGGTAAGTTATGAGGTAATTAAATCATTGTTGAGAGATTACATGGATAAATAGAGAATATGAGCTTTAAGTTTTTCCCAACTAGGTCTTCATGCTTCGGTGTACAATTTGAATTGCCTCCTTCAGAAATTTGTCATGTTCCCATTTTTTCAGCACCATGAAGCAACCAATGTCACTTCAAACACCATGGATCTCAGTGATAGTTTGGAAGTAATTAATTAATGAGGGATTAATTTTTGAGGCATTAACTAACAAAGTATTTAATTTTACTTCCTTAAGTTTGAGATGCACTTGATAAAAGTTATTTTTCATTAATAAAAAATTATCTTAATGAAATAAAGTGGACAATGATCCACAAGGGCACATTAGAGGATACGATTTGACCAAGAGATATCTTGCAAAAGAATAAAATATGAAAGTAGTTAAATCTAGGAAAGAAGGAAAAAGAAACGAAAAGTTGGCACAAGGCAGAAAAGCAGTAAAGCTTAGGAAAAACAGAAAAGAAGACAAAAGCAAAAAGCAGGATAAGGAAGAAAAGGAGGAAAAAGAAGGATAATGCAGAAAAGCAGGATAAGGCGGAAAAGAAAGAAAAAGAATTCAAAAGAAAAAAGTGGGAGAGAAACACAAAAGCAAAAGCAAAAGTAGAAAGCAAAAGAAAAAGCAAAAGCAAAAGCAAAAGCAAAAGCAAAAGCAAAAGCAGAAAGCAAAATCATGATAGAAAAGCAAAAGCAGGATAAAGCAAAGGCAGAAAGAAAAGCAAAAATAAAATGCTTGAAAGAAATATATCCTTATCCACTCCATGAGGGAGATTTAGCCTAGTTGAATTGCTCGACAAGTCACCTTAAATATATAAAAGGAGTGCACACCACTTGCTCATCTTTTGACAGTTTGTGAATTGGATTGAGTGCAATTTTTCCTTTGTGACTTGGGAGATGTGCCCTTGATTCTTCTGAGAGGATGATGACATAAAATATTCACCATTGAGTTTGTTGCAAGTACTGAAGTTTGATCCAGTTAATTTCAAGCTTGTTTGCAGATATTGGAAAGCCTCATATTAGAAATCTTGATGGTTTCCAGTCTTTCTATTATGGAGAATTCTATCTCTTATGTATTTATTTCCTGAGACTTCTCTGAGATGTATTTAAGCTTAAGATGGCTGTAATTAATTTAATATTGAACCTATGAATTCCATTCTATAGTTTGAATAAAGAGAATTCTGGTTTCCATACCAATGTCTTGCACCTAGTCTAGATTTCCATGAAAAAGAGTTAGTTTTCAGTGTTTTATTGGTAGATGTATAGTTATAAATACGAATTGAATTATTTCAGTTGATTATATAATTTATCATTTCAATTAACTCATTATAGGTCTAAAACCAAGACTTCAAAACCTTCTCCCACTGTTTGGAAAATTCTAAAGTTAAACTAGTTGTGCAGTCCCAAGAGACAATTGCGCTTGTTTGTTTTTGAAACATCCTCAGAACTTCTTAAAACTTGATGGAGTGAACCTAAACTGATATTTTATATTAATTTAATGTTTTTAAGAATTCCTAAGTCAGAATACTTCACCATTGGTTCTCAGTTAGTGCCAGGTTGAAGTTCTAATTTGCATTGCTGGGGTGCCTAGGAGCCTTGGAGTAGAATCCAGACTACCTGATGTTTGAAACACTAATGGTCCCAATACATTGTGCAAATGATATATCAGCTAGAATGATCCTCATCCCTTCCATAGTTTTTCGATATTGTCTTCCTACATCCAGTCAAGTCTCTAGTTTCAATGTTTTACCTTAAGTATTGTAGGAAAGTCAGTTAGTGTATCATCATATCTGATTGGTACCTTACAGTGGTATCAGAACACTTTCCCATACTCTTGTGGAAAGTAATCTCTCAATTTGAATAATTTGCAGCCATGATACTCACACCTACTTTGGTTAATCTTCGCAGTAAGGCCAAGCTTCTTTGATTTATTGAAGAAATCACCACAATGGATTTCCTTGGTTTTTCTGATGGGAGGAATAGAGATGAGATGATCATATCTATGAAAAGGTTTAATGACTACATGGATTTGAGTTTTTATTTCATAAATGGATTGTCCTTCATAGAGTACTATGTTTTTCAAGACACTTTTGAATCAAGAAGGTCTGCTCAAAATTCAAATTCTCTCAAGAAGAACAAACCATCTATCTATGGGAGATTCATGATACAATTTACAACCAAGGGTACCAAAAAATATTGTGAAGAAGATGTTTCAAGGAAGAGGGAAACTACAGTCATAGAAAAACCTACAAATCAGCCTACTCATAATGCAAATCCTCATACTACACAAGATGGATATGCTTCAAGTTGCATGATAGAGGATAGAGAGGAAGCATATTCACTTGATCATGAAGAAGGATCTAATCACTCATCTTGTACCTAGGAAGAAGCCATACCACCAGATTCACTCCTATTTCATGGAAAACCAGAGAAGGCCAAATGCACATAGGATGAGGAGAAAGAACCTCATTTTATGATGGGGTATAAAGAGGTCAAAGATGAAATAGATTTTGAAGATTAAGATTGGATGACTTGTGGATAAGATTTGGAGGAGGAAGGTGAAATTCATGAGGAGTTGAGCATGTCACATTTTCCATCTTTCATTGAACATGAGCATGAGCACATGGCTTAATGTGTTCCTAAGTAGAAGGAGAAGCTTCTTGAGTTGATGGAGCATGAAAATATGCATGTGCATGAAGGAGACTCAGAGTTGCTTCTGTATGAGGAGAGGGATGACATGGAGGATGTGGACCAAACACTTGTCTTGATGCCAAAGGCGTACATACCATTCAGATCTACAAGCAAAGGCACTTTTTTTTACAAGAATTGGATATATAAGTACATAGAGGAGATGGAGATCCAAGGGTGCACGATACTTGCATACTTTGGAGAAGGAAAATTGGCATGTCTCTCAAAGAGCCACCAAGTGAAAAAGAAAATCCACATGCATGGTATATGCATGAGGAGCATTCATATCTGAAAATGAAGAGGGTAGATGCATCCTTGATTATTGGATCATCCAACAATGAAGTATTTCCATTCACCATTTTGGTGGGTGTATCATGTAGACAGTTTAGAGTTCAATGGATGTTATCCATTGTGGAGCCTATTTTTCACTACCAAGTTTCTAACTTGAATATTTTATGAGGTATGAGTACATTGAGAGGGTTGCAAAGTGCCTTGTGACCATTCAAGGCACATACAGGAACATGTCTTATCATTTTGAAGGCATTGGATATTTTCAACGAATGCATGAGAAGGGATTGGAAGGTCTCCCACCTGACAATATGAATAAGCATAAGGATGAATTGAGGACGGATGTAAAATACATCAATATATTTCATTACAATCACTTGGAAAGGTTCAAGGAGGGAAAGGAAAGGGACATCAAGAGTTCCTTTGGCTAACGACACATCAAACCAGTCCTCTTGCATTTGTTATGGGCCTAGTGAAGATGAAGATCATAATAGAGTGCATGTGCATAAGGAAGAAAATCCTTAACAAGGAGATCAAGGAGTCCTTACACATTCTCCACGACACACATGTTTCAATGTCACAATATTGTTGGAGAGTTGCTTCATTGGAAGATGCATCTTTCCTTGAAGCCATGGAGAAGATCCGGAAGCAATGACTACAATCGGAGGTAAATTTTCGCATATGCTTTCTGAAATAAATTACTTGTATGAGCTTGTTCATATGTTGCAGGGAGCATCCTTGAAGGATGAGGAGGATATTTGCAAGCTCAATGATGAGTTGATGGCCACCCAAGATGATTTGAGAATCACTCGAAATGACCTCTTGGAATCCAAGATGGAGAAAGAATAATTTCACCAAGAGTTGCAGAGATCACACATTCCCTCCTACATTCCAATCAGGCATTATCTGTGTTGGTTGTGGAGTTTGATCTCCAGATTCAGAGATATTATTATTTAGCCGTGTCCATACCCCAGGTTTGGTTATGATCCCGGCACGACCCTAGGGGGGTTCGGGGGAGTGTCCACTCCCCTAGTTGGGGGGCGTGGGGTTCGGGGGGTAGCGCCCCCGAGAAAGGGGGTTTGGGGGAAACTCTCCCAAGTTACGGGGGTTTGGGGGAAATGCCCCCAAGAAAATGGGGGTTCAGGGGCGTAGCCCCCGAGGAAACGTTTTGGGGCCCTTTTCGCCACCAGTTTTTGGGCCCATGGTTTTGGGTAACCCGTGGTATTTTCCCATTGTATTTCCCTTATAAAAGAAAGATATTATAATATGGCTAGGGTTGATGTATTAGGTTTTATGCATTGTTAAGATCTCTCAGATCATAGAAGAGAGACTGTGAGACAGTGACGAGGAAGTGCAGCGGTTGTATCCCTTCACTTTGCTGGACGGAATAATAATAAGGACTGGAAACTTCAGTGTGGACGTAGCCCAAGTTGGGTGAACTATAATATATCTGTGTCTCTCTTGTAATGTGTGTGTGATTATATTTGCATTTCTGTTTATTGTTATTGCTCTGCGATCTTGTTTTTCTAACAATCTTTCGATTGATGACATTCATAGTTCTATGATGGAAACTCATGAGATGGCGTTTCATGAGATGCATGATGAAATGCATGTGCTTGAGGAGTTTAGAGATGAATATGATGAGTTCCAAGCACATACTACCTTCCAGAGCGAAACTGAGCTTCTTCCTGGATTGATTCATTCCTCCATTGAGGAGTCAGAAGAGATCTTGTTTGATGGACCAACCTTTGATGGACTTGATAAATCCACATCTTTGGTGGATACTTTTTGCATAAATTTGGTCCATCCTTGGACCAGTGGCAGAGAGTTGAGCCATTGGGAGCACTCACATAGGAAAGCATCTTGCTTTCCAGTTGGAGCATTTGGTTGGAGTGTCTCTTCTTTTCCCATTCGGGAGAACAGACACATGAGTGATATTCATTCTTGCATCTATGGATACTTCTTGGATACATCTTACACTTTTTGTGAGCAGCATGGGCATCCATGGAATTTTGATGATTCCTACTTTCTTTATGATTGGACATGGGACTTTCACCCTTGTAATTGGAACTACAATGTTTTGATTTTTGGTACTTGTGTGCATTGGGCATATGAAGTACAATCTGATTTGCATGTGCTTGGGGATTTTGAGGTAAAGGAGAATGAAGACCAAGCACCTGTTCATTGCCAAAGATATTATGAGTTTCCTCTAGGTGGTGGTTGTACATTTTTGGAGGAGGCACGTGATCTCACTTCGGTTGAGCCAACCATGATGGATGACTGTTATAGAGAGTTGGTTCACCATTCTCCATCTCACACACATATGGAAGCCAACACACATAGGGATGAAGATTGGGTAAAGAGATTTTTTTTTTGGTACCATATAAGGAGAAGGAGGCTCCCACACACTTTGTTGATGGTTTTATGGTTAGACCTTGGGGTTTGACAAATGCACATGTCCCTTACCAATTTGATGAGTAGCAACAGATCCATCTATATGATGTCTCCATCATGAATAGTGGTATGTGTATGCGCACACCAGTTACTAGCACCAACAACATTAATAATATTATTAATGTTGCTGTTGCTAGTTTACTCATTTTTCATTATACACGTTTGCATGTCTCCATTTATGCACCATTAAGTTAATCTAGAAGTGCATGTGGTGCTCATACCTCGTTTAGCTTTCATATGACCCCACGACATAGTTGAAGTTTTGTCATGTCGAGTTATTTGCATCTTATTGGGAAAGTTTTCTTGAAGTTGAACTTGTCCATTAATAAATTGGTTGTGTTTGTTAATTCCGTCATCTTCATTACCTAAATTGGTTGATTCACAATTGAAGTTTGTAGTAAATTTAAAGAAAAAATAATGTCACTTCCAAACCTAGTTAGTGAGAATAAATCTCCATCAAGTAACAACTCACGCTACTCCCTTGGTGAAACAAAAAAAATGCTAATAATGTGAAAAAACAAATACAAAGCTACTCCCTTGGTGAAAAAACAAATACAACCTAGTAACAAAGCCTTTTTACTTTATTGTAAGTTGATACCCAAAACATAAAATTACTCACCAAACGCCGAGCATCGTCTCTAATCGTGACGTCCCTCAGATATAACAAAACATTCATATATATTCATTGCTCTATGAAGGAGATAAGTAGCATTTACATGGATAAGGCGCTTTGAATATCAGAGTTGGAACCATTCATTTCGGTTTTTATCTTTTCTCATCCAATATTTTATTTGAATGGAGGACATATTTTTGGACGCAGAAAGTCATGCATCCAAATCCAGTACAAATAGCTCAGTTGGTAGCGACTCATCAATGTTTGAAGACAGTAATTCATTTACGAACTGCACTTTGGAGTTTAATGATGTAATTTGTGGACAAAGCCATGAAGATTTGGAAGAAAACACTCTCTCTGATTTAGATCGAGGACAAGCAAACTTGGGAGGGGAGGATTGTCATGTTCCCATTTTTCCAACACCATGAAGCAACCAATGTCGCCTCAAACCCCATGGATCCTGGTGATAGTTTGGAATTAATTAATTAAGGAGGGGTTAAGTTTTTAGGAATTAGTTGCCAAATTATTTAATTTGTCTTCCTTGATTTTGAGATGCACTTGATAAAAGTTATTTTTCATTAATGAATATTTATCTTAATGAAATAAAGTGGATAATGACCCACAAGGTTGCATTAGAGAATAAGCTTTGACCAAGAGATAGCTTGCACCAGAAGAAAAGATGAAAGTAGTTAAAGATAGAAAAGCAGGAAAAAGAAAGGAAGAGGTGGCTAAACGCAGAAAATAAGTAAAGTTCAGGAAAAGCATAATAAAGCAGAAAAACAGACAAAACCATAAAGTAGGATAAGGTAGAAAAGCAAGAAAAAACAGGATAAGGCAGAAAAGAAGGAAAACGCAGTCAAAAGCAAAAAGCAGGATAGAAAATAAAAAGCAAAATAAAAATAAAAAGTAGAAAGAAAAAGAAAAAGAAAAAGCAGAAAGAAAAATCATAATAGAAAAGCAAAAGTAGGATAAAGCAAAGCAAAAAAAAAAAGAAAATATTGAAAGAAAGCTATCCTTATCCACTCCATGAGGGCGCTTTATCCTAGTTGAATTGCTACACAAGTCACTTAAATCTATAAAAGAAGGATTGCCCACCATTTTCCCATATTTTGTCAGTTTGTGAATTGGATTGAGAGCAATTTTTCCTCTGTGACTTGGGAGATGTACCCCTAGTCCAAGTTGGGAGATGTGCCCCTGCTGCTTCTTCTGAGAGGATGATAACATACAATATTCATAATTGAGTTTATTGCAGGTCCTGAAGTCTGATCTAGTGAAGTTCAATCTTGTTTGTAGAGATTATAAATCCTCCCATTCAAAATCTTGATGATTTCCAGTCTTTCTATGATGGAGAATTCTATTTCTTATGTATTTATTTCTTGAGAAATCTATGAGATGTATTTCACATTCTGATGGCTTTCATTAATGTATTATTGAACCTATGAATTCTATTCTGTAGTTTGAATAAAGACAAGTCTGATTTCCATACCATTTTCTTGCACCTAGTCTAGATCGCCATGAAAAAGAGCTAGTTTTCAGTGTTTGATTGATAGGTGTATATCTATAAATAGAAATTGAATTCTTTTAGTTGTTACTATAATTTATCATTTCAACTAAATCATTCTAGATCTCAAATCAAGAATTTGAAACCTTATCCCACTATTCGAAAAATCCCGTAGTTAAACTAGTTGTGTAGTCCCGGGAGACAATTTTGCTTGTTTGTTTTTGAAACATCCTCAGAACTTATTCAAACTTGCTGGAGCAAACCTAAACTGATATTTGATATTAATTTAATTTTTTGAGGCCTTCCTAACTCAAAATCCTTCACCATTAGTTCTCAGGTAGTGTCGAGTTGAAGCTCTAGTTTGCATATGTTGAGGTGCAAACTATGAATGATTGAATATGAATATAGTGTTTTGCTCCAAAAATTTTTCTCTTCACTCTTTCTTTTTTTTTCCTTTGTAAAATTGATAATTGTATTATTGTTCATTAGATTCATAGCTTTATTTGTGATATTTTACAAGTGATCATCATATTTTACAAAAATAAATGGAATAAAGGGACTAAACCAAGTTTTATACATAATCACTTTTAAGAGTAGGACCTTCTTTCATGACTTCGGTACCAACTTCAATGACAAAAGCTCATTTTCCTCTCATGGAACTTAGTTTAGGATTGTTCTCCCCTTCAAAAGGGGATGTTGTTGGGCCTTTGGATTATTTTGTTTATGATAAAAGAAAGAACCAAATCGTCAAACAAACACAGAATAAAATAAAGCTTTCAAGGAAACCCTTATGGTGATCACAACTAAGACCCTTATTTTCACAAACTTAAATCATGAACTAGTGGTTGCAGCCCCATCAAATGTATCCATTTCCCTTGGAAATAAATCAAATGTACAATAGATGGGTAAGAAGATCAAATCAAGTAAACAGAGGATAATATCCCTAAAGGAATAAATTTTTGTGATAAGAAAAGATAATAACAACTTGGCATAATTAAAAACATGCAAATTATATATGCAACGGGATCTAGTTTTAGCTCATGATCAGATGTATGGTCATTTACATGAATTGCAGAAATAATACTATGTTTAACAGCTAGGAGATGTTCTTAAAAAACATTAAGAACATTTATGCATCTTAGATGGTGTAAAAATTGGCTTATATAAATTGGTAAAGTGGCATCATGATACAACAAAAGAAACAAATGACCTGATTCGCAACATTGGCATGATACAAAGGGTCAGCACATAATGCTGGAGGCGAACCTATTGAACTTCATCACTTTGTCTCCACCATGATGTCATGTTGTATTGTTTACTCATTTTTCATTATGCGCGTTAGCATGTCTCCATTTATGCACCATTGAGTTAATCTAGAAGTGCATGTGGTGCTCATACCTCGTTTATTTGCGTCTTATTGATAAAGTTTTCTTAAAGTTGAACTTGTCCATAAATAAATTGGTTGATTCACAATTGAAGTTTGTACTTAATTTAAAGAAAAAACAATGTCACTTCCAAACCTAGTTAGTGAGAATAAATCTCCATCCAGTAACAACTCACGCTACTCCCTTGGTGAAACAAGAAAAATGCTAATAATGTGAAAATACAAATACAACCTAGTAACAAAGCCTTTTCACTTTATTGTAAGTTCATACGCCGAGCATCGTTTCTAATCGTGACGTCCCTCAAATATAACAAAACATTCATATATATTCATTGCTCTATGAAGGAGATAAAATGCTAACACAGCAAAGAAAGTAGCACTTACAGGAATAAGGCGCTTTGAATATCAGAGTTGGAACCATTCATTTGGGTTTTATCTTTTCTCATCCAATATTTCATTTGAATGGAGGACATATTTTTGGACGCAGAAAGTCATGCATCCAAATCCAGTACAGATAGCTCAGTGGGTAGCGACTCATCAGTGTCTGAAGACAGTAATTCATTTACGAACTGCACTTTGGAGTTTAATGATGTAATTTGTGGACAAAGCCATGAAGATTTGGAAGAAAACGCTCTCTCTGATTTCCAGAATGTTCAAAGAATGCAATGCAATGAGCGCCTTTACAAAGACGACATAATCCAATATAGAGAAGGCGAAGGTTTAATTGGAATGGTCATGAGAGTTTCAGGTGATTCAGATTCAGACAGTGAAGATGAGGATGAAGATGAGGCAATTCCAGATGACTGTGCACGGATTGTTTGGACAAATCTTTTGGTGACTACTGAGAAAATCAGTGACATTGAGGTGATTGACAGGGTTTTCTTTCATGGTGATTTTGTTGTAGCAGCTTCAGATCCATCAGGACAGATGGGCATAGTGGTTAACGTGGATCTTACAGTAGATTTGTTGACTCCCACATCAACATCAGAGAGTATAATTAAAAACGTTTCCAGTAGAAATCTTCATCGAATAAGGACGTTTCTGCCGGATGATTATGTAATTCATGGACCTTGGGTGGGAAGAATCGAAGAAGTGGTTGATAATGTAACAGTTATATTTGATGATGGATCAAAATGTAAAGTAATGGAAGCCGACCGTGATCGCCTTATTCCAATCCCCAACAACCTCCATTATTCTTATTTTCCAGGGCAGCGTGTCCGGGGCAGTTCTTCAGCGGTTTTCAAGAAAGCTCGATGGTTGTCCGGTAAATGGAAGAAAAGTCTCATTGAAGGTACAGTAGGTAATGTGGAAGTGGGATCAGTTGAAGTCCATTGGTTTCCTGAAGCGAATCCTAGTTACAATTCCCAGTCAAGTACCATCCCTGCAGAGCTGCAACAGGACCCTAAACAGCTAAAGCTATTGTCTTATTTATCATATGCTAGTTGGCAGGTAGGAGACTGGTGTCTGCTTCCTCTTCCTGTCACAGATGACGTTGTTGCCCTTGCCCACACAAAAGATAATGTTCTTGATGGACCACTATTTGTGTGCAACAAACGGACTAAGGTAGATGTGTTATGGCAAGATGGCACAAGGACATGTGGTGTAAATTCTACAACATTGATTCCCATTTACGACTTTGGGGATCATGAATTCTTTCCTGAACAGTATGTATTGGAAAAGAGTACTTCTGATGATGATGATAATGGCGAGGCTTCTGAAGCCAGACGAGTAGGAATTGTAAAAAGTGTAGATTCAAAGGAGCGCACAGCAAGAGTAAGGTGGATGATGCCTATCGATTCCCCAAAAGATGCTCTCAAATTCAAATTTGATGTGGAGAAGATAGTAAGTGTCTATGAGCTAGATGAGCATCCAGATTACGAACATTGTTTTGGGGACGTCGTTGTACGTCTCTCAACGGTCTCTGAGAATGAGGAGACAAAAGTGCCTGGCATTGTCAATCATGAGTTGCTTGACCAGGTTGAAACAAGACCCAAAGTTGTTGTTGACACTACAGATCTTTCTACAGACCAGAAAGTTTTGAAGGCAAATCTTAGCAACAGCCTCCATGAATCTGATCTATCCTGGATTGGAGTTATCATAGATATTAGGGATGGAGACATTGAGGTAGCATGGGCAAACGGAATGGTCTCCAAGGTATAGTATAGTATAGTACTGCGTGTCCCAAACAATTTTCATACTTGGATATGTTTCTTGCTTGCACTGCTTGGCCCAAGCAATTTTCATACTTGGATATGTTTCTTGCTTGTAGTTCTGTAATGGAGGCACAATGGTCTGCAAACTTTTGTAGATAAGAGTGATGTGGATATCTCACACTGAACAATATTACTTTAATATGGCGGTATACTTACCTAAAGTTTGTATTTTTATATATTTGTTACGTAGGTTGGACCTCAAGCAATATTGGTGGTAACTGATACAGACGAAGATGATGCATCCATCCAGAATAGTGTTGAAGAAGATGGTGAACCTGATGATGCTGCAAGCTGGGAAACAGTTGATTCTAATGATGGTGAACATTCGCATGATGCTGCAAGCTGGGAAACAGTTGATTCTAATGATGGTGAACATGATATTGCTGCAAGCTCGGAAACAGTTGATTCTAATGATGGTGAACATGATATTGCTGCAAGCTCGGAAACAGTTGATTCTAATTTAGCTGAGTTGATAGCTAGTAAAATTGATATAAAACATACAAAAGAAGAAGATATAGTTGATTCTAATTGTCACGAGCCATGTCACAGCTTCAAACATTTTGATAGTGTAAATGACCCTGCTGGTCACTACTATCAGAATGAAACAGGCCAGGTACATTTATGGAAAGGCATGCTTTTCTTATACTTTTTTGTGACTCTTTGGCAAAATCAATTTCGTTTTCATGGTGCAGTATGACTGAAGTTATTGAACATCTTCTTCCAGCCTATTAACGAGCGCAAATGGATGAAGAAAGTTCAGCAAGAGTGGAACATCCTTGAAAAGAATTTACCAGGTAACTCCTGGTCCATGCAGATCATTTTCTACTGGTTCGCTTGATGAAGTCAGATTGTAAGAAAATAGCTTATCTTTTTTTCCCTATAAAATAGGGATGGTCCTAATTATATGATATATAAACTCCTTATTGATTGGACAGATTCAATTTTTGTGAGAGTTTACGAGGATAGGATGGATTTGCTCAGGGCCGTGGTTGTTGGAGCAGCTGGGACTCCATATCAGAATGGGCTTTTCTTCTTTGATATTCATCTTCCATTCCAGTATCCTGATGGACCACCTGTAAGCACTTTATTTTAACTGTTTGATTTGAAACTTGAAAGTGAAATTGTTATCTCAAGTTTTGTTTCAGATCTTCAATATGGAAATCAGCTCCAATGGCTTTATATTGGTTTTTAACTCATTTGCAGTTAGTATACTACCATTCTGGTGGGCTAAGGCTGAATCCAAATCTGTATGAGAATGGGAAAGTCTGCCTGAGTCTTTTAAACACATGGACAGGCAAAGGAAATGAAGTCTGGAACCCAACATCATCAAACCTTGTACAAATCCTTGTTTCCATTCAAGGACTGGTACTAAATGATAAGCCTTACTTTAATGAACCTGGATATGAAAAGCATAATGGTTCAGTTGAAGGGGAGAAGAACTCTCTCGCATACAATGAAAGCTCGTTTCTTCTATCATGCAAGTCAATGCTGTACATACTACGCAGCCCCCCAAAGGTAGAATTCTGGGGAGATTTTCGTTTCTAATTCTAATTATTATCTTGTTTAAATTTTTTGGAAAATCATTTTAAATCCACTAATTGAACTGTTTTTGTAGCATTTTGAAATGTTTGTTAAAGAACATTTCCAAAGACGCGGTTACAGTATTCTTCGTGCGTGTGATGCATATATTAAAGGAGCTCAGGTTGGATCACTTTCAGAAGATTGTTTGTTGCCGTCAAATTTTGGGGCAGAGTCCACTCAGAATCAGAGTACTAGTTCTACTGGCTAAGCTTATGTTGCTTAAGATTGTTCCCAAACTTATTTCTGCCTTGAGTGAAATTGGGGTAGATTGTCACGAATTTGAGCAGTCAGTATCCAAAGAATCTGAGGGCCCAAGAGGATAATAGGCAAGATAATAATGAACAAATAAGATAGACTCTTACTTTCCATCTTATTTCTTTCAAAGCCTAAATTATTTTGATTTCTATTATCAAAAATTTATGTTAACTACTAATATAATTTATATATCTGAATTAAATTATATTATTTATTAATATAATTTTTTTTTTTGTCTAAAGGATTTGATAACATAGGGGAATCAAACATATAATATAATCTGTTATTCAACAACCAATATCACAACTTACATAGAATCACTTAAGGCTTTATTAATTAATAGAATTGTATTAATTCACAATCCATATTTGGAAAAGGTACAATTATTAATAATAAAATGAATAAAGAATATAATTATTAATAAGAAATATATAAATGTTAATATAATTAGGCTTTATTAATTAATAGAATTGTATTAATTCACAATCCATATTTGAAAAAGGTACAATTATTAATAATAAAATGAATAAAGAATATAATTATTAATAAGAAAAATATAAATGTTAATATATATAATTATATAAGTATTAATGATAGTATTAATATAATTATTTTTTATGTTTGATTTTTTTTTTTTATAATGGTTGACAATATAAAAACCTATGTGGATAATATGTAAGCATTTGAACTTAGATAATAATAATGAACAAATGCCATCAATAATTTAATATGTTGGACTCTTACATTCCATACACATGGGGTTATTTCTTTCAAAGAATTTATGTGGCTTTCAAAGAGTCACTTAATGTGATAGAACTTGCTCCTTTATCATTGCTAGAGTGTTTATATTCTATTCTAGTGGCTCCCCTTAAATATTTGAACATTTTGAAAATTTGAGTTATTTTGATTTCTATTATTAAATAATTTATAATTTATATATTTAAAAAAGGTAAATATTGAACTTTAATTATATTAATTAATAATATACTTGATATATTCAGATTCATTTATATTATTAATTGATATGACTGAACTTTTGTTTGTTCATAAAGAGTATGAATTTTTTTACACATTGACTTCTTCTTTCATTTGTCATAATAAATAATCAAAAGTTGTTTCATATGGGCAATGGAAAATATTATCTTTTAATTTTTTCCAATATACCTCATCAAAATTACATGTTTTCATTCATTAATATAATTCTCTCATTCTTAGCATCCATTATATATTTTAATTGGAAGATTACTTCATTTGGTTTCTCCATCCAAAAGTTTCAAAGAAAATACATGAACTTTTAACTTTGCTTAGTCATTTAGATCACAAATGAAGTGGGTGTAACACTTAAGATGCTTAATATTCTTCTCATATTCATATATTTATTCATATACATTGTTTCTATGATTTTAATGTTTACTAACATATCCATGAAATAATAATCAATTTATTAAATAGTAAACCCAATTTATTAAATTATGTTATTTGAAAATCCCTTTTATGAAACCTTCTTTGAAATTCCCATGCCCCTTAAAACAGATCATGCTTTTAGACTTTTGAGTTGACATATGCTTTAAAAAGTTATATATATACATTTATAGTTTGGGAAAGGGAGAGAAATTTTTGCGTTTTTGTCCATATTAGAGAATGACTTGCCCAATTTTTGTAACGATAAAGGGAGATGAACTGGTTGAAAGAGCCAAGTAAATTCCTTTTTTTGTGTGTACATATTGATTATCAAATCAGCATGCAAATTTGTCAAGTTAAATTTTATAATTTTAACAATAAAACTTTCTAATTTTATAAATTTTGAGATGTATAAAATGATATTAGAATTTTAATAGTTAAAATTTATAATTATAACAATTTGTAAAAATCATGTGGTTATAAAATCAATTTCAATTTTTTTTTTTCTTAACATACTCCCCTAAATGAGATGGAATAAACTAGGATATGGGTTGAAATGGAAATGTGAACTTGTCAATAAGAGGCCTAAAAATTGGCATACATGTTCAATATGAGTCATTAAGATAATCCTGAGATGCAAATGAAATCACATAGGATCATCCTTGGGTAATTGAAACGATGGATAAAGCATCCCTTCACTTGCTAGATTCTAAATATAGCTTGGAATATATCTTCCCAAGACTCTACTTTGGATTACATGGAACAAGAGAAACCACTAAATATTCAACGATCAAGGAAGTGAACATGGTCTCTGATGGAAAACAATAGAGAAAAATATACAAGAATAAGCATCACCCACAAGGAACCAAAGTAGTGAAATGATCAACAACAAAAATTAATCTAAACTATAGATCCATGCTACCAACCCACAATATAAACATAGACCAAAAGAGAATGCATATACATTAAGAATTTGTTTTCATTAATATCACAAAGAATATTACAGAGTCACACTTTAGTACAATATAAAGGATATGGGGCCTCCTCAACTTGTCCAAGGTGTAACAACCCCCATATTAGTGAACATAGAAGTTTCAATATAATATGATATAAGTAATAATATAATAAAAAAAAGAGTAGTAACAGAAAGTGAAATTTCAATAAAGAAAAAAAGAAGAGAAATTTAAACAAGAAATTAAGAAAAGGGGGAGAAGGGGGAAATAAAAGGAGGCAGACAAGAAGAGAAAGGTGATTTTTTCATTTTCTAGGGAGCAAAGAGAGAGCAGCAGAAGGAGGCTGTCAACAAGAGGAAAAAAATGAATCAAGCACTGTCATAGAGTTAATTGTTGGTGGCTTGGGGGCCTCAACCATTAGTTGGGGATTGGTTGGGTGGAGAGTTGTCCCTCCACCTCCAGTTGCAAACCGAAGAGCTACCAGGCATCCAGGTAAGTAGGATTCCCCTCTGAGATCCCTAGTTATATTGTTTTTTGTTTTTCAGGTTTTCTTTCAATTTTGTTTGATTTGTTATTCTTATGGATTTTTGGGTGTTACATTTTGGTACATCAGAGATTAGACCTAAGGGCCCTCACTACACACACATGGTATGTTCGATTATCATCCTGTAAAGTAGATCTGCAAGAAAATATCTTTAGGTTGAATGCTTAAAATAAAGCATGATTACCAATCCGATGTCGTAATCAACTACCCTCTTGCCATTTAGGTAATATTCTTGTAAATATGTGGCTTAGAACGAATACAATGAGGGTTAAAATGAAATTATAAATATGCCCAATTTTTTTTCTCTTGCATGCGATGAAGATCACATTAAATCGGTGGTGTAGATCGAATTCAATAAAGGCTAAACTAGAGTAATAGTAAACTTGACCATTATATAAATATAGATGCTTGGACAAATTCTCACATAGTCCAAACACAAAATAGTCATATCACCTCGACATGGGAATATTAAATTTTTTATGAAGATTATCATTCAATTCCAGTCTAGAAGATTAATATGTTAATTGGACCTCTTAGATCTTTGGCTTTAAGTTACAGTTTCCCAACAATTCAATCCTTTCCAACATTACACTTGAAAATATGTATGGTTATGATCATCAAGTTAATTCCATGATTTCATGGTTTGGCCTTAGATTGATTAGATTTCAAGACTATGAGATTGTTGGTCGAGGATTCTAATTCTCATGATCAGAATTTACACATCGGATTTCTGAAAATTTGATAATATGCACACTAGGGTGTTCCTTGCTTTAAATTTTCATTGCATGACTTAATTGCATAATCATCTGGCATTGATGATGATTCAGATGAATTCAAATATGAATATGATGAAAGTAAAGTTATTGATTATGTACAAAATATAGTATACAGTTTTTCACGTATAACATAGGAGGTCTCATCTTACTCTACTTGAATCATTGTGTACAAAAACATAGGGTACATAGGACAATGTCTAAGTTTAGACATTTACAATAAAATATCCAGGAAAGAGGACATATTACAACTTAATAACAAGAAAACCCTTATTGTTGTGATTCTCAACAGTACGGGAATAATCGGTGCCCTAATTTAATAAGAAAATTACAATGGTACTCTATAGTTCTAATAAAAATTAACCAGTAGTTTAACAAAACAATGTCGTGAAGGGGATATTGCTTGTGTAATGGGTGTGTTTCAAATTTTGAAATCAACTAATGGATACTTTACCAATGCCTATAATGAATGTCCCCATAATAATTGAAGCATCCTATAGACTGCAATATCAAATCGTCTTGCTATCAGACAAATAATTGGCAGCAACAAAAATAATCAAATAATATTCTTCTGGCTACATAAATTATTCAGGGCCTTTATAATGATACGACCCAGAGAAATGCGTAACGATATTGGCACTATAAAATATATTAGCATGATTTAACTATCAAATATATTAGCATGATCACTATAAAATATATTAGCATGATATGACCCAGAGAAAGGCATAACGATATTGGCACTATAAAATATTGGGAGTCTATAAAGAATTGCTGCTAATATATTAGCATGATTTCACTAGCATGGTATAAGTTGAATCATTCAAAACAGAGCTCCTGTATCATTTGTTACACCAAACTCTCGTCATGATGAGTCATGTGTCAACTCAGTGCCTTAATGTCTGAAGTTTCCCTGGATAAAACATCTTGAGCAAGTTGTTTCCCTTACATCCCACCATTCCTAGTAGTGCTGACGCATCCTGCTTCCTAGCAAGAGGCGGCAAAACTTGGCTGGAGCATGATGCACACTGCCAGTGTGTGCCTTTGGCTCTTGTTTCCCTCATGCAAGTTGTGCCTGACCCTTCCTGGCGCCTGTTGTCTTCATACAGAGTGCATTAGGGTTGGTTAATGTGGATAACAAGCAGCTTCGAGCAAATTCTCGAAGATGAGTGACATGGAGGCCTATCCCTAGGTGGTAGTAAAGGTTGGTATTCGGATCCTAACCTAATGGGAAGATCCCTTAGACCTCTCCCCCTAATCCTCAACCTACTCCATCCTTCTAGCCTTATAAATAAGAACTCTCTCCCCATTGAGAGGAGAGGAAGGACTATAAAACTCTCATGCTGGTGGAATTATCCTAGGTGATCCCTACTCATCCCTTGGGAGGAACATATCATCCTTTCGAGGATTGGCTTGGATTCTTGGACGAAGGTTACAATGTTAAGGCTTGGGTTGTAACTATCTTTCTCTTTTATATATTTCCCATTTATTTACATTAATACAATCTCTTTCCATAAATGTTATTGTGTTAATGATATTTAGAGCTTTCTTCGTTAACTGTTAGTTTAGATCAGTTACTGTTTAGATGTACTTTCATTGTCTGTTTGTCTCTATATGCTTGACAGGGTTTTGCAGCTCGAGATCTGAAGGTCACAGAGCTTGGAGTGACAAAGAGGAGAAGGATTCACGAATCTAAGGTAAGACATCTATCTATTTGCATCTCTAACTAATCTAGGAAAGTAATTTATATTATGTATTCATTTGTTCTAGATCCACCTAGACTAGGGAGATCTCACTTGAGTCCACTTGAGTAGATTATCCATAAACAAATCTGGCGACCATACTCAGGATTAGAAAATAACTTTGATTTCAATTTAAAGTTTGATTTAATTGATTTTTGTGATTCATTTTCGAGCCTCCTAAGCCCCTCCCATCTTTGCATTTTTTCTAATTTAGAGTCTGTTGGCTTGCCCTCACTCTGTCTGGGATCAATATTGGACCTTTTTCCCATCATTTTTGGAGATCTTTGCTTTCTTATTACTTGTTATTCACTCGACGCCCCTGAGTAAGACATTCCCTGCGCCACTGTTGTTGATGTATATGTAACTTCGGAATGTATTTCACCTATGGATATTATACTCCTATAGAGATGGTATTATTCATCTACACGGAAGTGTCGTCATTTTTATTGATAAGTGTCGCAAGTGTTGTAACTTGCTGTGATGGGTTATTAGACCACCTATTGAGGGGTCATCCCAGATTAATGTAACCATGGGTTATTAGACTAAGTTAGACAAGTCAGCCTTGTTGGTTTATTAGGAAGGACAGGACAAGTATAAATAGAGAGCGGGAGCTCTCTATTTGATCATCTCACTATTCACTTCTACACCGCTCTCTATTTGATCATCTCATTATTCACTTCTACACTACTTAGAAAGTGGCACACTAGTTGATGAGGAGTAGTAGCTGCTAGTAGAAGACTATCTCTTGTACTTTGGTTGTATCATTGCTCTTTCTATCTCTGAGGAAGTTGTGGGGTTTTTAACCTTTATGGTTTTCCCCAGTGAAACTCTGTGTGTCCATTGTCTTATGTGATTGCTTGCTATGATTTATATGCTTGATATGTTTTACATGTTATTCTCTCAGTAAAGATCCTAGAGTATGCTGAATTAATGCTCAAAATATAACATGGTATCAGAGCTAACCTGAGAAGAAGACATTGTGCAGTGGCAGAAACTAGGGTTTCTTGTTTATTGGGTTTCTCTCCATAGATTTTGGAAAATCAATATGATAGATTGACTCTCCTCAGCAAGGGGAATCTTTCTGTCCAATAAGAATTGAATTCTGAGCACTTTTAGTTTTGGCCCTAAAAATTAGGGTTTCCACAAAAATAGGAATTTCTTAAATATGAGGACATAGCCGGAAGCTCCTTGGAAACTTCAAAGTTTAGAGGTTTGGATCGAGATTTTTGGTTGGGTGAAGCTTCGAGAAACTCAAACCCCAATTCAGGGTCCTTCTAGTGAATCCGGGAGATTGAAAAGCATTTCTGAAGGGTGAAAATTTGCAGTTTTCAATTTCTGAGTATACCAGAATGATCAGCTCATCAAGGTGCATCTTTCTATCCTTTCAGAATTTTGAAATTCAAAGTTTGAATTTTTAGGGTTTCTCTAACAAACCCTAATCCAGGACGAGATTCAGTTTTCAGCAAATCAAGTGGAAAGACCTAAATATTTTCTATTTCCATTTGAACTACTCTTTAATATTTCTCACAACACCAAGCTTGAGGATAAGCTTGAAGGGGCTGATAACTTCTGAGCATGGAAGTATAGGAGTGGGTTAATCCTGGAAGAAAATGATTTGGATACTTATATAAGTGAAGTGGTCCCTATCCCAGAGGGAGAAGAGACTAAGGCTCTTCAAAAGAAGAACTTGGTCAAGGTAAAGAGGATCGTTGTTGATTCTATCCAAGATAATCTCATACCCCATGTGTCATCCCTAAAGACACTGAAGGAGATGTTTGATTCCTTGACCAAGTTATTTGAAGGGAAGAACATAAATCAGAAGATGACCTTGAGGAATCAATTGAAGAATGTCAAGATCCATAATGTAGAGACTGTGCATTCTTATTTCTCAAGGGTCTCCTAGATAAAAGAACAACTTGAAGCCGTGGGAGAAGACATAGAAAATGGAGAAGTGGTAATGACCACTCTTAGTGGCCTTCCTCGGTCATGGGATTCCTTCATCCAAGGAATTTGTTCTAGGAAGAAACTTATCACATTCAATAGGCTGTGGGAAGAATGATCACAGGAGGAAGCTCGAATTATAGCTTGAGAAGAGAAGATGGGGAATGAAGACCAAGCTCTCAAAGCACACTCCAAAAGTCATAGTGACAAAAAGACTCACCATCATGGCAAGAAAGAAAGACATCACCATCAGAATCAGAGGGGTAGTCCCAGAATTAGAATAAATATGTCCCATGCTCGTTGCTATACATGTGATGAAAATGGACACTATTCCAAGGACTGTCCTAGAAATAAGAAAGATGGTTCTCACAAGAAGAAGAACATCAAAAGAAGACATCATGCTCATGTTGCAGAGGATGATGAACCTCTGAGGAAGAAGGCTAGAGAAGATAGCGAAGATTCTTCAAGTGATGAAGAATATGTTTTGATTTATGCTCTCACTGGAACCATTACTCATGGAAGTAATGATTGGATTATAGATAGTGGGGCTTCTAAACACATGACAGGACTCAAGGAATCCTTTATGAACCTATCTGAACATGAATCACCCCACAAGGTGAATCTTGGGGATGACTACTAGTATCCAATAAAAGGGAGTGGTGAAGCCTCCTATAAACTAGACTCTGGAAAGTCTATGAAGATGAAAGATGTACTATATGTTCCAGGTCTCAAGAAGAATATACTCTCCATATCGACATTGGATTGAAACTGCATGAGGGTTCGCTTTTGTAGATGCCAAGTCCTAATGTGGCCAAAGGGTAAGACTATAGATGATGCAGTGGTGATTGGAGAGCAAGAGGGAGGATTATACAAATTGAAGGGCCAACCAGAACAAGCCATGGTCCATGATTCAGTAGAGCCAAGTGAACTTTGGGATAGAAGTCTTGCACACATGCACTATAGGGCATTACCAATAGCAAGCAAAGTAGTGGAAGGTCTTCCTGAAATCCAGACAAAACATGAAGGTATTTGCAAAGGATGTGCAAAAGGAAAGAACACAAAGAAGGAATTTACAAGCAAGTAAGGAAAAATGAATTATCCACTCCGATGTATGCAGTCCGATGTTATCCAGTTCTCTGAGTGGGTATGTATACTATGGTTCTTTCATTGATGATTTCTCTGGGAAGACTTGGACTTATTTCTTGAAGAACAAAGATGAAGTATTAAGCAAATTCAAGGAATTCAAAGCCTTGATAGAAAACCACACTGAAAAGAAGATCAGGGTCTTTAGATCCGACAATGGCAGAGAATTTACTTCAAGGGACTTCAAGAAGTTATGCAGGGATTAAGAGGGAGTTGACCACTCCTTACAATCCACAACATAAAGGAGTAGAAGAAACTACTTCAGATTTGGACTCCATCAGATCTTGCAAGGAAGCAAAGATTCAGAGGGAGTCCACCCAATAAAAAAACAAAGATAAGTATTTGAATTGTCATTTATTATATATATGATGTTGTTCAGTTATGTACATACTGATGTTCCTAAAGTTAGGACGTGTATTATGCATATCAGGATATTTGCATTAATGAACAAGATACTACTAATATAGTAATGGGTAAGTGGCCTATGGTATTGTACAACACTCCATTGCTACTTATCTAGAATGAAACCTCTTTGCTGACATGTTGGGAGTTGTGCACACTCTTAACAATGTTCTGGTAGAGATGGAAGGCATCTAGAAAGTTACGGAATATGGATAAATGTTGTATTGAAGCATTGGATAAGATAATTGCATGACTGTATGACATATGTCTTTATGAGTAAGAATTTGTTCTGAAATATATAAGATGTCTCTAATCATGCAATTGAACTTGTCTTGTAGGAAAGACCGTGTACCATCACCTACAAAAAGGGACTACAACATTTGTTCAACGAAAAACTATCTATTGAAGATATTGAAGAATCTGAAGTTCCCAGGATTCGAGATGCAGTAATGGAAGAATTCCATGGTCGAGGAATACCAGTCGATCATGAAGAATGATGTTTGGGATGTGGTCCCAAGAACAGATGAGAAGTCTGTGGTGAATTCCAAGTGGATCTATAAGATCAAGCATGTTGTAGATGGCAACATAGAGAAATATAAAGCAAGGTTTGTAGCTCGTGGCTTCTCCCAGAAAGAAGGGATTAATTATGAAGAAACCTTTGCTCCTGTGGCCAGATACACTTCCATAAGATCATTACTTTCTCTGGCTGTAGTGATGAAATGGAAGGTACACCAAATGGATGTCAAGACATATTTCTTGAATAGTGCAGTTGAAGAGGAAGTGTATGTGGAGCAGCCACTCGGGTTTGAGACACAAGACCAAGAGTCACATGTGTGCAAACTGAAGAAAGCCCTGTATGGTTTTAAATAGGCACCCAGGACCTGGTATGGCAGGATAGATGGCTTCCTATCTAGTTTGGGCTTTACCAAGAGTAAAGCGGATTCCAACCTTTACTACAAGGTTGAGGAAGGCAATCCAGTGATAGTACTATTATATGTGGATGACCTGTTTGTAACAGGTGAGGATAGATTGATTGCTGACACGAAGAGGAAGCTTGCTGCCAGGTTCGAGATGAAGGACTTGGGTATGTTGCACTACTTTCTTGGTATGGAGGTGTGGCAGAGTGCAGATGGAATCTTCCTTGGACAAGGGAAGTATGCAGTAGAGATCCTCAAGAGGTTCAGGATGATAGACTGAAAGGCCATGGACACACCTATGGCATCGAACTTGAAGCTTCTATGTGATGCTTCATCTGAGACGATTGATGCTACGATGTATCGTTAGATGATTGGGTCCTTGATGTACCTGACGAATACAAGACCAGATATCTCCTTTGCAGTGAACACCTTAAGCCAGTACTTGACAGATCTGAGACATGTTCACTTGATAGCTGCAAAGCATATTCTAAGGTACCTGAAGGGTAAAGTTGACTATGGGCTCAAGTATGAGGCGAATCAAAAGTTTAACCTGGAGGGTTATGTTGATTCAGATTGGGAAGGTAGTGCCATTGATCGGAAGAGCACTTCGGGGTGCTTCTTTAGCATGAGATCCAGTATGATCTCTTGGTTTAACAGGAAGCAGTCTTGTGCGGCACTGAGTACAGCCGAAGTAGAGTATGTCGCAGCTTGTTTGGCTAGTTGTGAGGCAGTATGGATTAGGAAGCTACCGTCTGATTTGTTTGATCTCCAGCTCAGTGCTACTTGTATATATTGCGACAACCAGAGTTGTGTGAAGTTGTCGCAGAACCCAGTGTTCCATGACAGGTCGAAGCACATTGAGATCAAGTATCACTATATCAGGGATATGGTGCAGAGAGGAGTAGTGAAGCTCTTGTATGTTGTGATGGACGAGCAGATAGCCAATGTGTTGACCATGCCGCTTGCTAGAGTGAAGTTTGAATACTTCAGAGGGAGAGTTGGTGTACTTTAGATCGAGAAATCTTCCAAGGGGAAGTGATGAGTCCGGAGACATAGATGCATACGAACCATTCTCACATAGTGGTAGGTTGGTCCTCCTATGGTGTAGATGTAGGGGCTGGAGCCATTCTCACATAGTGGTAGGTTGGTCCTCCTGTGGTGTAGATGTAAGGGTTGGGGCCATTCCGACATGGTGGTAGGTTGGTACTCCCATGGTCGTTGATGTAAGTGCTGTGCCATTCCGACATGGTGGTAGGTTGGTCCTCCCATGGTCGTTGATGTAAGTGTCGTGCCATTCCGACATGGTGGTAGGTTGGTCCTCACATGGTCGTTGATGTAAGTGCTGGACCATTCCGACATGGTGGTAGGTTGGTCCTCCCATGGTCATTGATGTAAGTGCTATGTCATTTCGACATGGTGGTAGGTTGGTCCTCCCATGGTCATTGATGTAAGTGCTGTGAGCCTTTCTCGGATGGTCAGAGGAAAGTCCTTCCATGCCAGTGAGTGTAAGTGTTATGTGTGTGCATCTGGGTTGTGCTCTGTGGACGATGACGATGATCTGAAGACGATGATGTGACTGTATGGTACACAGTTTTTGCAGAGGCATATGATCAGTCCTGAGATGCTCTTATAGGTTTTGCATAGGCAGTGTAATCAGTCCTAGGAGATCTTGCAGGTTTTGCAGAGGCAATGTAATCAGTCTTGAGGTGTACCTACTTGATGGCTTGCTCGCAGAGATGTTGATGATGTTCATCCAGCATGAAAAAGGGTTGGCTCTGTAGATGATGAAGACCTACAGGTGGCAGGCCTACACCCAGTATGAAAAAGGAATGGCTCTATAGAACTTCCTATGACGAGTAGATTGCAGATTGATTGAGATAGCAACAGTGATGATGATTCAATGATGATGATTCAATGACGATGATCCAGTGATGATGATCTAGAGAAGAAGACTTGTGCTAGCAGATCTGTGTCGAGAAATACCTTCCTAGTTAAGAGGAAGTGTTGATGTATATGTAACTTCGGAATGTATTTCACCTATGTATATTGTACTCCTATAGAGATGGTATTATTCTTCTATACAGAAGTGTCATCATTTGTATTGACAAGTGTCGCAAGTGTCGTAACTTGCTGTGATGGGTTATTAGACCACCTATTGAGGGGTCGGCCCAGATTAATGTAACCATGGGTTATTAGACTGATTTAGACAAGTTGGCCCTGTTGATTTATTAGGTAGGACAGGACAAGTATAAATAGAAAGCGGGAGCTCTCTATTTGATCATCTCATTATTCACCTCTACACTACTCGAAAAGTGGTGCACTAGTTGAGGAAGAGGAGTAGCTTCTAGTAGAAGACTATCTCTTGTACTTTGGTTGTATCATTGTGTTGTTGCAGTAGCATTCCCCCCCCAAAATTTTGTAGATATTGGGGCCCCTCCATTCATTTTACTAGAAAGACTGCCTAAAAAAAAGTTAAGTCTCCTTTGAAAACTTTTTGACTTAGTTTTTGTTTCAACTGAGGAATCTGCTTGAAAATTGAAGTTTTTCTTCTAAGTCAAAACTCACAACTGGGGAAGAACTCAGGATTCTCCCCCGAAATTGCAGAAGAACTCAGGATTCTCTCCCGAAACTACGAAAGAACTCAGGATTCTCTCCCGAAACTGCGGAAGAACTCAGGATTCTCTCCCGAAAAGTACTCCGAAACAGCGAAAACACTTAGCGTTTTTAAATTTTCGGAAGAACTTAAAATTGCCTCCTGGAACTGCGGAAGAAACTTAAAATTATCCCTCGAAACTGGGGAAGAACTCAGCGAGCTTGAGCGAAACTGCGGAGGAACTTGGGATTATCTCCCGAAATTGTGGAAGCTTTCGCCAAGTGTTGCCGCAGTTGGTCTTTTCCCTAGGTTACGACTCAACCATTCATATTTCGATAAAAAACTTAACAAAGTCATTCGTGATATTCAGAAGGACTTACTGAGTCTTTCCGAAACTTCGGGACAACTCGACAAATCCGACCGCGATAAGCTTCCGGGAGAGTGGACTTCGAAAGAACTCACAAAGTGCTCCCGAAACGCCGGAACGACTCGCCAATTTTTTCCGCCACTGCGAGGCGTCTTTTTGTCTCTCCCGCAACAGACAAATGCCTCACCAAATTTTCCCGCCTTTCGGGAGGAACTCATAAGTTTTGGCCGCAACCATGGACGAAACTTGTGAGTCCTCGTCGTAGCCGACGGTCACGCGTTAAATGCCGAATTGTTTTGAAATGACCGCGCCGTACAAGTGTTTAACTCTGTTTATTCTCTTCTTTTACTTTTTTGTTTTTGTTTTTTACTTTCTATTTTACTTTCTTTTTCTTTTATTTTCTTTTTTTACTTTCCCCCCTTTGTGCCATGATCCTGGGTTAGAGATTTTTCTCCTTTTTTTTTTCTTCTTTTTTTTCCAAATATTTTGGGTCACAAACCTAAAGTATTTTTTTTTAATAGAGGGCCACCAACCCAGTTTTTCTTTCCTTTTTAAAAATATTAGTGACCTGCAAAAAAATTTAAAATTCGGCCACGAGCCTCCATGAGCAAAAATAACCACGGTCAACAACCGCTCTGATACCAACTGCAAGGAACCCAATGGGTTACTTGACCTTAGCATCCATAATAAAAACATATAATCCATATAAGGATAAATATTTATTATTTATAAAATTATAACTTGTTATTCCCACTATACATTTTGGTGTGTATATATAATACACATAGTTGATAAGTTGCGCTCCTTGTAATGGAATATGACAACTAATAATTATTATAATACAATTAATAAATAAATATATAATAATATAGAAAATATAAATAATCGAGAACTATGTTAGTAATATACTTAGGTATATTACAATGAAAGTTCATTTCATTAATACTCGAATATGGTGATATAATATGGAGTTGATTACATTATATTCCTTCTTAACAACAACTATCCTGGATAAAAAAAGGTTTCAACTTTGTTGATGTTAAGGATAAGATGAAAATAAGAACAATGTTGAAGAACTAGAGATAATAACAACAATATGCTTAATATAGGAAAGAATGATAGAATAAAGTTATCGCACAACTCATCACAAATTTCCATATGGAAAAAGTGAAGTAAATAGAGATCTAATCAACACAAAATAACTTCTAAGGGCAAAGCATTTAAAAGCATGATAAGCCCATAATGACACAGGAAAAATTCATGACATGACATGTGAAACATAGATGAGCATGCATATTAAATTGCGTTTATAGAACAAGGGTTATCAACAACATATAATGAGTGAGCACAATATGATACCAAGATAAAAATATTGTGAAAAATATGACGCTATGTTAGAAGCATCATCATTATTAGAAGAGTGGGATCATGTTAGAATATTGAGCAAAAAATTGATCAAATAAAACAATGATATCACTTGTATATGAAAAATATTGCCATTTAGCAACTAAACCGTAACAATCGGTTCATTTTTTGTGGTCACCATGATAACATACTAGAGATACATTTCCTGAAAATGTCAAAATCTCTTCCATAGAAGAAGGTTAGAGATAGTAAAACAAGAACAAGAAACAATCTGTAAAAACATGATTTAAACTAAGAACATAAACCCTAATGCAAAAGTGCAAGAAGTTAATGAAGGGAATTCCAATATAATAGAGAGTAAACTAGAAATGTCTCACTACTAACATTAGCTAATAGTGGGATCTGTAACCTTGCAGTAGAGAACCAAGAGTAAAAAATCAAAATCAATGAAGAAAAAACCCGTAAAATACGAATTCACGCTTTCGCAAAAGACAGGTTGCAACTTTCTTCATGAATTCATTCCTAATCAAACCATAGGGTGTGAATTTATTGATGTATATTCTCCTAATTAGACCATAGGTTGTGAAATAGCCCAAAGCTTCCCTAAATCTATGGATTTGGTAAAATTACACTATGTTGGGTAAACAAAAACCTTTTTCAATGAAATGAAAAGAGTTTCCAACTAGAAACAACGTTTCGGACGCAAAGGAAAAACTAGTAACAACCAAAAAATGCACAAAAATATCAAACCAAAGATCCTTTGACCACCAACGAAATCCCATAACAAAGCACAACTAGAGATAAAAAAGCCAGATATGCTACAAAACAATTAGATACTTGATAGAAAGTTAGCATAAAATTGATTATAATCCAGATCTATAGAAATAATCAAGAGATCTTGAGAAAATATGCAAAATTCTTTAAAAATAAAGGTGAGGAATGGGATTTTAAAAAATGATTTATCAAACATGCAGCAAAATGACTATATCTATAAAAATATCACTTGGGTATGATAGATCGGATTCCAAATATACAAATTATCAAAGACCCAACTCTCAAAATATGAAGAATCTTTGCTTCTAAAAAAAATCAAAGAATTACCAAAGAAGGTAGAGCATAGAAACTAACTTTAAGAACATGTTAGAATATTGAGAATATGTATAACATACAACAACACATTTATACTAACATGTAAATCAATAGGAATGATCTACTAGTCTTGACTTATATCCATACAAGCAACAATAATCATGTAAGAATGAAGAGACGAGAACAAGAAAACAATATGCCAAATATACATGTTAAAACCACAATTGAGGAAACATCCATGGGAAGGTTTGGTATTTTATATCATTCATAAATCTCCATCTTACAATACAAGGAATCTCCACATATTCATAACTCTCCATCTTCACATCATGTCACAATGATGTGCATACAAATGACATACAAAACATACTCAAGAGAGGCTCCTTCACCTCTATTATATACCAAGAGGAATGGAATATTTACTTCCCATAACACATGGTATAAATAGATTTCCACCTCTCTTATATAAATAATGGTTATGATATATTTAATTACATGATGCATGTGTGATAACTCTATTTTATAAAATTAGAGTTATTTTATGCATGTTAATGATATTTTCCCAATAATACCACTCAATTCATCATTACATATTCTAACAATGAATAGGTGATATAGTTAGAGATCCAACAGGTACATGGTGCACCCACTCACATTCTCAAAGTGTTCCTCATACATTCTATACTACAGAGCCCTTGATGCACATCCACAATTACATGGTCAGTGTAGGAGATCCACATTATTTTTTAGTAGTTGCATGAAATCCACATTTAAATATTTCCATTAAGGAGGAGCATCAATATTTGATGAAGAACCAACCTTGGAAACCATATCCAATACTCCCCCTTAGTAGGAGACTTGCATGGAGAAACTAGAAATATCGATCAAATTTGGAAGAATAAGGAAATGAGAGTGATCATGGTTGAAGAACACTGCCAAATTCCACTTAACACTATCCTCTTTTTTTTGTCAGGGTGTGCATGTGTGTTGCGGGGGGGGTTCCTACTAGTCTTTCCCAAATTTCCCACTTTCAGGGAATAGTTTATTTATGTAGATAGGTACCTAACATGGATACAAATTGATGGGACCCAACTTTTTTATGCATTATCCTCACCAGGTTAGGCTTACCAGTGGGCATTAGAGCATATTTTCCATCTCCTTAGCATTAATCTCTCATCTAGGTACTTTGGATCTTAAACTTGTGATTAAGAGTCCAATTTTGACTGAATTTGACAAAGTGAGCCATGGGAGCTCTTCATCCCTATATTTAAGGGATAAATATACTATGTTTATCCAATGAGGGTGCATTTCTTGATTTTAGGACCTTTTCCCTAATTTTAAAATCCTATCTTGGATATTTGAGTTGTTAGAGTGATTCAAGGAACATAACACTATGAATAAAGGAAGGGTAGCACTTTCCTTTACTAGTTTTTGCAGATTCCTTTCATGCATGGATTTGATCCTTTATTTTAGGAAATTAAGCCTCCACTTGTCATCATGGGTAAGTTATGAGGTAATTAAATCATTGTTGAGAGATTACATGGATAAATAGAGAATATGAGCTTTAAGTTTTTCCCAACTAGGTCTTCATGCTTCCGTGTACAATTTGAATTGCCTCCTTCAGAAATTTGTCATGTTCCCATTTTTTCAGCACCATGAAGCAACCAATGTCACTTCAAACACCATGGATCTCAGTGATAGTTTGGAAGTAATTGATTAATGAGGGATTAAGTTTTGAGGCATGAACTACCAAAGTATTTAATTTTACTTCCTTAAGTTTGAGATGCACTTGATAAAAGTTATTTTTCATTAATAAAAAATTATCTTAATGAAATAAAGTGGACAATGATCCACAAGGGCACATTAGAGGATACGATTTGACCAAGAGATATCTTGCAAAAGAATAAAATATGAAAGTAGTTAAATCTAGGAAAGAAGGAAAAAGAAACGAAAAGTTGGCACAAGGCAGAAAAGCAGTAAAGCTTAGGAAAAACAGAAAAGCAGATAAAAGCAAAAAGCAGGATAAGGAAGAAAAGGAGGAAAAAGAAGGATAATGCAGAAAATCAGGATAAGGCGGAAAAGAAAGAAAAATAATTCAAAAGAAAAAAGTGGGAGAGAAACACAAAAGCAAAAGCAAAAGTAGAAAGCAAAAGCAAAAGCAAAATCAAAAGCAAAAGCAAAAGCAAAAGCAGAAAGCAAAATCATGATAGAAAAGCAAAAGCAGGATAAAGCAAAGGCAGAAAGAAAAGCAAAAATAAAATGCTTGAAATAAATATATCCTTATCCACTCCATGAGGGAGATTTAGCCTAGTTGAATTGCTCGACAAGTCACCTTAAATATATAAAAGGAGTGCACACCACTTGCTCATCTTTTGACAGTTTGTGAATTGGATTGAGTGCAATTTTTCCTCTGTGACTTGGGAGATGTGCCCTTGATTCTTCTGAGAGGATGATGACATAAAATATTCACCATTGAGTTTGTTGCAAGTCCTGAAGTTTGATCCAGTTAATTTCAAGCTTGTTTGCAGATATTGGAAAGCCTCATATTAGAAATCTTGATGGTTTCCAGTCTTTCTATTATGGAGAATTCTATCTCTTATGTATTTATTTCCTGAGACTTCTCTGAGATGTATTTAAGCTTAAGGTGGCTGTAATTAATTTAATATTGAACCTATGAATTCCATTCCATAGTTTGAATAAAGAGAATTCTGGTTTCCATACCAATGTCTTGCACCTAGTCTAGATTTCCATGAAAAAGAGTTAGTTTTCAGTGTTTTATTGGTAGATGTATAGTTATAAATACAAATTGAATTATTTCAGTTGATTATATAATTTATCATTTCAATTAACTCATTATAGGTCTAAAACCAAGACTTCAAAACCTTCTCCCACTGTTTGGAAAATTCTAAAGTTAAACTAGTTGTGCAGTCCCAAGAGATAATTGTGCTTGTTTGTTTTTGAAACATCCTCAGAACTTCTTAAAACTTGATGGAGTGAACCTAAACTGATATTTTATATTAATTTAAAGTTTTTAAGAATTCCTAAGTCAGAATACTTCACCATTGGTTCTCAAGTAGTGCCAGGTTGAAGTTCTAATTTGCATTGCTGGGGTGCCTAGGAGCCTTGGAGTAGAATCCAGACTACCTGATGTTTGAAACACTAATGGTCCCAATACATTGTGCAAATGATATATCAGCTAGAATGATCCTCATCCCTTCCATAGTTTTTTGATATTGTCTTCCTACATCCAGTCAAGTCTCTAGTTTCAATGTTTTACCTTAAGTATTGTAGGAAAGTCAGTTAGTGTATCATCATATCTGATTGGTACCTTACAGTGGTATCATAACACTTTCCCATACTCTTGTGGAAAGTAATCTCTCAATTTGAATAATTTGCAGCCATGATACTCACACCTACTTTGGTTAATCTTTGCAGTAAGGCCAAGCTTCTTTGATTTATTGAAGAAATCACCACCATGGATTTCCTTGGTTTTTCTGATGGGAGGAATAGAGATGAGATGATCATATCTATGAAAAGGTTTAATGACTACATGGATTTGAGTTTTTATTTCATAAATGGATTGTCCTTCATAGAGTACTATGTTTTTCAAGACACTTTTGAATCAAGAAGGTCTGCTCAAAATTCAAATTCTCTCAAGAAGAACAAACCATCTATCTATGGGAGATTCATGATACAATTTACAACCAAGGGTACCAAAAAATCTTGTGAAGAAGATGTTTCAAGGAAGAGGGAAACTACAGTCATAGAAAAACCTACAAATCAGCCTACTCATAATGCAAATCCTCATACTACACAAGATGTATATGCTTCAAGTTGCATGATAGAGGATAGAGAGGAAGCATATTCACTTGATCATGAAGAAGGATCTAATCACTCATATTGTGCCTAGGAAGAAGCCATACCACCAGATTCACTCCTATTTGATGGCAAACCAGAGAAGGCCAAATGCACATAGGATGAGGAGAAAGAACCTCATTTTATGATGGGGTATGAAGAGGTCAAAGATGAAATAGATTTTGAAGATTACGATTGGATGACTTGTGGATAAGATTTGGAGGAGGAAGGTGAAATTCATGAGGAGTTGAGCATGTCACATTTTCCATCTTTCATTGAACATGAGCATGAGCACATGGCTTAATGTGTTCCTAAGGAGAAGGAGAAGCTTCTTGAGTTGATGGAGCATGAAAATATGCATGTGCATGAAGGAGACTCAGAGTTGCTTCTGTATGAGGAGAGGGATGACATGGAGGATGTGGACCAAACACTTGTCTTGATGCCAAAGGCGTACATACCATTCAGATCTACAAGCAAAGGCACTTGTTTTTACAAGAATTGGATATATAAGTACATAGAGGAGATGGAGATCCAAGGGTGCACGATACTTGCATACTTTGGAGAAGGAAAATTGGCATGTCTCTCAAAGAGCCACCAAGTGAAAAAGAAAATCCACATGCATGGTATATGCATGAGGAGCATTCATATCTTAAAATGAAGAGGGTAGATGCATCCTTGATTATTGGATCAGCCAACAATGAAGTATTTCCATTCACCATTTTGGTGGGTGTATCATGTAGACAGTTTAGAGTTCAATGGATGTTATCCATTGTGGAGCCTATTTTTCACTACCAAGTTTCTAACTTGAATATTTTATGAGGTATGAGTACATTGAGAGGGTTGCAAAGTGCCTTGTGACCATTCAAGGCACATACAGGAACATGTCTTATCATTTTGAAGGCATTGGATATTTTCAACGAATGCATGAGAAGGGATTGGAAGGTCTCCCACCTGACAATATGAATAAGCATAAGGATGAATTGAGGATGGATGTAAAATCCATCAATATATTTCATTACAATCACTTGGAAAGGTTCAAGGAGGGAAAGGAAAGGGACATCAAGAGTTCCTTTGGCTAACGACACATCAAACCGGTCCTCTTGCATTTGTTATGGGCCTAGTGAAGATGAAGATCATAATAGAGTGCATGTGCATAAGGAAGAAAATCCTTAACAAGGAGATCAAGGAGTCCTTACACATTCTCCACAACACACATGTTTCAATGTCACAATATTGTTGGAGAGCTGCTTCATTGGAAGATGCATCTTTCCTTGAAGCCATGGAGAAGATCCGGAAGCAATGACTACAATCGGAGGTAAATTTTCGCATATGCTTTCTGAAATAAATTACTTGTATGAGCTTGTTCATATGTTGCAGGGAGCATCCTTGAAGGATGAGGAGGATATTTGCAAGCTCAATGATGAGTTGATGGCCACCCAAGATGATTTGAGAAGCACTCGAAGTGACCTCTTGGAATCCAAGATGGAGAAAGAATAATTTCACCAAGAGTTGCAGAGATCACACATTCCCTCCTACATTCCAATCAGCCATTATCTGTGTTGGTTGTGGAGTTTGATCTCCAGATTCAGAGATATTATTATTCAGCCGTGTCCATACCCCAGGTTTGGTTATGATCCCGACACGACCCTAGGGGGGTCCGGGGGAGTGTCCACTCCCCTAGTTGGGGGGCATGGGGTTCAGGGGTAGCGCCCCCGAGAAAGGGGGTTTGGGGGAAACGCTCCCAAGTTACGGGGGTTTGGGGGAAATGCCCCAGAGAAAATGGGGGTTCAGGGGCGTAGCCCCCGAGGAAACGTTTTGGGGCCCTTTTCGCCACCAGTTTTTGGGCCCATGGTTTTGGGTAACCCGTGGTATTTTCCCATTGTATTTCCCTTATAAAAGAAAGATATTATAATATGGATAGGGTTGATGTATTAGTTTTTATGCATTGTTAAGATCTCTCAGATCATAGAAGAGAGACTGTGAGACAGTGACGAGGAAGTGCAGCGGTTGTATCCCTTCACTTTGCTGGACGGAATAATAATAAGGACTGGAAACTTCAGTGTGGACGTAGCCCAAGTTGGGTGAACCATAATATATTTGTGTCTCTCTTGTAATGTGTGTGTGATTATATTTGCATTTCTGTTTATTGTTATTGCTCGGCGATCTTGTTTTTCTAACAATCTTTCGATCGATGACATTCATAGTTCTATGATGGAAACTCATGAGATGGCGTTTCATGAGATGCATGTGCTTGAGGAGTTTAGAAATGAATATGATGAGTTCCAAGCACATACTACCTTCCAGAGCGAAACTGAGCTTCTTCCTGGATTGATTCATTCCTCCATTGAGGAGTCAGAAGAGATCTTGTTTGATGGACCAACCTTTGATGGACTTGATGAATCCACATCTTTGGTGGATACTTTTTGCATAAATTTGGTCCATCCTTGGACCAGTGGCAGAGAGTTGAGCCATTGGGAGCACTCACATAGGAAAGCATCTTGCTTTCCAGTTGGAGCATTGGGTTGGAGTGTCTCTTCTTTTCCCATTTGGGAGAACAAACACATGAGTGATATTCATTCTTGCATCTATGGATACTTCTTGGATACATCTTACACTTTTTGTGAGCAGCATGGGCATCCATGGAATTTTGATGATTCCTACTTTCTTTATGATTGGACATGGGACTTTCACCCTTGTAATTGGAACAACAATGTTTTGATTTTTGCTACTTGTGTGCATTGGGCATATGAAGTACAATCTGATTTGCATGTGCTTGGGGATTTTGAGGTAAAGGAGAATGAAGACCAAGCACCTGTTCATTGCCAAAGATATTATGAGTTTCCTCTAGGTGGTGGTTGTACATTTTTGGAGGAGGCACGTGATCTCACTTCGGTTGAGCCAACCATGATGGATGACTGTTATAGAGAGTTGGTTCACCATTCTCCATCTCACACACATATGGAAGCCAACACACATAGGGATGAAGATTCGGTAAAGAGATTTTTTTTTTTGGTACCATATAAGGAGAAGGAGGCTCCCACACAATTTGTTGATGGTTTTATGGTTAGACCTTGAGGTTTGACAAATGCACATGTCCCTTACCAATTTGATGAGTAGCAACAGATCCATCTATATGATGTCTCCATCATGAATAGTGGTATGTGTATGCGCACACCAGTTACTAGCACCAACAACATTAATAATATTATTAATGTTGCTGTTGCTAGTTTACTCATTTTTCATTATACACGTTTGCATGTCTCCATTTATGCACCATTAAGTTAATCTAGAAGTGCATGTGGTGCTCATACCTCGTTTAGCTTTCATATGACCCCACGACATAGTTGAAGTTTTGTCATGTCGAGTTATTTGCATCTTATTGGGAAAGTTTTCTTGAAGTTGAACTTGTCCATTAATAAATTGGTTGTGTTTGTTAATTCCGTCATCTTCATTACCTAAATTGGTTGATTCACAATTGAAGTTTGTAGTAAATTTAAAGAAAAAATAATGTCACTTCCAAACCTAGTTAGTGAGAATAAATCTCCATCAAGTAACAACTCACGCTACTCCCTTGGTGAAACAAAAAAAATGCTAATAATGTGAAAAAACAAATACAAAGCTACTCCCTTGGTGAAAAAACAAATACAACCTAGTAACAAAGCCTTTTCACTTTATTGTAAGTTGATACCCAAAACATAAAATTACTCACCAAACGCCGAGCATCGTCTCTAATCGTGACGTCCCTCAGATATAACAAAACATTCATATATATTCATTGCTCTATGAAGGAGATAAGTAGCATTTACATGGATAAGGCGCTTTGAATATCAGAGTTGGAACCATTCATTTCGGTTTTTATCTTTTCTCATCCAATATTTTATTTGAATGGAGGACATATTTTGGACGCAGAAAGTCATGCATCCAAATCCAATACAAATAGCTCAGTTGGTAGCGACTCATCAATGTTTGAAGACAGTAATTCATTTACGAACTGCACTTTGGAGTTTAATGATGTAATTTGTGGACAAAGCCATGAAGATTTGGAAGAAAACGCTCTCTCTGATTCAGATCGAGGACAAGCAAACTTGGGAGGGGAGGATTGTCATGTTCCCATTTTCCAACACCATGAAGCAACCAATGTCGCTTCAAACCCCATGGATCCTGGTGATAGTTTGGAATTAATTAATTAAGGAGGGGTTAAGTTTTTAGGAATTAGTTACCAAATTATTTAATTTGTCTTCCTTGATTTTGAGATGCACTTGATAAAAGTTATTTTTCATTAATGAATATTTATCTTAATGAAATAAAGTGGATAATGACCCACAAGGTTGCATTAGAGAATAAGCTTTGACCAAGAGATAGCTTGCACCAGAAGAAAAGATGAAAGTAGTTAAAGATAGAAAAGCAGGAAAAAGAAAGGAAGAGTTGGCTAAACACAGAAAATAAGTAAAGTTCAGGAAAAGCATAATAAAGCAGAAAGACAGACAAAACCATAAAGTAGGATAAGGTAGAAAAGCAAGAAAAAACAGGATAAGGCAGAAAAGAAGGAAAACGCAATCAAAAGCAAAAAGCAAGATAGAAAATAAAAAGCAAAATAAAAAGAAAAAGTAGAAAGGAAAAGAAAAAGAAAAAGCAGAAAGAAAAATCATGATAGAAAAGCAAAAGTAGGATAAAGCAAAGCAAAAAAAAAAAGAAAATATTGAAAGAAAGCTATCCTTATCCACTCCATGAGGGCGCTTTAGCCTAGTTGAATTGCTACACAAGTCACTTAAATCTATAAAAGAAGGATTGCCCACCATTTTCCCATATTTTGTCAGTTTGTGAATTGGATTGAGAGCAATTTTTCCTCTGTGACTTGGGAGATGTACCCCTAGTCCAAGTTGGGAGATGTGCCCCTGCTTCTTCTGAGAGGATGATAACATACAATATTCATAATTGAGGTTATTGCAGGTCCTAAAGTCTGATCTAGTGAAGTTCAATCTTGTTTGTAGAGATTATAAATCCTCCCATTCAAAATCTTGATGATTTCCAGTCTTTCTATGATGGAGAATTCTATTTCTTATGTATTTATTTCTTGAGAAATCTATGAGATGTATTTCACATTCTGATGGCTTTCATTAATGTATTATTGAACCTATGAATTCTATTGTGTAGTTTGAATAAAGACAAGTCTGATTTCCATACCAATTTCTTGCACCTAGTCTAGATCGCCATGAAAAAGAGCTAGTTTTCAGTGTTTGATTGATAGGTGTATATCTATAAATAGAAATTGAATTCTTTTAGTTGTTACTATAATTTATCATTTCAACTAAATCATTCTAGATCTCAAATCAAGAATTTGAAACCTTATCCCACTATTCGAAAAATCCCGTAGTTAAACTAGTTGTGTAGTCCCGGGAGACAATTTTGCTTGTTTGTTTTTGAAACATCCTCAGAACTTATTCAAACTTGCTGGAGCAAACCTAAACTGATATTTGATATTAATTTAATTTTTTGAGGCCTTCCTAACTCAAAATCCTTCACCATTAGTTCTCAGGTAGTGTCGAGTTGAAGCTCTAGTTTGCATATGTTGAGGTGCAAACTATGAATGATTGAATATGAATATAGTGTTTTGCTCCAAAAAAATTTCTCTTCACTCTTTCTTTTTTTTTCCTTTGTAAAATTGATAATTGTATTATTGTTCATTAGATTCACAGCTTTATTTGTGATATTTTACAAGTGATCATCATATTTTACAAAAATAAATGGAATAAAGGGACTAAACCAAGTTTTATACATAATCACTTTTAAGAGTAGGACCTTCTTTCATGACTTCGGTACCAACTTCAATGACAAAATCTCATTTTCCTCTCATGGAACTTAGTTTAGGATTGTTCTCCCCCTTCAAAAGGGGATGTTGTTGGGCCTTTGGATTATTTTGTTTATGATAAATGAAAGAACCAAATCGTCAAACAAACACATAATAAAATAAAGCTTTCAAGGAAACCCTTATGGTGATCACAACTAAGACCCTTATTTTCACAAACTTAAATCATGAACGAGTGGTTGCAGCCCCATCAAATGTATCCATTTCCCTTGGAAATAAATCAAATGTACAATAGATGGGTAAGAAGATCAAATCAAGTAAACAGAGGATAATATCCCTAAAGGAATAAATTTTTGTGATAAGAAAAGATAATAACAACTTGACATAATTAAAAACATGCAAATTATATATGCAACGGGATCTAGTTTTAGCTCATGATCAGATGTATGGTCATTTACATGAATTGCAGAAATAGTACTATGTTTAATAGCTAGGAGATGTTCTTAAAAAACATTAAGACCATTTATGCATCTTAGATGGTGTAAAAATTGGCTTATATAAATTGGTAAAGTGGCATCATGATGCAACAAAATAAACAAATAACCTGATTCGCAACATTGGCATGATACAAAGGGTCAGCACATAATGCTGGAGGCGAACCTATTGAACTTCATCACTTTGTCTCCACCATGATGTCATGTTGTATTGTTTACTCATTTTTCATTATACGCGTTAGCATGTCTCCATTTATGCACCATTGAGTTAATCTAGAAGTGCATGTGGTGCTCATACCTCGTTTAGCTTTCATATGACCCCCACGACATAGTTGAAGTTTTGTCGTGTCGAGTTATTTGCGTCTTATTGAGAAAGTTTTCTTGAAGTTGAACTTGTCCATAAATAAATTGGTTGATTCACAATTGAAGTTTGTACTTAATTTAAAGAAAAAACAATGTCACTTCCAAACCTAGTTAGTGAGAATAAATCTCCATCCAGTAACAACTCACGCTACTCCCTTGGTGAAACAAGAAAAATGCTAATAATGTGAAAATACAAATACAACCTAGTAACAAAGCCTTTTCACTTTATTGTAAGTTCATACGCCGAGCATCGTTTCTAATCGTGACGTCCCTCAAATATAACAAAACATTCATATATATTCATTGCTCTACGAAGGAGATAAAATGCTAACACAGCAAATAAAGTAGCATTTACAGGAATAAGGCGCTTTGAATATCAGAGTTGGAACCATTCATTTGGGTTTTATCTTTTCTCATCCAATATTTCATTTGAATGGAGGACATATTTTTGGACGCAGAAAGTCATGCATCCAAATCCAGTACAGATAGCTCAGTGGGTAGCGACTCATCAGTGTCTGAAGACAGTAATTCATTTACGAACTGCACTTTGGAGTTTAATGATGTAATTTGTGGACAAAGCCATGAAGATTTGGAAGAAAACGCTCTCTCTGATTTCCAGAATGTTCAAAGAATGCAATGCAATGAGCGCCTTTACAAAGACGACATAATCCAATATAGAGAAGGCGAAGGTTTAATTGGAATGGTCATGAGAGTTTCAGGTGATTCAGATTCAGACAGTGAAGATGAGGATGAAGATGAGGCAATTCCAGATGACTGTGCACGGATTGTTTGGACAAATCTTTTGGTGACTACTGAGAAAATCAGTGACATTGAGGTGATTGACAGGGTTTTCTTTCATGGTGATTTTGTTGTAGCAGCTTCAGATCCATCAGGACAGATGGGCATAGTGGTTAACGTGGATCTTACAGTAGATTTGTTGACTCCCACATCAACATCAGAGAGTATAATTAAAAACGTTTCCAGTAGAAATCTTCATCGAATAAGGACGTTTCTGCCGGATGATTATGTAATTCATGGACCTTGGGTGGGAAGAATCGAAGAAGTGGTTGATAATGTAACAGTTATATTTGATGATGGATCAAAATGTAAAGTAATGGAAGCCGACCGTGATCGCCTTATTCCAATCCCCAACAACCTCCATTATTCTTATTTTCCAGGGCAGCGTGTCCGGGGCAGTTCTTCAGCGGTTTTCAAGAAAGCTCGATGGTTGTCCGGTAAATGGAAGAAAAGTCTCATTGAAGGTACAGTAGGTAATGTGGAAGTGGGATCAGTTGAAGTCCATTGGTTTCCTGAAGCGAATCCTAGTTACAATTCCCAGTCAAGTACCATCCCTGCAGAGCTGCAACAGGACCCTAAACAGCTAAAGCTATTGTCTTATTTATCATATGCTAGTTGGCAGGTAGGAGACTGGTGTCTGCTTCCTCTTCCTGTCACAGATGACGTTGTTGCCCTTGCCCACACAAAAGATAATGTTCTTGATGGACCACTATTTGTGTGCAACAAACGGACTAAGGTAGATTTGTTATGGCAAGATGGCACAAGGACATGTGGTGTAAATTCTACAACATTGATTCCCATTTACGACTTTGGGGATCATGAATTCTTTCCTGAACAGTATGTATTGGAAAAGAGTACTTCTGATGATGATGATAATGGCGAGGCTTCTGAAGCCAGACGAGTAGGAATTGTAAAAAGTGTAGATTCAAAGGAGCGCACAGCAAGAGTAAGGTGGATGATGCCTATCGATTCCCCAAAAGATGCTCTCAAATTCAAATTTGATGTGGAGAAGATAGTAAGTGTCTATGAGCTAGATGAGCATCCAGATTACGAACATTGTTTTGGGGACGTCGTTGTACGTCTCTCAACGGTCTCTGAGAGTGAGGAGACAAAAGTGCCTGGCATTGTCAATCATGAGTTGCTTGACCAGGTTGAAACAAGACCCAAAGTTGTTGTTGACACTACAGATCTTTCTACAGACCAGAAAGTTTTGAAGGCAAATCTTAGCAACAGCCTCCATGAATCTGATCTATCCTGGATTGGAGTTATCATAGATATTAGGGATGGAGACATTGAGGTAGCATGGGCAAACGGAATGGTCTCCAAGGTATAGTATAGTATAGTACTGCGTGTCCCAAACAATTTTCATACTTGGATATGTTTCTTGCTTGCACTGCTTGGCCCAAGCAATTTTCATACTTGGATATGTTTCTTGCTTGTAGTTCTGTAATGGAGGCACAATGGTCTGCAAACTTTTGTAGATAAGAGTGATGTGGATATCTCACACTGAACAATATTACTTTAATATGGCGGTATACTTACCTAAAGTTTGTATTTTTATATATTTGTTACGTAGGTTGGACCTCAAGCAATATTGGTGGTAACTGATACAGACGAAGATGATGCATCCATCCAGAATAGTGTTGAAGAAGATGGTGAACCTGATGATGCTGCAAGCTGGGAAACAGTTGATTCTAATGATGGTGAACATTCGCATGATGCTGCAAGCTGGGAAACAGTTGATTCTAATGATGGTGAACATGATATTGCTGCAAGCTCGGAAACAGTTGATTCTAATGATGGTGAACATGATATTGCTGCAAGCTCGGAAACAGTTGATTCTAATGATGGTGAACATGATATTGCTGCAAGCTCGGAAACAGTTGATTCTAATTTAGCTGAGTTGATAGCTAGTAAAATTGATATAAAACATACAAAAGAAGAAGATATAGTTGATTCTAATTGTCACGAGCCATGTCACAGCTTCAAACATTTTGATAGTGTAAATGACCCTGCTGGTCACTACTATCAGAATGAAACAGGCCAGGTACATTTATGGAAAGGCATGCTTTTCTTATACTTTTTTGTGACTCTTTGGCAAAATCAATTTCGTTTTCATGGTGCAGTATGACTGAAGTTATTGAACATCTTCTTCCAGCCTATTAACGAGCGCAAATGGATGAAGAAAGTTCAGCAAGAGTGGAACATCCTTGAAAAGAATTTACCAGGTAACTCCTGGTCCATGCAGATCATTTTCTACTGGTTCGCTTGATGAAGTCAGATTGTAAGAAAATAGCTTATCTTTTTTTCCCTATAAAATAGGGATGGTCCTAATTATATGATATATAAACTCCTTATTGATTGGACAGATTCAATTTTTGTGAGAGTTTACGAGGATAGGATGGATTTGCTCAGGGCCGTGGTTGTTGGAGCAGCTGGGACTCCATATCAGAATGGGCTTTTCTTCTTTGATATTCATCTTCCATTCCAGTATCCTGATGGACCACCTGTAAGCACTTTATTTTAACTGTTTGATTTGAAACTTGAAAGTGAAATTGTTATCTCAAGTTTTGTTTCAGATCTTCAATATGGAAATCAGCTCCAATGGCTTTATATTGGTTTTTAACTCATTTGCAGTTAGTATACTACCATTCTGGTGGGCTAAGGCTGAATCCAAATCTGTATGAGAATGGGAAAGTCTGCCTGAGTCTTTTAAACACATGGACAGGCAAAGGAAATGAAGTCTGGAACCCAACATCATCAAACCTTGTACAAATCCTTGTTTCCATTCAAGGACTGGTACTAAATGATAAGCCTTACTTTAATGAACCTGGATATGAAAAGCATAATGGTTCAGTTGAAGGGGAGAAGAACTCTCTCGCATACAATGAAAGCTCGTTTCTTCTATCATGCAAGTCAATGCTGTACATACTACGCAGCCCCCCAAAGGTAGAATTCTGGGGAGATTTTCGTTTCTAATTCTAATTATTATCTTGTTTAAATTTTTTGGAAAATCATTTTAAATCCACTAATTGAACTGTTTTTGTAGCATTTTGAAATGTTTGTTAAAGAACATTTCCAAAGACGCGGTTACAGTATTCTTCGTGCGTGTGATGCATATATTAAAGGAGCTCAGGTTGGATCACTTTCAGAAGATTGTTTGTTGCCGTCAAATTTTGGGGCAGAGTCCACTCAGAATCAGAGTACTAGTTCTACTGGCTTCAAGCTTATGTTTTGCTTAAGATTGTTCCCAAACTTATTTCTGCCTTGAGTGAAATTGGGGTAGATTGTCACGAATTTGAGCAGTCAGTATCCAAAGAATCTGAGGGCCCAAGAGGATAATAGGCAAGATAATAATGAACAAATAAGATAGACTCTTACTTTCCATCTTATTTCTTTCAAAGCCTAAATTATTTTGATTTCTATTATCAAAAATTTATGTTAACTACTAATATAATTTATATATCTGAATTCAATTATATTATTTATTAATATAATTTATTTTTTTGTCTAAAGGATTTGATAACATAGGGGAATCAAACATATAATCTGTTATTCAACAACCAATATCACAACTTACATAGAATCACTTAAGGCTTTATTAATTAATAGAATTGTATTAATTCACAATCCATATTTGGAAAAGGTACAATTATTAATAATAAAATGAATAAAGAATATAATTATTAATAAGAAAAATATAAATGTTAATATAATTAGGCTTTATTAATTAATAGAATTGTATTAATTCACAATCCATATTTGAAAAAGGTACAATTATTAATAATAAAATGAATAAAGAATATAATTATTAATAAGAAAAATATAAATGTTAATATATATAATTATATAAGTATTAATGATAGTATTAATATAATTATTTTTTATGTTTGATTTTTTTTTTTATAATGGTTGACAATATAAAAACCTATGTGGATAATACGTAAGCATTTGAACTTAGATAATAATAATGAACAAATGCCATCAATAATTTAATATGTTGGACTCTTACATTCCATACACATGGGGTTATTTCTTTCAAAGAATTTATGTGGCTTTCAAAGAGTCACTTAATGTGATAGAACTTGCTCCTTTATCATTGCTACAGTGTTTATATTCTATTCTAGTGGCTCCCCTTAAATATTTGAACATTTTGAAAATTTGAGTTATTTTGATTTCTATTATTAAATAATTTATAATTTTTATATTTAAAAAAGGTAAATATTGAACTTTAGTTATATTAATTAATAATATACTTGATATATTCAGATTCATTTATATTATTAATTGATATGACTGAACTTTTGTTTGTTCATAAAGAGTATGAATTTTTTTACACATTGACTTCTTCTTTCATTTGTCATAATAAATAATCAAAAGTTGTTTCATATGGGCAATGGAAAATATTATCTTTTAATTTTTTCCAATATACCTCATCAAAATTACATGTTTTCATTCATTAATATAATTCTCTCATTCTTAGCATCCATTATATATTTTAATTGGAAGATTACTTCATTTGGTTTCTCCATCCAAAAGTTTCAAAGAAAATACATGAACTTTTAACTTTGCTTAGTCATTTAGATCACAAATGAAGTGGGTGTAACACTTAAGATGCTTAATATTCTTCTCATATTCATATATTTATTCATATACATTGTTTCTATGATTTTAATGTTTACTAACATATCCATGAAATAATAATCAATTTATTAAATAGTAAACCCAATTTATTAAATTATGTTATTTGAAAATCCCTTTTATGAAACCTTCTTTGAAATTCCCATGCCCCTTAAAACAGATCATGCTTTTAGACTTTTGAGTTGACATATGCTTTAAAAAGTTATATATATACATTTATAGTTTGGGAAAGGGAGAGAAATTTTTGAGTTTTTGTCCATATTAGAGAATGACTTGCCCAATTTTTGTAACGATAAAGGGAGATGAACTGGTTGAAAGAGCCAAGTAAATTCCTTTTTTTGTGTGTACATATTGATTATCAAATTAGCATGCAAATTTGTCAAGTTAAATTTTATAATTTTAACAATAAAACTTTCTAATTTTATAAATTTTGAGATGTATAAAATGATATTAGAATTTTAATAGTTAAAATTTATAATTATAACAATTTGTAAAAATCATGTGGTTATAAAATCAATTTCAAATTTTTTTTTTCTTAACATACTCCCCTAAATGAGATGGAATAAACTAGGATATGGGTTGAAATGGAAATGTGAACTTGTCAATAAGAGGCCTAAAAATTGGCATACATGTTCAATATGAGTCATTAAGATAATCCTGAGATGCAAATGAAATCACATAGGATCATCCTTGGGTAATTGAAACGATGGATAAAGCATCCCTTCACTTGCTAGATTCTAAATATAGCTTGGAATATATCTTCCCAAGACTCTACTTTGGATTACATGGAACAAGAGAAACCACTAAATATTCAATGATCAAGGAAGTGAACATGGTCTCTGATGGAAAACAATAGAGAAAAATATACAAGAATAAGCATCACCCACAAGGAACCAAAGTAGTGAAATGATCAACAACAAAAATTAATCTAAACTATAGATCCATGCTACCAACCCACAATATAAACATAGACCAAAAGAGAATGCATATACATTAAGAATTTGTTTTCATTAATATCACAAAGAATATTACAGAGTCACACTTTAGTACAATATAAAGGATATGGGGCCTCCTCAACTTGTCCAAGGTGTAACAACCCCCATATTAGTGAATATAGAAGTTTCAATATAATATGATATAAGTAATAATATAATAAAAAAAAGAGTAGTAACAGAAAGTGAAATTTCAATAAAGAAAAAAAGAAGAGAAATTTAAACAAGAAATTAAGAAAAGGGGGAGAAGGGGGAAATAAAAGGAGGCAGACAAGAAGAGAGGTGATTTTTTCATTTTCTAGGGAGCAAAGAGAGAGCAGCAGAAGGAGGCTGTCAACAAGAGGAAAAAAATGAATCAAGCACTGTCATATAGTTAATTGTTGGTGGCTTGGGGGCCTCAACCATTAGTTGGGGATTGGTTGGGTGGAGAGTTGTCCCTCCACCTCCAGTTGCAAACCGAAGAGCTACCAGGCATCCAGGTAAGTAGGATTCCCCTCTGAGATCCCTAGTTATATTGTTTTTTGTTTTTCAGGTTTTCTTTCAATTTTGTTTGATTTGTTATTCTTATGGATTTTTGGGTGTTACATTTTGGTACATCAGAGATTAGACCTAAGGGCCCTCACTACACACACATGGTATGTTCGATTATCATCCTGTAAAGTAGATCTGCAAGAAAATATCTTTAGGTTGAATGCTTAAAATAAAGCATGATTACCAATCCGATGTCGTAATCAACTACCCTCTTGCCATTTAGGTAATATTCTTGTAAATATGTGGCTTAGAACGAATACAATGAGGGTTAAAATGAAATTATAAATATGCCCAATTGTTTTTCTCTTGCATGCGATGAAGATCACATTAAATCGGTGGTGTAGATCGAATTCAATAAAGGCTAAACTAGAGTTATAGTAAACTTGACCATTATATAAATATAGATGCTTGGACAAATTCTCACATAGTCCAAACAAAAAATAGTCATATCACCTTGACATGGGAATATTAAATTTTTTATGAAGATTATCATTCAATTCCAGTCTAGAAGATTAATATGTTAATTGGACCTCTTAGATCTTTGGCTTTAAGTTACAGTTTCCCAACAATTCAATCCTTTCCAACATTACACTTGAAAATATGTATGGTTATGATCATCAAGTTAATTCCATGATTTCATGGTTTGGCCTTAGATTGATTAGATTTCAAGACTATGAGATTGTTGGTCGAGGATTCTAATTCTCATGATCAGAATTTACACATCGGATTTCTGAAAATTTGATAATATGCACACTAGGGTGTTCCTTGCTTTAAATTTTCATTGCATGACTTAATTGCATAATCATCTGGCATTGATGATGATTCAGATGAATTCAAATATGAATATGATGAAAGTAAAGTTATTGATTATGTACAAAATATAGTATACAGTTTTTCACGTATAACATAGGAGGTCTCATCTTACTCTACTTGAATCATTGTGTACAAAAACATAGGGTACATAGGACAATGTCTAAGTTTAGACATTTACAATAAAATATCCAGGAAAGAGGACATATTACAACTTAATAACAAGAAAACCCTTATTGTTGTGATTCTCAACAGTACGGGAATAATCGGTGCCCTAATTTAATAAGAAAATTACAATGGTACTCTATAGTTCTAATAAAAATTAACCAGTAGTTTAACAAAACAATGTCGTGAAGGGGATATTGCTTGTGTAATGGGTGTGTTTCAAATTTTGAAATCAACTAATGGATACTTTACAAATGCCTATAATGAATGTCCCCATAATAATTGAAGCATCCTATAGACTGCAATATCAAATCGTCTTGCTATCAGACAAATAATTGGCAGCAACAAAAATAATTAAATAATATTCTTCTGGCTACATAAATTATTCAGGGCCTTTATAATGATACGACCCAGAGAAATGCGTAACGATATTGGCACTATAAAATATATTAGCATGATTTAAATATCAAATATATTAGCATGATCACTATAAAATATATTAGCATGATATGACCCAGAGAAAGGCATAACGATATTGGCACTATAAAATATTGGGAGTCTATAAAGAATTGCTGCTAATATATTAGCATGATTTCACTCGCATGGTATAAGTTGAATCTTTCAAAACAGAGCTCCTGTATCATTTGTTACACCAAACTCTCGTCATGATGAGTCATGTGTCAACTCAGTGCCTTAATGTCTGAAGTTTCCCTGGATAAAACATCTTGAGCAAGTTGTTTCCCTTACATCCCACCATTCCTAGTAGTGCTGGCGCATCCTGCTTCCTAGCAAGTGGCGACAAAACTTGGCTGGAGCATGATGCACACTGCCAGTGTGTGCATTTGGCTCTTGTTTCCCTCATGCAAGTTGTGTCTGACCCTTCCTGGCGCCTGTTGTCTTCATACAGAGTGCGTTAGGGTTGGTTAATGTGGATAACAAGCAGCTTCGAGCAAATTCTCGAAGCTGAGTGACATGGAGGCCTATCCCTAGTTGGTAGGAAAGGCTGGTATTCGGATCCTAACCTAATGGGAAGATCCCTTAGACCTCTCCCCCTAATCCTCAACCTACTCCATCCTTCTAGCCTTATAAATAAGAACTCTCTCCCCATTGAGAGGAGAGGAAGGACTATAAAACTCTCATGCTGGTGGAATTATCCTAGGTGATCCCTACTCATCCCTTGGGAGGAACATATCATCCTTTGGAGGATTGGCTTGGATTCTTGTACGAAGGTTACAACGTTAAGGCTTGGGTTGTAACTATCTTTCTCTTTTATATATTTCCCATTTATTTACATTAATACAATCTCTTTCCATAAATGTTATTGTGTTAATGATATTCAGAGCTTTCTTCGTTAACTGTTAGTTTAGATCAGTTATTGTTTAGATGTACTTTCATTGTCTGTTTGTCTCTATATGCTTGACAGGGTTTTGCAGCTCGAGATCTGAAGGTCACAGAGCTTGGAGTGACAAAGAGGAGAAGGATTCACGAATCTAAGGTAAGACATCTATCTATTTGCATCTCTAACTAATCTAGGAAAGTAATTTATATTATGTATTCATTTGTTCTAGATCCACCTAGACTAGGGAGATCTCACTTGAGTCCACTTGAGTAGATTATCCATAAACAAATCTGGCGACCATACTCAGGATTAGAAAATAACTTTGATTTCAATTTAAAGTTTGATTTAATTGATTTTTGTGATTCATTTTCGAGCCTCCTAAGCCCCTCCCATCTTTGCATTTTTTCTAATTTAGAGTCTGTTGGCTTGCCCTGACTCTGTCTGGGATCAATATTGGACCTTTTTCCCATCATTTTTGGAGATCTTTGCTTTCTTATTACTTGTTATTCACTCGACGCCCCTGAGTAAGACATTCCCTGCGCCACTGTTGTTGATGTATATGTAACTTCGGAATGTATTTCACCTATGTATATTGTACTCCTATAGAGATGGTATTATTCATCTACACGGAAGTGTCGTCATTTTTATTGATAAGTGTCGCAAGTGTTGTAACTTGCTGTGATGGGTTATTAGACCACCTATTGAGGGGTTAGCCCAGATTAATGTAACCATGGGTTATTAGACTAAGTTAGACAAGTCGGCCCTGTTGGTTTATTAGGAAGGACAGGACAAGTATAAATAGAGAGCGGGAGCTCTCTATTTGATCATCTCACTATTCACTTCTACACCGCTCTCTATTTGATCATCTCATTATTCACTTCTACACTACTTAGAAAGTGGCACACTAGTTGAGGAGGAGTAGTAGCTGCTAGTAGAAGACTATCTCTTGTACTTTGGTTGTATCATTGCTCTTTCTATCTCTGAGGAAGTTGTGGGGTTTTTAACCTTTATGGTTTTCCCCAGTGAAACTCTGTGTGTCCATTGTCTTATGTGATTGCTTGCTATGATTTATATGCTTGATATGTTTTACATGTTATTCTCTCAGTAAAGATCCTAGAGTATGCTGAATTAATGCTCAAAATATAACATGGTATCAGAGCTAACCTGAGAAGAAGACATTGTGCAGTGGCAGAAAATAGGGTTTCTTGTTTATTGGGTTTCTCTCCATAGATTTTGGAAAATCAATATGATAGATTGACTCTCCTCAGCAAGGGGAATCTTTCTGTCCAATAAGAATTGAATTCTGAGCACTTTTAGTTTTGGCCCTAAAAATTAGGGTTTCCACAAAAATAGGAATTTCTTAAATATGAGGACATAGCCGGAAGCTCCTTGGAAAAATCAAAGTTTAGAGGTTTGGATCGAGATTTTTGGTTGGGTGAAGCTTCGAGAAACTCAAACCCTAATTCAGGGTCCTTCTAGTGAATCCGGGAGATTGAAAAGCATTTCTGAAGGGTGAAAATTTGCAGTTTTCAATTTCTGATTATACCAGAATGATCAGCTCATCAAGGTGCATCTTTCTATCCTTTTAGAATTTTGAAATTCAAAGTTTAAATTTTTAGGGTTTCTCTAACAAACCCTAATCCGGGACGAGACCTAAGTGGAAAGACCTAAATATTTTCTATTTCCATTTGAACTACTCTTTAATATTTCTCACAAAACCAAGCTTGAGGATAAGCTTGAAGGGGCTGATAACTTCTGAGCATGGAAGTATAGGAGTGGGTTAATTCTGGAAGAAAATGATTTGGACACTTATATAAGTGAAGTGGTCCCTATCCCAGAGGGAGAAGAGACTAAGGCTCTTGAAAAGAAGAACTTGGTCAAGGTAAAGAGGATCGTTGCTGATTCTATCCAAGATAATCTCATACCCCATGTGTCATCCCTAAAGACACTGAAGGAGATGTTTGATTCCTTGACCAAGTTATTTGAAGGGAAGAACATAAATCAGAAGATGACCTTGAGGAATCAATTGAAGAATGTCAAGATCCATAATGTAGAGACTGTGCATTCTTATTTCTCAAGGGTCTCCTAGATAAAAGAACAACTTGAAGCCGTGGGAGAAGACATAGAAAATGGAGAAGTGGTAATGACCACTCTTAATGGCCTTCCTAGGTCATGGGATTCCTTCATCCAAGGAATTTGTTTTAGGAAGAAACTTATCACATTCAATAGGCTGTGGGAAGAATGCTCACAGGAGGAAGCTCGAATTATAGCTTGAGAAGAGAAGATGGGGAATGAAGACCAAGCTCTCATAGCACACTCCAAAAGTCATAGTGACAAAAAGACTCACCATCATGGCAAGAAAGAAAGACATCACATCAGAATCAGAGGGGTAGTCCCAGAATTCGAATAAATATGTCCCATGCTCGTTGCTATACATGTGATGAAAATCGACACTATTCCAAGGACTGTCCTAGAAATAAGAAAGATGGTTCTCACAAGAAGAAGAACATCAAAAGAAGACATCATGCTCATGCTGCAGAGGATGATGAACCTCCGAGGAAGAAGGCTAGAGAAGATAGCGAAGATTCTTCAAGTGATGAAGAATATGTTTTGATTTATGCTCTCACTGGAACCATTACTCATGGAAGTAATGATTGGATTATAGATAGTGGGGCTTCTAAACACATGACAGGATTCAAGGAATCCTTTATGAACCTATCTGAACATGAATCACCCCACAAGGTGAATCTTGGGGATGACTACCAGTATCCAATAAAAGGGAGTGGTGAAGCCTCCTATAAACTAGACTCTGGAAAGTCTATGAAGATGAAAGATGTACTATATGTTCCAGGTCTCAAGAAGAATATACTCTCCATATCTACATTGGATTGAAACTGCATGAGGGTTCGCTTTTGTAGATGCCAAGTCCTAATGTGGCCAAAGGGTAAGACTATAGATGATGCAGTGGTGATTGGAGAGCAAGAGGGAGGATTATACAAATTGAAGGGCCAACCAGAACAAGCCATGGTCCATGATTCAGTAGAGCCAAGTGAACTTTGGGATAGAAGTCTTGCACACATGCACTATAGGGCATTACCAATAGCAAGCAAAGCAGTGGAAGGTCTTCCTGAAATCCAGACAAAACATGAAGGTATTTGAAAAGGATGTGCAAAAGGAAAGAACACAAAGAAGGAATTTACAAGCAAGTAAGGAAAAATGAATTATCCACTCCGATGTATGCAGTCCGATGTTATCCAGTTCTCTGAGTGGGTATGTATACTATGGTTCTTTCATTGATGATTTCTCTGGGAAGACTTGGACTTATTTCTTGAAGAACAAAGATGAAGTATTAAGCAAATTCAAGGAATTCAAAGCCTTGATAGAAAACCACACTGAAAAGAAGATCAGGGTCTTTAGATCCGACAATGGCAGAGAATTTACTTCAAGGGACTTAAGGAAGTTATGCAGGGATTAAGAGGGAGTTGACCACTCCTTACAATCCACAACATAAAGGAGTAGAAGAAACTACTTCAGATTTGGACTCCATCAGATCTTGCAAGGAAGCAAAGATTCAGAGGGAGTCCACCCAATAAAAAAACAAAGAGAAGTATTTGAATTGTCATTTATTATATATATGATGTTGTTCAGTTATGTACATACTGATGTTCCTAAAGTTAGGACGTGTATTATGCATATTAGGATATTTGCATTAATGAACAAGATACTACTAATATAGTAATGGGTAAGTGGCCTATGGTATTGTACAACACTCCATTGCTACTTATCTAGAATGAAACCTCTTTGCTGACATGTTGGGAGTTGTGCACACTCTTAACAATGTTCTGGTAGAGATGGAAGGCATCTAGAAAGTTACGGAATATGGATAAATGTTGTATTGAAGCATTGGATAAGATAATTGCATGATTGTATGACATATGTCTTTATGAGTAAGAATTTGTTCTGAAATATATAAGATGTCTCTAATCATGCAATTGAACTTGTCTTGTAGGAAAGACCGTGTACCATCACCTACAAAAAGGGACTACAACATTTGTTCAACGAAAAACTATCTATTGAAGATATTGAAGAATCTGAAGTTCCCAGGATTCGAGATGCAGTAATGGAAGAATTCCATGGTCGAGGAATACCAGTCGATCATGAAGAATGATGTTTGGGATGTGGTCCCAAGAACAGATGAGAAGTCTGTGGTGAATTCCAAGTGGATCTATAAGATCAAGCATGTTGTAGATGGCAACATAGAGAAATATAAAGCAAGGTTTGTAGCTCGTGGCTTCTCCCAGAAAGAAGGGATTAATTATGAAGAAACCTTTGCTCCTGTGGCCAGATACACTTCCATAAGATCAGTACTTTCTCTGGCTGTAGTGATGGAATGGAAGGTACACCAAATGGATGTCAAGACATATTTCTTGAATAGTGCAGTTGAAGAGGAAGTGTATGTGGAGCAGCCACTTGGGTTTGAGACACAAGACTGAGAGTCACATGTGTGCAAACTGAAGAAAGCCCTGTATGGTTTGAAATAGGCACCCAGGACCTGGTATGGCAGGATAGATGGCTTCCTATCTAGTTTTGGCTTTACCAAGAGTAAAGCGGATTCCAACCTTTACTACAAGGTTGAGGAAGGAAATCCAGTGATACTACTATTATATGTGGATGACCTGTTTGTAACAGGTGAGGATAGATTGATTGCTGACATGAAGAGGAAGCTTGTTTCCAGGTTCGAGACGAAGGAATTGGGTATGTTGCACTACTTTATTGGTATGGAGGTGTGGCAGAGTGCAGATGGAATCTTCCTTGGACAAGGGAAGTATGCAGTAGAGATCCTCAAGAGGTCCTCTGAAAGGCCATGGACACACCTATGGCATCGAACTTGAAGCTTCTATGTGATGCTTCATCTGAGCCAATTGATGCTACGATGTATCGTTAGATGATTGGGTCCTTGATGTACCTGACGAATACAAGACCAGATATCTCCTTTGCAGTGAACACCTTGAGCCAGTACTTGACAGATCTGAGACATGTTCACTTGATAGCTACAGAGCATATTCTAAGGTACCTGAAGGGTAAAGTTGACTATGGGCTCAAGTATGAGGCGAATCAAAAGTTTAACCTGGAGGGTTATGTTGATTCAGATTGGGAAGGTAGTGCCATTGATCGGAAGAGCACTTCGGGGTGCTTCTTTAGCATGAGATCCAGTATGATCTCTTGGTTTAATAGGAAGCAGTCTTGTGCGGCACTGAGTACAGCCGAAGTAGAGTATGTCGCAGCTTGTTTGGCTAGTTGTGAGGCAGTATGGATTAGGAAGCTACCGTCTGATTTGTTTGATCTCCAGCTCAGTGCTACTTGTATATATTGCGACAACCAGAGTTGTGTGAAGTTGTCGCAGAACCCAGTGTTCCATGACAAGTCGAAGCACATTGAGATCAAGTATCACTATATCAGGGATATGGTGCAGAGAGGAGTAGTGAAGCTCTTGTATGTTGTGATGGACGAGCAGATAGCCAATGTGTTGACCATGCCGCTTGCTAGAGTGAAGTTTGAATACTTCAGAGGGAGAGTTGGTGTACTTTAGATCAAGATATCTTCCAAGGCGAAGTGATGAGTCCGGAGACATAGATGCACACGAACCATTCTTACATAGTGGTAGGTTGGTCCTCCTATGGTGTAGATGTAGGGGCTGGAGCCATTCTCACATAGTGGTAGGTTGGTCCTCCTGTGGTGTAGATGTAAGGGTTGGGGCCATTCCGACATGGTGGTAGGTTGGTACTCCCATGGTCGTTGATGTAAGTGCTGTGCCATTCCGACATGGTGGTAGGTTGGTCCTCCCATGGTCGTTGATGTAAGTGTCGTGCCATTCCGACATGGTGGTAGGTTGGTCCTCACATGGTCGTTGATGTAAGTGCTGGGCCATTCCGACATGGTGGTAGGTTGGTCCTCCCACGGTCATTGATGTAAGTGCTATGCCATTTCGACATGGTGGTAGGTTGGTCCTCCCATGGTCATTGATGTAAGTGCTGTGAGCCTTTCCCGGATGGTCAGAGGAAAGTCCTTCCATGCCAGTGAGTGTAAGTGCTATGTGTGTGCATCTGGGTTGTGCTCTGTGGACGATGACGATGATCTGAAGACGATGATGTGACTGTATGGTACACAGGTTTTGCAGAGGCATATGATCAGTCCTGCGATGCTCTTATAGGTTTTGCATAGGCAGTGTAATCAGTCCTAGGAGATCTTGCAGGTTTTGCAGAGGCAGTGTAATCAGTCTTGAGGTGTACCTACTTGATGGCTTGCTCGCAGAGATGTTGATGATGTTCATCCAGCATGAAAAAGGGTTGGCTCTATAGATGATGAAGACCTACAGGTGGCAGGCCTACACCCAGTATGAAAAAGGAATGGCTCTATAGAACTTACTATGACAAGTAGATTGCAGATTGATTGAGATAGCAGCAGTGATGATGATTCAATGACGATGATCCAATGATGATGATCTAGAGAAGAAGACTTGTGCTAGAAGATCTGTGTCGAGAAATACCTTCCTAGTTAAGAGGAAGTGTTGATGTATATGTAACTTCGGAATGTATTTCACCTATGTATATTGTACTCCTATAGAGATGGTATTATTCTTCTATACAGAAGTGTCATCATTTGTATTGACAAGTGTCGCAAGTGTCGTAACTTGCTGTGATGGATTATTAGACCACCTATTGAGGGGTCGGCCCAGATTAATGTAACCATGGGTTATTAGACTGAGTTAGACAAGTTGGCCCTGTTGATTTATTAGGCAGGACAGGACAAGTATAAATAGAAAGCGGGAGCTCTCTATTTGATCATCTCATTATTCACTTCTACACTACTCGAAAAGTGGTGCACTAGTTGAGGAAGAGGAGTAGCTTCTAGTAGAAGACTATCTCTTGTACTTTGGTTGTATCATTGTGTTGTTGCAGTAGCATTCCCCCCCCCAAATTTTGTAGATATTGGGGCCCCTCCATTCATTTTACTAGAAAGACTACCTAAAACAAAGTTAAGTCTCCTTTGAAAACTTTTTGACTTAGTTTTTGTTTCAACTGATGAATCTGCTTGAAAATTGAAGTTTTTCTTCTAATTCAAAACTCACAACTGGGGAAGAACTCAGGATTCTCCCCCGAAATTGCAGAAGAACTCAGGATTCTCTCCCGAAACTACGAAAGAACTCAGGATTCTCTCCTGAAACTGCGGAAGAACTCAGGATTCTCTCCCGAAAAGTACTCCGAAACAGCGAAAACACTTAGCGTTTTTAAATTTTCGGAAGAACTTAAAATTGCCTCCTGGAACTGCGGAAGAAACTTAAAATTCTCCCTCGAAACTGGGGAAGAACTCAGCGAGCTTGAGCGAAACTGCGGAGGAACTTGGGATTATCTCCCGAAATTGTGGAAGCTTTCGCCAAGTGTTGCCGCAGTTGGTCTTTTCCCTAGGTTACGACTCAACCATTCATATTTCGATAAAAAACTTAACAAATTCATTCGTGATATTCAGAAGGACTTACTGAGTCTTTCCGAAACTTCGGGACAACTCGACAAATCCGACCGTGATAAGCTTCTGGGAGAGTGGACTTCGAAAGAACTCACAAAGTGCTCCTGAAACGACGGAACGACTTGCCAATTTTTTCCGCCACTGCGAGGCGTCTTTTTGTCTCTCCCGCAACAGACAAATGCCTCACCAAATTTTCCCGCCTTTCGGGAGGAACTCATAAGTTTTGGCCGCAACCACGGACGAAACTTGTGAGTCCTCGTCGTAACCGACGGTCACGCGTTAAATGCCGAATTGTTTTGAAATGACCGCGTCGTACAAGTGTTTAACTCTGTTTATTCTCTTCTTTTACTTTTTTGTTTTTGTTTTTTACTTTCTATTTTACTTTCTTTTTCTTTTATTTTATTTTTTTACTTTCCCCCCTTTGTGCCATGATCCTGGGTTAGAGATTTTTCTCCTTTTTTTTTTTCTTCTTTTTTTTCCAAATATTTTGGGTCACAAACCTAAAGTATTTTTTTTTAATAGAGGGCCACCAACCCAGTTTTTCTTTCCTTTGTAAAAATATTAGTGACCTGCAAAAAAATTTAAAATTCGGCCACGAGCCTCCATGAGCAAAAATAACCACGGTCAACAACCGCTCTGATACCAACTGCAAGGAACCCAATGGGTTACTTGACCTTAGCATCCATAATAAAAACATATAATCCATATAAGGATAAATATTTCTTATTTATAAAATTATAACTTGTTATTCCCACTATACATTTTGGTGTGTATATATAATACACATAGTTGATAAGTTGCGCTCCTTGTAATGGAATATGACAACTAATAATTATTATAATACAATTAATAAATAAATATATAATAATATAGAAAATATAAATAATCGAGAACTATGTTAGTAATATACTTAGGTATATTACAATGAAAGTTCATTTCATTAATACTCGAATATGGTGATATAATATGGAGTTGATTACATTATATTCCTTCTTAACAACAACTATCCTGGATAAAAAAAGGTTTCAACTTTGTTGATGTTAAGGATAAGATGAAAATAAGAACAATGTTGAAGAACTAGAGATAATAACAACAATATGCTTAATATAGGAAAGAATGATAGAATAAAGTTATCGCACAACTCATCACAAATTTCCATATGGAAAAAGTGAAGTAAATAGAGATCTAATCAACACAAAATAACTTCTAAGGGTAAAGCATTTAAAAGCATGATAAGCCCATAATGACACAGGAAAAATTCATGACATGACATGTGAAACATAGATGAGCATGTATATTAAATTGCGTTTATAGAACAAGGGTTATCAACAACATATAATGAGTGAGCACAATATGATACCAAGATAAAAATATTGTGAAAAATATGACGCTATGTTAGAAGCATCATCATTATTAGAAGAGTGGGATCATGTTAGAATATTGAGCAAAAAATTGATCAAATAAAACAATGATATCACTTGTATATGAAAAATATTGCCATTTAGCAACTAAACCGTAACAATCAGTTCATTTTTTGTGGTCACCATGATAACATACTAGAGATACATTTCCTGAAAATGTCAAAATCTCTTCCATAGAAGAAGGTTAGAGATAGTAAAACAAGAACAAGAAACAATCTGTAAAAACATGATTTAAACTAAGAACATAAACCCTAATGCAAAAGTGCAAGAAGTTAATGAAGGGAATTCCAATATAATAGAGAGTAAACTAGAAATGTCTCACTACTAACATTAGCTAATAGAGGGATCTGTAACCTTGCAGTAGAGAACCAAGAGTAAAAAATCAAAATCAATGAAGAAAAAACCCGTAAAATACGAATTCACGCTTTCGCAAAAGACAGGTTGCAACTTTCTTCATGAATTCATTCCTAATCAAACCATAGGGTGTGAATTTATTGATGTATATTCTCCTAATTATACCATAGGTTTTGAAATAGCCCAAAGCTTCCCTAAATCTATGGATTTGGTAAAATTACACTATGTTGGGTAAACAAAAACCTTTTTCAATGAAATGAAAAGAGTTTCCAACTAGAAACAACGTTTCGGACGCAAAGGAAAAACTAGTAACAACCAAAAAATGAACAAAAATATCAAACCAAAGATCCTTTGACCACCAACGAAATCCCATAACAAAGCACAACTAGAGATAAAAAAAGCCAGATATGCTACAAAACAATTAGATACTTGATAGAAAGTTGGCATAAAATTGATTATAATCCAGATCTATAGAAATAATCAAGAGATCTTGAGAAAATATGCAAAATTCTTTAAAAATAAAGGTGAGGAATGGGGTTTAAAAAAATGATTTATCAAACATGCAGCAAAATGACTTTATCTATAAAAATATCACTTGGGTATGATAGATCGGATTCCAAATATACAAATTATCAAAGACCCAACTCTCAAAATATGAAGAATCTTTGCTTCTAAAAAAAATCAAAGAATTACCAAAGAAGGTAGAGCATAGAAACTAACTTTAAGAACATGTTAGAACATTGAGAATATGTATAACATACAACAACACATTTATACTAACATGTAAATCAATAGGAATGATCTACTAGTCTTGACTTATATCCATACAGGCAACAATAATCATGTAAGAATGAAGAGACGAGAACAAGAAAACAATATGCCAAATATACATGTTAAAACCACAATTGAGGAAACATCCATGGGAAGGTTTTGTATTTTATATCATTCATAAATCTCCATCTTACAATACAAGGAATCTCCACATATTCATAACTCTCCATCTTCACATCATGTCACAATGATGTGCATACAAATGACATACAAAACATACTCAAAAGAGGCTCCTTCACCTCTATTATATACCAAGAGGAATGGAATATTTACTTCCCATAACACATGGTATAAATAGATTTCCACCTCTCTTATATAAATAATGGTTATGATATATTTAATTACATGATGCATGTGTGATAACTCTATTTTATAAAATTAGAGTTATTTTATGCATGTTAATGATATTTTCCCATTAATACCACTCAATTCATCATTACATATTCTAACAATGAATAGGTGATATAGTTAGAGATCCAACAGGTACATGGTGCACCCACTCACATTCTCAAAGTGTTCCTCATACATTCTATACTACAGACCCCTTGATGCACATCCACAATTACATGGTCAGTGTAGGAGATCCACATTATTTTTTAGTAGTTGCATGAAATCCACATTTAAATATTTCCATTAAGGAGGAGCATCAATATTTGATGAAGAACCAACCTTGGAAACCATATCCAATACTCCCCCCTAGTAGGAGACTTGCATGGAGAAACTAGAAATATTGATCAAATTTGGAAGAATAAGGAAATGAGAGTGATCATGGTTGAAGAACACTGCCAAATTCCACTTAACACTATCCTCTTTTTTTTGTCAGGGTGTGCATGTGTGTTGCGGGGGGGGGGCTCCTACTAGTCTTTCCCAAATTTCCCACTTTCAGGGAATAGTTTATTTATGTAGATAGGTACCTAACATGGATACAAATTGATGGGACCCAACTTTTTTATGCATTATCCTCACCAGGTTAGGCTTACCAGTGGGCATTAGAGCATATTTTCCATCTCCTTAGCATTAATGACAAAGTGAGCCATGGGAGCTCTTCATCCCTATATTTAAGGGTTAAATATACTATGTTTATCCAATGAGGGTGCATTTCTTGATTTTAGGACCTTTTCCCTAATTTTAAAATCCTATCTTGCATATTTGAGTTGTTAGAGTGATTCAAGGAACATAACACCATGAATAAAGGAAGGGTAGCACTTTCCTTTACTAGTTTTTGCAGATTCCTTTCATGCATGGATTTGATCCTTTATTTTAGGAAATTAAGCCTCCACTTGTCATCATGGGTAAGTTATGAGGTAATTAAATCATTGTTGAGAGATTACATGGATAAATAGAGAATATGAGCTTTAAGTTTTTCCCAACTAGGTCTTCATGCTTCGGTGTACAATTTGAATTGCCTCCTTCAGAAATTTGTCATGTTCCCATTTTTTCAGCACCATGAAGCAACCAATGTCACTTCAAACACCATGGATCTCAGTGATAGTTTGGAAGTAATTAATTAATGAGGGATTAAGTTTTGAGGCATTAACTACCAAAGTATTTAATTTTACTTCCTTAAGTTTGAGATGCACTTGATAAAAGTTATTTTCCATTAATAAAAAATTATCTTAATGAAATAAAGTGGACAATGATCCACAAGGGCACATTAGAGGATACGATTTGACCAAGAGATATCTTGCAAAAGAATAAAATATGAAAGTAGTTAAATCTAGGAAAAAAGGAAAAAGAAACGAAAAGTTGGCACAAGGCAGAAAAGCAGTAAAGCTTAGGAAAAACAGAAAAGCAGAAAAAGCAAAAAGCAGGATAAGGAAGAAAAGGAGGAAAAAGAAGGATAATGCAGAAAAACAGGATAAGGCGGAAAAGAAAGAAAAAGAATTCAAAAGAAAAAAGTGGGAGAGAAACACAAAAGCAAAAGCAAAAGTAGAAAGCAAAAGAAAAAGCAAAAGCAAAAGCAAAAAGCAAAATCATGATAGAAAAGCAAAAGCAGGATAAAGCAAAGGCAGAAAGAAAAGCAAAAATAAAATGCTTGAAAGAAATATATCCTTATCCACTCCATGAGGGAGATTTAGCCTAGTTGAATTGCTCGACAAGTCACCTTAAATACATAAAAGGAGTGCACACCACTTGCTCATCTTTTGACAGTTTGTGAATTGGATTGAGTGCAATTTTTCCTCTGTGACTTGGGAGATGTGCCCTTGATTCTTCTGAGAGGATGATGACATAAAATATTCACCATTGAGTTTGTTGCAAGTACTGAAGTTTGATCCAGTTAATTTCAAGCTTGTTTGCAGATATTGGAAAGCCTCATATTAGAAATCTTGATGGTTTCCAGTCTTTCTATTATGGAGAATTCTATCTCTTATGTATTTATTTCCTAAGACTTCTCTGAGATGTATTTAAGCTTAAGATGGCTGTAATTAATTTAATATTGAACCTATGAATTCCATTCTATAGTTTGAATAAAGAGAATTCTGGTTTCCATACCAATGTCTTGCACCTAGTCTAGATTTACATGAAAAAGAGTTAGTTTTCAGTGTTTTATTGGTAGATGTATAGTTATAAATACAAATTGAATTATTTCAGTTGATTATATAATTTATCATTTCAATTAACTCATTATAGGTCTAAAACCAAGACTTCAAAACCTTCTCCCACTGTTTGGAAAATTCTAAAGTTAAACTAGTTGTGCAGTCCCAAGAGACAATTGTGCTTGTTTGTTTTTGAAACATCCTCAGGACTTCTTAAAACTTGATGGAGTGAACCTAAACTGATATTTTATATTAATTTAATGTTTTTAAGAATTCCTAAGTCAGAATACTTCACCATTGGTTCTCAGGTAGTGCCAGGTTGAAGTTCTAATTTGCATTGCTGGGGTGCCTAGGAGCCTTGGAGTAGAATCCAGACTACCTGATGTTTGAAACACTAATGGTCCCAATACATTGTGCAAATGATATATCAGCTAGAATGATCCTCATCCCTTCCATAGTTTTTTGATATTGTCTTCCTACATCCAGTCAAGTCTCTAGTTTCAATGTTTTACCTTAAGTATTGTAGGAAAGTCAGTTAGTGTATCATCATATCTGATTGGTACCTTACAGTGGTATCGGAACACTTTCCCATACTCTTGTGGAAAGTAATCTCTCAATTTGAATAATTTGCAGCCATGATACTCACACCTACTTTGGTTAATCTTTGCAGTAAGGCCAAGCTTCTTTGATTTATTGAAGAAATCACCACCATGGATTTCCTTGGTTTTTCTGATGGGAGGAATAGAGATGAGATGATCATATCTATGAAAAGGTTTAATGACTACATGGATTTGAGTTTTTATTTCATAAATGGATTGTCCTTCATAGAGTACTATGTTTTTCAAGACACTTTTGAATCAAGAAGGTCTGCTCAAAATTCAAATTCTCTCAAGAAGAACAAACCATCTATCTATGGGAGATTCATGATACAATTTACAACCAAGGGTAACAAAAAATCTTGTGAAGAAGATGTTTCAAGGAAGAGGGAAACTACAGTCATAGAAAAACCTACAAATCAGCCTACTCATAATGCAAATTCTCATACTACACAAGATGGATATGCTTCAAGTTGCATGATAGAGGATAGAGAGGAAGCATATTCACTTGATCATGAAGAAGGATCTAATCACTCATCTTGTGCCTAGGAAGAAGCCATACCACCAGATTCACTCCTATTTGATGGCAAACCAGAGAAGGCCAAATTCACATAGGATGAGGAGAAAGAACCTCATTTTATGATGGGGTATGAAGAGGTCAAAGATGAAATAGATTTTGAAGATTAAGATTGGATGACTTGTGGATAAGATTTGGAGGAGGAAGGTGAAATTCATGAGGAGTTGAGCATGTCACATTTTCCATCTTTCATTGAACATGAGCATGAGCACATGGCTTAATGTGTTCCTAAGGAGAAGGATAAGCTTCTTGAGTTGATGGAGCATGAAAATATGCATGTGCATGAAGGAGACTCAGAGTTGCTTTTGTATGAGGAGAGGGATGACATGGAGGATGTGGACCAAACACTTGTCTTGATGCCAAAGGCGTACATACCATTCAGATCTACAAGCAAAGGCACTTGCTTTTACAAGAATTGGATATATAAGTACATAGAGGAGATGGAGATCCAAGGGTGCACGATACTTGCATACTTTGGAGAAGGAAAATTGGCATGTCTCTCAAAGAGCCACCAAGTGAAAAAGAAAATCCACATGCATGGTATATGCATGAGGAGCATTCATATCTTAAAATGAAGAGGGTAGATGCATCCTTGATTATTGGATCAGCCAACAATGAAGTATTTCCATTCACCATTTTGGTGGGTGTATCATGTAGACAGTTTAGAGTTCAATGGATGTTATCCATTGTGGAGCCTATTTTTCACTACCAAGTTTCTAACTTGAATATTTTATGAGGTATGAGTACATTGAGAGGGTTGCAAAGTGCCTTGTGACCATTCAAGGCACATACAGGAACATGTCTTATCATTTTGAAGGCATTGGATATTTTCAACGAATGCATGAGAAGGGATTGGAAGGTCTCCCACCTGACAATATGAATAAGCATAAGGATGAATTGAGGACGGATGTAAAATCCATCAATATATTTCATTACAATCACTTGGAAAGGTTCAAGGAGGGAAAGGAAAGGGACATCAAGAGTTTCTTTGGCTAACGACACATCAAACCAGTCCTCTTGCATTTTTTATGGGCCTAGTGAAGATGAAGATCATAATAGAGTGCATGTGCATAAGGAAGAAAATCCTTAACAAGGAGATCAAGGAGTCCTTACACATTCTCCATGACACACATGTTTCAATGTCACAATATTGTTGGAGAGTTGCTTCATTGGAAGATGCATCTTTCCTTGAAGCCATGGAGAAGATCCGGAAGCAATGACTACAATCGGAGGTAAATTTTCGCATATGCTTTCTGAAATAAATTACTTGTATGAGCTTGTTCATATGTTGCAGGGAGCATCCTTGAAGGATGAGGAGGATATTTGCAAGCTCAATGATGAGTTGATGGCCACCCAAGATGATTTGAGAAGCACTCGAAGTGACCTCTTGGAATCCAAGATGGAGAAAGAATAATTTCACCAAGAGTTGCAGAGATCACACATTCCCTCCTACATTCCAATCAGCCATTATCTGTGTTCGTTGTGGAGTTTGATCTCCAGATTCAGAGATATTATTATTCAGCCGTGTCCATACCCCAGGTTTGGTTATGATCCCGGCACGACCCTAGGGGGGTCCGGGGGAGTGTCCACTCCCCTAGTTGGGGGGCGTGGGGTTCGGGGGGTAGCGCCCCCGAGAAAGGGGGTTTGGGGGAAACGCTCCCAAGTTACGGGGGTTTGGGGGAAATGCCCCCGAGAAAATGGGGGTTCAGGGGCGTAGCCCCCGAGGAAACGTTTTGGGGCCCTTTTCGCCACCAGTTTTTGGGCCCATGGTTTTGGGTAACCCGTGGTATTTTCCCATTGTATTTCCCTTATAAAAGAAAGATATTATAATATGGCTAGGGTTGATGTATTAGGTTTTATGCATTGTTAAGATCTCTCAGATCATAGAAGAGAGACTGTGAGACAGTGACGAGGAAGTGCAGCGGTTGTATCCCTTCACTTTGCTGGACGGAATAATAATAAGGACTGGAAACTTCAGTGTGGACGTAGCCCAAGTTGGGTGAACCATAATATATCTGTGTCTCTCTTGTAATGTGTGTGTGATTATATTTGCATTTCTGTTTATTGTTATTGCTCGGCGATCTTGTTTTTCTAACAATCTTTCGATTGATGACATTCATAGTTCTATGATGGAAACTCATGAGATGGCGTTTCATGAGATGCATGATGAAATGCATGTGCTTGAGGAGTTTAGAGATGAATATGATGAGTTCCAAGCACATACTACCTTCAAGAGAGAAACTGAGCTTCTTCCTGGATTGATTCATTCCTCCATTGAGGAGTTAGAAGAGATCTTGTTTGATGGACCAACCTTTGATGGACTTGATGAATCCACATCTTTGGTGGATACTTTTTGCATAAATTTGGTCCATCCTTGGACCAGTGGCAGAGAGTTGAGCCATTGGGAGCACTCACATAGGAAAGCATCTTGCTTTCCAGTTGGAGCATTGGGTTGGAGTGTCTCTTCTTTTCCCATTCGGGAGAACAGACACATGAGTGATATTCATTCTTGCATCTATGGATACTTCTTGGATACATCTTACACTTTTTGTGAGCAGCATGGGAATCCATGGAATTTTGATGATTCCTACTTTCTTTATGATTGGACATGGGACTTTCACCCTTGTAATTGGAACAACAATGTTTTGATTTTTGGTACTTGTGTGCATTGGGCATATGAAGTACAATCTAATTTGCATGTGCTTGGGGATTTTGAGGTAAAGGAGAATGAAGACCAAGCACCTGTTCATTGCCAAAGATATTATGAGTTTCCTCTAGGTGGTGGTTGTACATTTTTGGAGGAGGCACGTGATCTCACTTCGGTTGAGCCAACCATGATGGATGACTGTTATAGAGAGTTGGTTCACCATTCTCCATCTCACACACATATAGAAGCCAACACACATCAGGGATGAAGATTAAGTAAAGAGATTTTTTTTTTTTGGTACCATATAAGGAGAAGGAGGCTCCCACACACTTTGTTGATGGTTTTATGGTTAGACCTTTGGGTTTGACAAATGCACATGTCCCTTACCAATTTGATGAGTAGCAACAGAGCCATCTATATGATGTCTCCATCATGAATAGTGGTATGTGTATGCGCACACCAGTTACTAGCACCAACAACATTAATAATATTATTAATGTTGCTGTTGCTAGTTTACTCATTTTTCATTATACACGTTTGCATGTCTCCATTTATGCACCATTAAGTTAATCTAGAAGTGCATGTGGTGCTCATACCTCGTTTAGCTTTCATATGACCCCACGACATAGTTGAAGTTTTGTCATGTCGAGTTATTTGCATCTTATTGGGAAAGTTTTCTTGAAGTTGAACTTGTCCATTAATAAATTGGTTGTGTTTGTTAATTCCGTCATCTTCATTACCTAAATTGGTTGATTCACAATTGAAGTTTGTAGTAAATTTAAAGAAAAAATAATGTCACTTCCAAACCTAGTTAGTGAGAATAAATCTCCATCAAGTAACAACTCACGCTACTCCCTTGGTGAAACAAAAAAAATGCTAATAATGTGAAAAAACAAATACAAAGCTACTCCCTTGGTGAAAAAACAAATACAACCTAGTAACAAAGCCTTTTCACTTTATTGTAAGTTGATACCCAAAACATAAAATTACTCACCAAACGCCGAGCATCGTTTCTAATCGTGACGTCCCTCAGATATAACAAAACATTCATATATATTCATTGCTCTATGAAGGAGATAAGTAGCATTTACATGGATAAGGCGCTTTGAATATCAGAGTTGGAACCATTCATTTCGGTTTTTATCTTTTCTCATCCAATATTTTATTTGAATGGAGGACATATTTTTGGACGCAGAAAGTCATGCATCCAAATCCAGTACAAATAGCTCAGTTGGTAGCGACTCATCAATGTTTGAAGACAGTAATTCATTTACGAACTGCACTTTGGAGTTTAAAGATGTAATTTGTGGACAAAGCCATGAAGATTTGGAAGAAAACGCTCTCTCTGATTCAGATCGAGGACAAGCAAACTTGGGAGGGGAGGATTGTCATGTTCCCATTTTTCCAACACCATGAAGCAACCAATGTCGCTTCAAACCCCATGGATCCTGGTGATAGTTTGGAATTAATTAATTAAGGAGGGGTTAAGTTTTTAGGAATTAGTTGCCAAATTATTTAATTTGTCTTCCTTGATTTTGAGATGCACTTGATAAAAGTTATTTTTCATTAATGAATATTTATCTTAATGAAATAAAGTGGATAATGACCCACAAGGTTGCATTAGAGAATAAGCTTTGACCAAGAGATAGCTTGCACCAGAAGAAAAGATGAAGGTACTTAAAGATAGAAAAGCAGGAAAAAGAAAGGAAGAGTTGGCTAAACGCAGAAAATAAGTAAAGTTCAGGAAAAGCATAATAAAGCAGAAAAACAAACAAAAACAGAAAGTAGGATAAGGTAGAAAAGCAAGAAAGAACAGGATAAGGCAGAAAAGAAGGAAAACACAGTCAAAGCAAAAAGCGGGATAGAAAATAAAAAGCAAAATAAAAATAAAAAGTAGAAAGGAAAAGAAAAAGAAAAAGTAGAAAGAAAAAGCATGATAGAAAAGCAAAAGTAGGATAAAGCAAAGCAAAAAAAAAAAAAAAAAAATATTGAAAGAAAGCTATCGTTATCCACTCCATGAGGGCGCTTTAGCCTAGTTGAATTGCTACACAAGTCACTTAAATCTATAAAAGAAGGATTGCCCACCATTTTCCCATATTTTGTCAGTTTGTGAATTGGATTGAGAGCAATTTTTCCTCTGTGACTTGGGAGATGTACCCCTAGTCCAAGTTGGGAGATGTGCCCCTGCTTCTTCTGAGAGGATGATAACATACAATATTCATAATTGAGTTTATTGCAGGTCCTGAAGTCTTATCTAGTGAAGTTCAATCTTGTTTGTAGAGATTATAAATCCTCCCATTCAAAATCTTGATGATTTCCAGTCTTTCTATGATGGAGAATTCTATTTCTTATGTATTTATTTCTTGAGAAATCTATGAGATATATTTCAGATTCTGATGGATTTCATTAATGTATTATTGAACCTATGAATTCTATTCTGTAGTTTGAATAAAGACAAGTCTGATTCCCATACCAATTTCTTGCACCTAGTCTAGATCGCCATGAAAAAGAGCTAGTTTTCAGTGTTTGATTGATAGATGTATATCTATAAATAGAAATTGAATTCTTTTAGTTGTTACTATAATTTATCATTTCAACTAAATCATTCTAGATCTCAAATCAAGAATTTGAAACCCTTATCCCACTATTCGGAAAATCCCCTAGTTAAACTAGTTGTGTAGTCCCCGGGAGACAATTTTGCTTGTTTGTTTTTGAAACATCCTCAGAACTTATTCAAACTTGCTGGAGCAAACCTAAGCTGATATTTGATATTAATTTAATTTTTTTGAGGCCTTCCTAACTCAAAATCCTTCACCATTAGTTCTCAGGTAGTGTCGAGTTGAAGCTCTAGTTTGCATATGTTGAGGTGCAAACTATGAATGATTGAATATGAATATAGTGTTTTGCTCCAAAAAAATTTCTCTTCACTCTTTCTTTTTTTTCCTTTGTAAAATTGATAATTGTATTATTGTTCATTAGATTCATAGCTTTATTTGTGATATTTTACAAGTGATCATCATATTTTACAAAAATAAATGGAATAAAGGGACTAAACCAAGTTTTATACATAATCTATTTTAAGAGTAGGACCTTCTTTCATGACTTCGGTACCAACTTCAATGACAAAAGCTCATTTTCCTCTCATGGAACTTAGTTTAGGATTGTTCTCCCCTTCAAAAGGGGATGTTGTTGGGCCTTTGGATTATTTTGTTTATGATAAAAGAAAGAACCAAATCGTCAAACAAACACAGAATAAAATAAAGCTTTCAAGGAAACCCTTATGGTGATCACAACTAAGACCCTTATTTTCACAAACTTAAATCATGAACGAGTGGTTGCAGTCCCATCAAATGTATCCCTTTCCCTTGGAAATAAATCAAATGTAAAATAGATGGGTAAGAAGATCAAATCAAGTAAACAGAGGATAATATCCCTAAAGGAATAAATTTTTGTGATAAGAAAAGATAATAACAACTTGGCATAATTAAAAACATGCAAATTATATATGCAACGAGATCTAGTTTTAGCTCATGATCAGATGTATGGTCATTTACATGAATTGCAGAAATAGTACTATGTTTAATAGCTAGGAGATGTTCTTAAAAAACATTAAGACCATTTATGCATCTTAGATGGTGTAAAAATTGGCTTATATAAATTGGTAAAGTGGCATCATGATGCAACAAAAGAAACAAATGACCTGATTCGCAACATTGGCATGATACAAAGGATCAGCACATAATGCTGGAGGCGAACCTATTGAACTTCATCACTTTGTCTCCACCATGATGTCATGTTGTATTGCTTACTCATTTTTCATTATACGCGTTTGCATGTCTCCATTTATGCACCATTGAGTTAATCTAGAAGTGCATGTGGTGCTCATACCTCGTTTAGCTTTCATATGACCCCCACGACATAGTTGACGTTTTGTGGTGTCGAGTTATTTGCGTCTTATTGGGAAAGTTTTCTTGAAGTTGAACTTGTCCATAAATAAATTGGTTGATTCACAATTGAAGTTTGTACTTAATTTAAAGAAAAAACAATGTCACTTCCAAACCTAGTTAGTGAGAATAAATCTCCATCCAGTAACAACTCACGCTACTCCCTTGGTGAAACAAGAAAAACGCTAATAATGTGAAAATACAAATACAACCTAGTAACAAAGCCTTTTCACTTTATTGTAAGTTCATACGCCGAGCATCGTTTCTAATCGTGACGTCCCTCAAATATAACAAAACATTCATATATATTCATTGCTCTATGAAGGAGATAAAATGCTAACACAGCAAAGAAAGTAGCATTTACAGGAATAAAGCGCTTTGAATATCAGAGTTGAAACCATTCATTTGGGTTTTATCTTTTCTCATCCAATATTTCATTTGAATGGAGGACATATTTTTGGACGCAGAAAGTCATGCATCCAAATCCAGTACAGATAGCTCAGTGGGTAGCGACTCATCAGTGTCTGAAGACAGTAATTCATTTACGAACTGCACTTTGGAGTTTAATGATGTAATTTGTGGACAAAGCCATGAAGATTTGGAAGAAAACGCTCTCTCTGATTTCCAGAATGTTCAAAGAATGCAATGCAATGAGCGCCTTTACAAAGACGACATAATCCAATATAGAGAAGGCGAAGGTTTAATTGGAATGGTCATGAGAGTTTCAGGTGATTCGGATTCAGACAGTGAAGATGAGGATGAAGATGAGGCAATTCCAGATGACTGTGCACGGATTGTTTGGACAAATTTTTTGGTGACTACTGAGAAAATCAGTGACATTGAGGTGATTGACAGGGTTTTCTTTCATGGTGATTTTGTTGTAGCAGCTTCAGATCCATCAGGACAGATGGGCATAGTGGTTAACGTGGATCTTACAGTAGATTTGTTGACTCCCACATCAACATCAGAGAGTATAATTAAAAACGTTTCCAGTAGAAATCTTCATCGAATAAGGACGTTTCTGCCGGATGATTATGTAATTCATGGACCTTGGGTGGGAAGAATCGAAGAAGTGGTTGATAATGTAACAGTTATATTTGATGATGGATCAAAATGTAAAGCAATGGAAGCCGACCGTGATCGCCTTATTCCAATCCCTAACAACCTCCATTATCCTTATTTTCCAGGGCAGCGTGTCCGGGGCAGTTCTTCAGCGGTTTTCAAGAAAGCTCGATGGTTGTCCGGTAAATGGAAGAAAAGTCTCATTTAAGGTACAGTAGGTAATGTGGAAGTGGGATCAGTTGAAGTCCATTGGTTTCCTGAAGCGAATCCTAGTTACAATTCCCAGTCAAGTACCATCCCTGCAGAGCTGCAACAGGACCCTAAACAGCTAAAGCTATTGTCTTATTTATCATATGCTAATTGGCAGGTAGGAGACTGGTGTCTGCTTCCTCTTCCTGTCACAGATGACGTTGTTGCCCTTGCCCACACAAAAGATAATGTTCTTGATAGACCACTATTTGTGTGCAACAAACGGACTAAGGTAGATGTGTTATGGCAAGATGGCACAAGGACATGTGGTGTAAATTCTACAACATTGATTCCCATTTACGACTTTGGGGATCATGAATTCTTTCCTGAACAGTATGTATTGGAAAAGAGTACTTCTGATGATGATGATAATGGCGAGGCTTCTGAAGCCAGACGAGTAGGAATTGTAAAAAGTGTAGATTCAAAGGAGCGCACAGCAAGAGTAAGGTGGATGATGCCTATCGATTCCCCAAAAGATGCTCTCAAATTCAAATTTGATGTGGAGAAGATAGTAAGTGTCTATGAGCTAGATGAGCATCCAGATTACGAACATTGTTTTGGGGACGTCGTTGTACGTCTCTCAACGGTCTCTGAGAGTGAGGAGACAAAAGTGCCTGGCATTGTCAATCATGAGTTGCTTGACCAGGTTGAAACAAGACCCAAAGTTGTTGTTGACACTACAGATCTTTCTACAGACCAGAAAGTTTTGAAGGCAAATCTTAGCAACAGCCTCCAGGAATCTGATCTATCCTGGATTGGAGTTATCATTGATATTAGGGATGGAGACATTGAGGTAGCATGGGCAAACGGAATGGTCTCCAAGGTATAGTATAGTATAGTACTGCGTGTCCCAAACAATTTTCATACTTGGATATGTTTCTTGCTTGCACTGCTTGGCCCAAGCAATTTTCATACTTGGATATGTTTCTTGCTTGTAGTTCTGTAATGGAGGCACAATGGTCTGCAAACTTTTGTAGATAAGAGTGATCTGGATATCTCACACTGAACAATATTACTTTAATATGGCGGTATACTTACCTAAAGTTTGTATTTTTATATATTTGGTACGTAGGTTGGACCTCAAGCAATATTGGTGGTAACTGATACAGACGAAGATGATGCATCCATCCAGAATAGTGTTGAAGAAGATGGTGAACCTGATGATGCTGCAAGCTGGGAAACAGTTGATTCTAATGATGGTGAACATTCGCATGATGCTGCAAGCTGGGAAACAGTTGATTCTAATGATGGTGAACATGATATTGCTGCAATCTCGGAAACAGTTGATTCTAATGATGGTGAACATGATATTGCTGCAAGCTCGGAAACAGTTGATTCTAATGATGGTGAACATGATATTGCTGCAAGCTCGGAAACAGTTGATTCTAATTTAGCTGAGTTGATAGCTAGTAAAATTGATATAAAACATACAAAAGAAGAAGATATAGTTGATTCTAATTGTCACGAGCCATGTCACAGCTTCAAACATTTTGATAGTGTAAATGACCCTGCAGGTCACTACTATCAGAATGAAACAGGCCAGGTACATTTATGGAAAGGCATGCTTTTCTTATACTTTTTTGTGACTCTTTGGCAAAATCAATTTCGTTTTCATGGTGCAGTATGACTGAAGTTATTGAACATCTTCTTCCAGCCTATTAACGAGCGCAAATGGATGAAGAAAGTTCAGCAAGAGTGGAACATCCTTGAAAAGAATTTACCAGGTAACTCCTGGTCCATGCAGATCATTTTCTACTGGTTCGCTTGATGAAGTCAGATTGTAAGAAAATAGCTTATCTTTTTTTCCCTATAAAATAAAGATGGTCCTAATTATATGATATATAAACTCTTCATTGATTGGACAGATTCAATTTTTGTGAGAGTTTACGAGGATAGGATGGATTTGCTCAGGGCCGTGGTTGTTGGAGCAGCTGGGACTCCATATCAGAATGGGCTTTTCTTCTTTGATATTCATCTTCCATTCCAGTATCCTGATGGACCACCTGTAAGCACTTTATTTTAACTGTTTGATTTGAAACTTGAAAGTGAAATTGTTATCTCAAGTTTTGTTTCAGATCTTCAATATGGAAATCAGCTCCAATGGCTTTATATTGGTTTTTAACTCATTTGCAGTTAGTATACTACCATTCTGGTGGGCTAAGGCTGAATCCAAATCTGTATGAGAATGGGAAAGTCTGCCTGAGTCTTTTAAACACATGGACAGGCAAAGGAAATGAAGTCTGGAATCCAACATCATCAAACCTTGTACAAATCCTTGTTTCCATTCAAGGACTGGTACTAAATGATAAGCCTTACTTTAATGAACCTGGATATGAAAAGCATAATGGTTCAGTTGAAGGGGAGAAGAACTCTCTCGCATACAATGAAAGCTCGTTTCTTCTATCATGCAAGTCAATGCTGTACATACTACGCAGCCCCCCAAAGGTAGAATTCTGGGGAGATTTTCGTTTCTAATTCTAATTATTATCTTGTTTAAATTTTTTGGAAAATCATTTTAAATCCACTAATTGAACTGTTTTTGTAGCATTTTGAAATGTTTGTTAAAGAACATTTCCAAAGACGCGGTTACAGTATTCTTCGTGCGTGTGATGCATATATGAAAGGAGCTCAGGTTGGATCACTTTCAGAAGATTGTTTGTTGCCGTCAAATTTTGGGGCAGAGTCCACTCAGAATCAGAGTACTAGTTCTACTGGCTTCAAGCTTATGTTGCTTAAGATTGTTCCCAAACTTATTTCTGCCTTGAGTGAAATTGGAGTAGATTGTCACGAATTTGAGCAGTCAATATCCAAAGAATCTGAGGGCCCAAGAGGATAATAATGAACAAATAAGATAGACTCTTATTTCCATGTTATTTCTTTCAAAGCCTAAATTATTTTGATTTTTATTATAAAAAATTTATGTTAACTACTAATATAATTTATATATCTGAATTCAATTATATTATTTATTAATATAATTTATTTTTTTACTAAAGGATTTGATAACATAGGGGAATCAAACATATAATCTGTTATTCACAACCAATATCACAACTTACAAAGAATCACTTAAGGCTTTATTAATTAATAGAATTGTATTAATTCACAATCCATATTTGAAAAAGGTACAATTATTAATAATAAAATGAATAAAGAATATAATTATTAATAAGAAAAATATAAATGTTAATATAATTAGGCTTTATTAATTAATAGAATTGTATTAATTCACAATCCATATTTGAAAAAGGTACAATTATTAATAATAAAATGAATAAAGAATATAATTATTAATAAGAAAAATATAAATGTTAATATATATAATTATATAAGTATTAATGATAGTATTAATATAATTATTTTTTATGTTTGATTTTTTTTTTATAATGGTTGACAATATAAAAACCTATGTGGATAATACGTAAGCATTTGAACTTAGATAATAATAATGAACAAATGTCATCAATAATTTAATATGTTGGACTCTTACTTTCCATACACATGGGGTTATTTCTTTCAAAGAATTTATGTGGCTTTCAAAGAGTCACTTAATGTGATAGAACTTGCTCCTTTATCATTGCTACAGTGTTGATATTCTATTCTAGTGGCTCCCCTTAAATATTTGAACATTTTGAAAATTTGAGTTATTTTGATTTCTATTATTAAATAATTTATAATTTTTATATTTAAAAAAGGTAAATATTGAACTTTAGTTATATTAATTAATAATATACTTGATATATTCAGATTCATTTATATTATTAATTGATATGACTGAACTTTTGTTTGTTCATAAAGAGTATGAATTTTTTTACACATTGACTTCTTCTTTCATTTGTCATAATAAATAATCAAAAGTTGTTTCATATGGGCAATGGAAAATATTATCTTTTAATTTTTTCCAATATACCTCATCAAAATTACATGTTTTCATTCATTAATATAATTCTCTCATTCTTAGGATCCATTATATATTTTAATTGGAAGATTACTTCATTTGGTTTCTCCATCTAAAAGTTTCAAAGAAAATACATGAACTTTTAACTTTGCTTAGTCATTTAGATCACAAATGTAGTGGGTGTAACACTTAAGATGCTTAATATTCTTCTCATATTCATATATTTATTCATATACATTGTTTCTATGATTTTAATGTTTACTAACATATCCATGAAATAATAATCAATTTATTAAATAGTAAACCCAATTTATTAAATTATGTTATTTGAAAATCCCTTTTATGAAACCTTCTTTGAAATTCCCATGCCCCTTAAAACAGATCATGCTTTTAGACTTTTGAGTTGACATATGCTTTAAAAAGTTATATATATACATTTTTAGTTTGGGAAAGGGAGAGAAATTTTTGAGTTTTTGTCCATATTAGAGAATGACTTGCCCAAGTTTTGTAACGATAAAGGGAGATGAACTGGTTGAAAGAGCCAAGTAAATTCCTTTTTTTGTGTCTACATATTGATTATCAAATTAGCATGCAAATTTGTCAAATTAAATTTTATAATTTTAACAATAAAACTTTCTAATTTTATAAATTTTGAGATGTATAAAATGATATTAGAATTTTAATAGTTAAAATTTATAATTATAACAATTTGTAAAAATCATGTGGTTATAAAATCAATTTCAAATTTTTTTTTCTTAACATACTCCCCTAAATGAGATGGAATAAACTAGGATATGGGTTGAAATGGAAATGTGAACTTGTCAAGAAGAGGCCTAAAAATTGGCATACATGTTCAATATGAGTCATTAAGATGATCCTGAGATGCAAATGAAATCACATAGGATCATCCTTGGGTAATTGAAACGATGGAGAAAGCATCCCTTCACTTGCTAGATTCTAAATATAGCTTGGAATATATCTTCCCAAGACTCTACTTTGGATTACATGGAACAAGAGAAACCACTAAATATTCAACGATCAAGGAAGTGAACATGGTCTCTGATGGAAAACAATAGAGAAAAATATACAAGAATAAGCATCACCCACAAGGAACCAAAGTAGTGAAATGATCAACAACAAAAATTAATCTAAACTATAGATCCATGCTCCCAACCCACAATATAAACATAGACCAAAAGAGAATGCATATACATTAAGAATTTGTTTTCATTAATATCACAAAGAATATTACAGAGTCACACTTTAGTACAATATAAAGGATATGGGGCCTCCTCAACTTGTCCAAGGTGTAACAACCCCCATATTAGTGAATATAGAAGTTTCAATATAATATGATATAAGTAATAATATAATAAAAAAAAGAGTAGTAACAGAAAGTGAAATTTCAATAAAGAAAAAAAGAAGAGAAATTTAAACAAGAAATTAAGAAAAGGGGGAGAAGGGGGAAATAAAATGAGGCAGACAAGAAGAGAAAGGTGATTTTTTCATTTTCTTGGGAGCAAAGAGAGAGCAGCAGAAGGAGGCTGTCAACAAGAGGAAAAAAATGAATCAAGCACTGTCATAGAGTTAATTGTTGGTGGCTTGGGGGCCTCAACCATTAGTTGGGGATTGGTTGGGTGGAGAGTTGTCCCTCCACCTCCAGTTGCAAACCGAAGAGCTACTAGGAATCCAGGTAAGTAGGGTTCCCCTCTGAGATCCCTAGTTATATTGTTTTTTATTTTTCAGGTTTTCTTTCAATTTTGTTTGATTTGTTATTCTTATGGATTTTTGGGTGTTACATTTTGGTACATCAGAGCTTAGACCTAAGGGCCCTCACTACACACACATGGTATGTTCGATTATCATCCTGTAAAGTAGATCTGCAAGAAAATATCTTTAGGTTGAATGCTTAAAATAAAGCATGATTACCAATCCGATGTCGTAATCAACTCCCCTCTTGCCATTTAGGTAATATTCTTGTAAATATGTGGCTTAGAATGAATACAATGAGGGTTAAAATGAAATTATAAATATGCCCAATTGTTTTTCTCTTGCATGCGATGAAGATCACATTAAATCGGTGGTGTAGATCGAATTCAATAAAGGCTAAACTAGAGTTATAGTAAACTTGACCATTATATAAATATAGATGCTTGGACAAAATCTCACATAGTCCAAACACAAAATAGTCCTATCACCTCGACATGGGAATATTAATTTTTTTATAAAGCTTATCATTCAATTCCAGTCTAGAAGATTACTATGTTAATTGGACCTCTTAGATCTTTGGCTTTAAGTTACAGTTTCCCAACAATTCAATCATTTCCAACATTACACTTGAAAATATGTATGGTTATGATCATCAAGTTAATTCCATGATTTCATGGTTTGGCCTTAGATTGATTAGATTTCAAGACTATGAGATTGTTGGTCGAGGATTCTAATTCTCATGATCAGAATTTACACATCGGATTTCTGAAAATTTGATAATATGCACACTAGGGTGTTCCTTGCTTTAAATTTTCATTGCATGACTTAATTGCATAATCATCTAGCATTGATGATGATTCAGATGAATTCAAATATGAATATGATGAAAGTAAAGTTATTGATTATGTAAAAATATATAGTAAACAGTTTTTCACGTATAAAATAGGAGGTCTCATCTTACTCTACTTGAATCATTGTGTACAAAAACATAGGGTACATAGGACAATGTCTAAGTTTAGATATTTCCAATAAAATATCCAGGAAAGAGGACATATTACAACTTAATAACAAGAAAACCCTTATTGTTGTGATTCTCGACAGTACGGGAATAATGGGTGCCCTAATTTAATAAGAAAATTACAATGGTACTCTATAGTTCTAATAAAAATTAACCAGTAGTTTAACAAAAGAATGTCGTTAAGGGGATATTGCTTGTGTAATGGGTGTGTTTGAAATTTTGAAATCAACTAATGGATACTTCACCAATGCCTATAATGAATGTCCCCATAATAATTGAAGCATCCTATAGACTGCAATATCAAATCGTCTTGCTATCAGACAAATAATTGGCAGCAACAAAAATAATCAAATAATATTCTTCTGGCTACATAAATTATTCAGGGCCTTTATAATGATACGACCTAGAGAAATGCGTAACGATATTGGCACTATAAAATATATTAGCATGATTTAACTATAAAATATATTAGCATGATTTAACTATCAAATATATTAGCATGATCACTATAAAATATATTAGCATGATACGACCCAGAGAAAGGCATAACGATATTGGCACTATAAAATATTGGGAGTCTATAAAGAATTGTTGCTAATATATTAGCATGATTTCATTGGCATGGTATAAGTTGAATCTTTCAAAACAGAGCTCCTGTATCATTTGTTACACCAAACTCTCGTCATGATGAGTCATGTGTCAACTCAGTGCCTTAATGTTTGAAGTTTCCCTGGATAAAACATCTTGAGCAAGTTGTTTCCCTTACATCCCACCATTCCTAGTAGTGCCGACGCATCCTGCTTCCTAGCAAGAGGCGGAAAACTTGGCTGGCGCATGATGCACACTGCCAGTGTGTGCCTTTGGCTCTTTATTTCCCTCATGCAAGTTGTTCCTGACCCTTCCTGGCGCTTGTTGTCTTCATACAGAGTGCGTTAGGGTTGGTTAATGTGGATAACAAGCAGCTTCGAGCAAATTATCAAAGCTTAGTGACATGGAGGCCTGTCCCTAGTTGGTAGGAAAGGCTGGTATTCGGATCCTAACATAATGGGAGGATCCCTTAGACCTCTCCCCCTAATCCTCAACCTACTCCATCCTTCTAGCGTTATAAATAAGAACTATCTCCCCATTGAGAGGAGAGGAAGTACTATAACACTCTCATGCTGGTGGAATTATCCTAGGTGATCCCTACTCATCCCTTGGGAGGAACATATCATCCTTTGGAGGATTGGCTTGGATTCTTGGACGAAGGTTACAACGTTAAGGCTTGGGTTGTAACTATCTTTCTCTTCTATATATTTCCCATTTATTTACATTAATACAATCTCTTTCCATAAATGTTATTGTGTTAATGATATTTAGAGCTTTCTTCCTTAACTGTTAGTTTAGATCAGTTACTGTTTAGATGTACTTTCATTGTCTGTTTGTCTTTATATGCTTGACAGGGTTTTGCAGCTCGAGATCTGAAGGTCACAGAGCTTGGAGTGACAAAGAGGAGAAGGATTCACGAATCTAAGGTAGGAAATCTATCTATTTGCATCTCTAACTAATCTAGGAAAGTAATTTATATTATGTATTCATTTGTTCTAGATCCACCTAGACTAGGGAGATCTCACTTGAGTCCGCTTGAGTAGATTATCCATAAACAAATCTGGCAACCATACTCAGGATTAGAAAATAACTTTGACTTCAATTTAAAGTTTGATTTAATTGATTTTTGTGATTCATTTTCGAGCCTCCTAAGCCCCTCCCATCTTTGCATTTTTTCTAATTTAGAGTCTGTTGGCTTGCCCTGACTCTGCCTGGGATCAATATTGGACCTTTTTCCCATCATTTTTTGGGATCTTTGCTTTCTTATTACTTGGTATTCACTCGACGCCCCTGAGTAAGACATTCCCTGCGCCACTGTTGTTGATGTATATGTAACTTCGGAATGTATTTCACCTATGTATATTGTACTCCTATAGAGATGGTATTATTCATCTATACGGAAGTGTCATCATTTGTATTGATAAGTGTCGCAAGTGTTGTAAGTTGCTGTGATGGGTTATTAGACCACCAATTGAGGGGTCAGCCCAGATTAATGTAACCATGGGTTATTAGACTAAGTTAGACAAGTCGGCCCTGTTGGTTTATTAGGAAGGACAAGACAAGTATAAATAGAGAGCGGGAGCTCTCTATTTGATCATCTCACTATTCACTTCTACACCGCTCTCTATTTGATCATCTCATTATTCACTTATACACTACTCAGAAAGTGGCACACTAGTTGAGGAGGAGTAGTAGCTGCTAGTAGAAGACTATCTCTTGTACTTTGGTTGTATCATTGCTCTTTCTATCTCTGAGGAAGTTGTGGGGTTTTTAACCTTTATGGTTTTCCCCAGTGAAACTCTGTGTGTCCATTGTCTTATGTGATTGCTTGCTATGATTTATATGCTTGATATGTTTTACAGGTTATTCTCTCAGTAAAGATCCTAGAGTATGCTGAATTAATGCTCAAAATATAACATGGTATCAGAGCTAACCTGAGAGGAAGACATTGTGCAGTGGCAGAAACTAGGGTTTCTTGTTTATTGGGTTTCTCTCCATAGATTTTGGAAAATCAATATGATAGATTAACTCTCCTCAGCAAAGGGAATCTTTCTGTCCAATAAGAATTGAATTCTGAGCACTTTTAGTTTTGGCCCTAAAAATTAGAGTTTCCACAAAAATAGGAATTTCTTAAATATGAGGACATAGCCGGAAGCTCCTTGGAAAAATCAAAGTTTAGAGGTTTGGATCAAGATTTTTGGTTGGGTGAAGCTTCGAGAAACTCAAACCCTAATTCAGGGTCCTTCTAGTGAATCCGCGAGATTGAAAAGCATTTATGAAGGGTGAAAATTTGCAGTTTTCAATTTCTGAGTATACCAAAATGATCAGCTCATCAAGGTGCATCTTTCTATCCTTTCAGAATTTTGAAATTCAAAGTTTGAATTTTTAGGATTTCTCTAACAAACCCTAATCCGGGACGAGATTCAGTTTTCAGCAAATCTAGTGGAAAGACCTAAATCTTTTCTATTTCCATTTGAACTACTCTTTAATATTTCTCACCACACCAAGCTTGAGGATAAGCTTGAAGGGGCTGATAACTTCTGAGCATGGAAGTATAGGAGTGGGTTAATCCTGGAAGAAAATGAGTTGGACACTTATATAAGTGAAGTGATCCCTGTCCCAGAGGGAGAAGAGACTAAGGCTCTTCAAAAGAAGAACTTGGTCAAGGTAAAGAGGATCGTTGCTGATTCTATCAAAGATAATCTCATACCCCATGTGTCATCCCTAAAGACACTGAAGGAGATGTTTGATTCCCTAACCAAGTTATTTGAAGGGAAGAACATAAATCAGAAGATGACCTTGAGGAATCAATTGAAGAATGTCAAGATCCATAATGTAGAGACTGTGCATTCTTATTTCTCAAGGGTATCCTAGATAAAAGAACAACTTGAAGCCGTGGGAGAAGACATAGAAAATGGAGAAGTGGTAATGACCACTCTTAATGGCCTTCCTAGGTCATGGGATTCCTTCATCCAAGGAATTTGTTCTAGGAAGAAACTTATCACATTCAATAGGTGGTGGGAAGAATGCTCACAGGAGGAAGCTCGAATTATAGCTTGAGAAGAGAAGATGGGGAATGAAGAACAAGCTCTCATAGCACACTCCAAAAGTCATGGTGACAAAAAGACTCACCATCATGGCAAGAAAGAAAGACATCACCATCAGAATCAGAGGGGTAGTCCCAGAATTCGAATAAATATGTCCCATGCCCGTTGCTATACATGTGATGAAAATGGACACTATTCCAGAGACTGTCCTAGAAATAAGAAAGATGGTTCTCACAAGAAGAAGAACATCAAAAGAATACATCATGCTCATGTTGCAGAGGATGATGAACCTCCGAGGAAGAGGGCTAGAGAAGATAGCGAAGATTCTTCAAGTGATGAAGAATATGTTTTGATTTATGCTCTCACTGGAACCATTACTCATGGAAGTAATGATTGGATTATAGATAGTGGGGCTTCTAAACACATTACAGGATTCAAGGAATCCTTTATGAACCTATCTTAACATGAATCACCCCACAAGGTGAAACTTGGGGATGACTACCAGTATCCAATAAAAGGGAGTGGTGAAGCCTCCTATAAACTAGACTCTGGAAAGTCTATGAAGATGAAAGATGTACTATATGTTCCAGGTCTCAAGAAGAATATACTCTCCATATCTACATTTGATTGAAAATGCATGAGGATTCGCTTTTGTAGATGGCCAAGTCCTAATGTGGCCAAAGGGTAATACTATAGATGATCCAGTGGTGATTGGAGAGCAAGAGGGAGGATTATACAAATTGAAGGGCCAACCAGACCAAGCCATGGTCCATGATTCAGTAGAGCCAAGTGAACTTTGGGATAGAAGTCTTGCACACATGCACTATAGGGCATTACCAATAGCAAGCAAAGCAGTGGAAGGTCTTCCTGAAATCCAGACAAAACATGAAGGTATTTGCAAAGGATGTGCAAAAGGAAAGAACACAAAGAAGGAATTTACAAGCAAGTAAGGAAAAATGAATTATCCACTCCGATGTATGCAGTCCGATGTTATCCAGTTCTCTGAGTGGGTATGTATACTATGGTTCTTTCATTGATGATTTCTCTGGGAATACTTGGACTTATTTCTTGAAGAACAAAGATGAAGTATTAAGCAAATTCAAGGAATTCAAAGCCTTGATAGAAAACCACACTGAAAAGAAGATCAGGGTCTTTAGATCCGACAATGGCAGAGAATTTACTTCAAGGGACTTCAAGAAGTTATGCAGGGATTAAGAGGGAGTTGACCACTCCTTACAATCCACAACATAAAGGAGTAGAAGAAGCTACTTCAGATTTGGAATCCATCAGATCTTGCAAGGAAGCAAAGATTCAGAGGGAGTCCACCCAATAAACAAACAAAGATAAGTATTTGAATTGTCATTTATTATATATATGCTGTTGTTCAGTTATGTACATACTGATGTTCGTAAAGTTAGGACGTGTATTATGCATATGAGGATATTTGCATTAATGAACAAGATACTACTAATATAGTAATGGGTAAGTGGCCTATGGTATTGTACAACACTCCATTGCTACTTATCTAGAATGAAACCTCTTTGCTAACATGTTGGGAGTTGTGCGCACTCTTAACAATGTTCTGGTAGAGATGGAAGGCATCTAGAAAGTTACGGAATATGGATAAATGTTGTATTGAAGCATTGTCTAAGATAATTGCATGACTGTATGACATATGTCTTTATGAGTAAGAATTTGTTCTGAAATATATAAGATGTCTCTAATCATGCAATTGAACTTGTCTTGTAGGAAATACCGTGTACCATCACCTACAAAAAGGGACTACAACATTTGTTCAACGAAAACTATCTATTGAAGACATTGAAGAATCTGAAGTTCCCAGGATTCGAGATGCAGTAATGGAAGAATTCCATGGTCGAGGAATACCAGTCGATCATGAAGAATGATGTTTGGGATGTGGTCCCAAGAACAGATGAGAAGTCTGTGGTGAATGCCAAGTGGATCTATAAGATCAAGCATGTTGTAGATGGCAACATAGAGAAATATAAAGCAAGGTTTGTAGCTCGTGGCTTCTCCTAGAAAGAAGGGATTAATTATGAAGAAACCTTTGCTCCTGTGGCCAGATACACTTCCATAAGATCAGTACATTCTCTGGCTGTAGTGATGAAATGGAAGGTACACCAAATGGATGTCAAGACATCTTTCTTGAATGGTGTAGTTGAAGAGGAATTGTATGTGGAGCAGCCACTCGGGTTTGAGACACAAGACCTAGAGTCACCTGTGTGCAAATTGAAGAAAGCCCTTTATGGTTTGAAATAGGCACCCAGGACCTGGTATGGCAGGGTAGATGGCTTCCTATCCAGTTTGGGCTTTACCAAGAGTAAAGCGGATTCCAACCTTTACTACAAGGTTGAGGAAGGCAATCCAGTGATACTACTATTATATGTGGATGACCTGTTTGTAACAGGTGAGGATAAATTGAGTGTTGACACGAAGAGGAAGCTTGCTTCCAAGTTCGAGATGAAGGACTTGGGTATAATGCACTACTTTCTTGGTATGGAGGTGTGGCAGAGTGCAGATGGAATCTTCCTTGGACAAGGGAAGTATGCAGTAGAGATCCTGAAGAGGTTCAGGATGATAGACTGAAAGGCCATGGACACACCTATGGCATCGAACTTGAAGCTTCTGTGTGATGCTTCATCTGAGCCGATTGATGCTACGATGTATCATTAGATGATTGGGTCCTTGATGTACCTAACGAATACAAGACCAGATATCTCCTTTGCAGTGAACACCTTGAGGCAGTACTTGACAGATTTGAGACATGTTCACTTGATAGCTGCAAAGCATATTCTGAGGTACCTGAAGGGTATAGTTGACTATGGGCTCAAGTATGAGATGAATCAAAAGTTTAATCTGGAGGGTTATGTTGATTCAGATTGGGTAGGTAGTGCCATTGATTGGAAGAGCACTTCGGGGTACTTCTGTAGCATGGGATCCAGTATGATCTCTTGGTTTAACAGGAAGCAGTCTTATGCGGCACTGAGTACAGCCGAAGTAGAGTATGTCGCAGCTTGTTTGGCTAGTTGTGAGGCAGTATGGATTAGGAAGCTACTGTCTGATTTGTTTGATCTCCAGCTCAGTGCTACTAGTATATATTGCCATAACCAGAGTTGTGTTAAGTTGTCAGAGAACCCAGTGTTCCATGACAAGTCGAAGCACATTGAGATCAAGTATCACTATATAAGGGATATGGTGCAGAGAGGAGCAGTGAAGCTCTTGTATGTTGTGACGGACAAGCATATAGTTAATGTGTTGACCAAGCCGCTTGCCAGAGTATAGTTTGAATACTTCAAAGGGAGACTTGGTGTACTTTAGATCGAGATATCTTCCAAGGGGAAGTGATGAGTCCGGAGAAATAGATGCACACGAACCATTCTCACATAGTGGTAGGTTGGTCCTCCTATGGTGTAGATGTAGGGGATAGAGCCATTCTCACATAGTGGTAGGTTGGTCCTCCTATGGTGTAGATGTAAGGGTTGGGGCCATTCCGACATGGTGCTAGGTTGGTACTCCCATGGTCGTTGATGTAAGTGCTGTGCCATTCCGACATGGTGGTAGGTTGGTCCTCCCATGGTCATTGATGTAAGTGCCGTGCCATTCCCACATGGTGGTAGGTTGGTCCTCACATGGTCGTTGATGTAAGTGCTGGGCCATTCCGACATGGTGGTAGGTTGGTCCTCCCATGGTCGTTGATGTAAGTGCTATGCCATTTTGACATGGTGGTAGGTTGGTCCTCCCATGGTCATTGATGTAAGTGCTGTGAGCCTTTCCCGGATGGTTAGAGGAAAGTCCTTCCATGCCGGGGAGTGTAAGTGCTATGTGTGTGCATCTGGGTTGTTCTCTGTGGACGATGACGATGATCTGAAGACAATGATGTGACTGTATGGTACACAGGTTTTGCAGAGGCATATGATCAGTCCTGAGATGCTCTTACAGGTTTCGCATAAGCAGTGTAATCAGTCCTAGGATATCTTGTAGGTTTTGCAGAGGCAGTGTAATCAGTCTTGAGGTGTACCTACTTGATGGCTTGCTCGCAGAGATGTTGATGATGTTCATCCAGCATGAAAAAGGGTTGGCTCTGTAGATGATGAAGACCTACAAGTGGCGGGCCTACACCCAGTATGAAAAAGGAATGGCTCTATAGAACTTCCTATGACGAGTAGATTGGAGATTGATTGAGATAGCAGCAGTGATGACGATTCAATGATGATGATTCAATAACGATGATCCAGTGATGATGATCTAGAGAAGAAGACTTGTGCTAGCAGATCCGTGTCGAGAAATACCTTCCTAGTTAAGAGGAAGTGTTGATGTATATGTAACTTCGGAATGTATTTCACCTATGTATATTGTACTCCTATAAAGATGGTATTATTCTTCTATACGGAAGTGTCGTCATTTGTATTGACAAGTGTCGCAAGTGTCGTAACTTGCTGTGATGGGTTATTAGACCACCTATTGAGGGGTCGGCACAGATTAATGTAACCATGGGTTATTAGACTGAGTTAGACAAGTTGGCCCTGTTGGTTTATTAAGCAGGACAGGACAAGTATAAATAGAGATCGGGAGCTCTCTATTTGATCATCTCATTATTCACTTCTACACTACTCGAAAAGTGGTGCACTAGTTGAGGAAGAGGAGTAGCTTCTAGTAGAATACTATCTCTTGTACTTTCGTTGTATCATTGTGTTGTTGCAGTAACATTCTCCCCCAAATTTTGTAGATATTGGGGCCCTTCCTTTCATTTTACTAGAAAGACTGCCTAAAAAAAAGTTAAGTGTCCTTTGAAAACTTTTTGACTTAGTTTTTGTTTCAACTAAGGAATCTACTTGAAAATTGAAGTTTTTCTTCTAAGTCAAAACGCACAACTGGGGAAGAACTTAGGATTCTCCCCCAAAATTGCAGAAGAACTCAGGATTCTCTCCCGAAACTACGGAAGAACTCAGGATTCTCTTCCGAAACTGCGGAAAACCTTAAGATTCTCTCCCGAAAAGGACTCCGAAATAGCGAAAACACTTAGCGTTTTTAAATTTTTGGAAGAACTCAAAATTGCCTCCTGAAACTGCGGAAGAAACTTAAAATTCTCCCTCGAAACTGGGGAAGAACTCAGCGAGCTTGAGTGAAACTGCGGAGGAACTTGGGATTATCTCCCGAAATTGTGGTAGCTTTCGCCAAGTGTTGCCGCAGTTGGTCTTTTCCCCAGGTTACGACTCAACCATTCATATTTCGATAAAAAACTTAACAAAGTCATTCGTGATATTCGGAAGGATTTACTGAGTCTTTCCGAAACTTCGGGACAACTCGACAAAGTTGATCGCGATAAGCTTCTGGGAGAGTGGACTTCGAAAGAACTCACAAAGTGCTCCCGAAACGCCGAAACGACTCGCCAATTTTTTCCGCCACTGCGAGGCATCTTTTTGTCTCTACCGCAACAGGAAAATGCCTCACCAAATTTTCCTGCCTTTCGAGAGGAACTCATAAGTTTTAGCCGCAACCACGGATGAAACTTGTGAGTCCTCGTCATAGCCGACGGTCACGCGTTAAATGACAAATTGTTTTGAAATGACCGCGCCGTAAAAGTGTTTAACTCTGTTTTAATGTCATCACCTATCCATTTAAATGCCCGCACGTGTCTAACTTTATATAAGGGTGGTGGGGTTTCATTGTTCCCATTGTTAGTTTTTCAAAGAACACCGCTGGGAAGATCGCGTAATCTCGCTCTAGCTCAGCGCATACACCTCACTCCACCACTGTTTCATCTCCAGGTAGGATTTTTAACCGTCATCTTTGTCTTATCTTCACATTGAGTTATTTCTTGGGTTTTTCCCGTTTCATAACATGGTTGGTAGACATTGGTAGCATGTATCATTTTAAAGAATTTACGGCCGTCGTGGCCCCATAAGTTTCTTATTGCTACCAACTAGGAGTCATAACCATGACCAAGTTGGTCCCAGTTGGCCCCTTGTTTTTGAGTCATCCGAGCTTGTTTTTTTTTTTTCACTGGCCGCGTTTCGGTCGTTTTCCTACCCAAATTTACTCAAAATCAAACTTCATACCGGCTGCATACCATTTCACAAGTATTATCAACGACAGTAGTGGTCGGTCGAGATACTCAACCACTCACCTATTCGGCTCAGTTAATGACTGTGGAAAAATGGTTCCTTGTTTTCATTGTTTCCTCATAGGATTTTCCCACTCCAGGCCAACCCACCATTGACCATTAGAAGTGCTATGATGGAGGGCATCCTCTCTCCAAGGACTAGGAAGGAAGTAAGTTTTTTTTTCCACGTCGTATGCTTGCCTTTTCAGAAGCTTTCCAAAATTTCTTTACTAGGCATTGTTTCCCTAGAATAATCAAGTCTGAGGACCTTATTTTGTTTTCTGGAATGATCTATGTTTAGTTTTCTTCCCCAGCATGCAACTTTATAATTTTGTCTATATTTTTCATTAGCATGCTAAATTTGTCCTACTCTATGTTACACTCTCATAACGTGTTACGAATTTTGTAATCATTCACATTTGGTTGCTGACAAGGATAAGCCACGATACCAAAAGGTGGTAGAAAGAAAGCTAAAGTGATGGAACCAGTACCACTGCAACTAAGGACTGAAACTATTTTCCAAGACACTAAGTGTACCACCGGCGTTCCTCCCGAGGTCCGTTGGGGAGATGTGTACCGGATGATCAGGGACCAAGATATCCCAAATGTATTATTGGAAGAAGAACAAATCTACCTCAACATCAGAACTTCCGGCATAGCCAGGGCTTCTACTCGCCTTGAATTGTTCCCATGCTCTGAAGTGATCGGATGGATACTGGAACATGCCAACCCACAAACAAGAGTGTTTCATAACAGCAAGGGAGAGCCTTTCGCTTCATTCCATCCAGTGTATATTGCAGCATCCTACAAATTCTCACATCCCCAACAAGCTCTAAGTGATGAATGGTTGGAAAAGATGAATAGAACTGAGATGGCTAAAAGGTTATTGGTCATAGGAAAGCAGCTGAGGAAGAGAGATAATGATGAATATGATGTTCAGATCCCAAGACCTCCTTTTAGATTAATCGCCTTGATGTTATGCAGAATTTTTGGCATGCCCGATGGCACTATATATAGGATACAGTGGGATCCCATCATCCACTTCATAGCATTCAAAGGAATTGTGTTTGATTGGGCTACTATCCTTTCAGATAGTTTGGCATCCACAGTGGCCGCTGCAAGAGAAGGTCTAGCCTTAAAAAAGTCATAATTTTACATGTCTTCCTATCTTATTGATTGCATTTTGGCCAAGCTCTCTTTCCCCAGGCTAGGTTGCACATGGGATAAGGCCAACACCTCGGTCTACACTGCTTATAAAATAATGTGGGCTCAAAATTACAGAGCAAACTATAAGCTCATCTCCGAAGAGTTCATCATGCCTATGTATGAGAAGATGTTCAAGGAAGATCCCAATTGTCTATCAGAAAATGCGATGGAGGTCCTAGAAAACAATGGCGATTTTTACTTCTCAGAGCAAGGCACCTACATCAGGATGTTTGGAGGTACCAAAGCACCATACATTTTGCCAAAATACGCTACTGATTATGTAGTCCTCAAGGAAGCAATCAGGCAAGTTTTCCTTGATGGAATACAAGGGGTGCTTAACAAGCAACATATGGATTCCTTCCCTTCTTTACCTTTTTGCATAGGAGCCTATAAATTCTCAGGGGTTGTAACAGCCAAGGAATACGTTCAAGAGCTAAAGCTTTCCACTTCGGTGAGGTGATCTTCCATAGAAATGACAGGCAGAGCAAGGTTGTTGAGCATTGCAGGGAGGTATATGCTCATTTTGAGTATGCTCATTACTATGATGCAGATGAAGAAGTGTTCAGAGGCATCAGCAACATGACTGAGTTGCAGATTTGTCGTCAAGGAAGTGGAGCTAGTTCTAGCTCTGCCCTAGCCCGAGAAGCCAGTCTGCAGAAAGAGAGAGAAGCAGCTGAGGCCCTAGCCCGTGAAGAACAAATATTGAAAGAAGAAGCAAGACTACAACAAGAAGCAGAAGAAGCAAGACTGCAATAAGAAGTTGAAGAAGCAAGGATGCAGAGAGAAGCTGAAGAAGCAAGGTTGCAGAGAGAAGCTGAGGAAGCAAGGTAGTAGAAGGAAGCAGAAGATCGAGAGCAGAGGGAGGAAAGTGAAAATCAGCAGCGATCTGAAGAAGAAGAAAGAAGGCGTAAAACTGAAGAGAAAAAAAGACGGAGGAAGAACTTAAGACCATTGAAGACGCCTAGGAAGGTGGCTCCGACACCCAAGATATGGAAACAGACGCATCTCAAGCAGGTGGCTTCGACACCCAAAATGTGGAAACAGACACATCTCAAGTAGTACAGACCCCACCCATTGATACAGAAGTACATGTAATAGACCTCCCAATCATCCCTTACACCTCATGAGAAGATCATACATTGTCCCGATGGGATGAATTTGTGTATTATAAGAAGAGGAAGGCGATAGTCTTGAAGTGGGAAGAAAGGATAAAGAGACTTTTCCAAGAAGATATTGTTACCCAGCGGGAGACCGCGGTGATACAAAATACAAATAAGGCTCCCATAGCCATGGCATCCGCCACTGTGTCAGCAACAAAAGAAACAAAGGACAATGTGGTCAATATGGTCAGAGAATTTGAGTCAACAAAGAGGAGAGCTTGCATGTTGCAACATACTGTGGCTAATGAGCAGGCTTACAGGGATCTTGTAGTGAATAAATATAATCGCCTATCTATTGATCACAAGGAGTTGTCAGATAAGTATCGCCATCTAGAAGAAGAAAAGGAGCACCTGGCAATCCAGATGATGGTTCTAGAAGCAGAAAAGAATGATTCTAAAGCTAAATTTTTTCATCTGGAAGTAGATAAGTAGGCAATGGTTGAACAATTAGAGCAGGCAGAAAGCAGAGCAATAGATATGTCTCCCTTTCATGAGTTGTCCTGTGACATTCTGAGACAAATGCACACCCCACAAGAGCTGAATGCTGAGGAAGTGTGCAAGATCAAAGCCATGATGGTTAGAATGAAATAAGTCAATGCAAAGGCCAATAGGCCTAAGGGAAAATACACTAGGGTTAAAGCAAACATCCTGAGCCAGATGGAATGGAGAGAAGGGAAGGTTGATTTCCCCAAGCATCTCCCATTTAAGTCGGTAGATGATTTTAAAGAATATGTAGCCCTTATGGAATTCTGCAGGAACTGCGGCCTTAAGCTAATTGCTAAGATCCAGGGAACAATTGATAAAAGTAATAGCCTGTATCAAAAGATCCATGAAGTACATGATAAGTGCAAGTTGAGTTTCCCTCAGTTCCTCGATGAGTTTCCAAGCAAAGAGCAACGTTTATCAGACTTGATGGAAGAGCTATGTAATGCCCCCTCCTACCATACCAACATGATAGAGAGGACGTGATGCTAAAATCGGGCATCTAGCCCCATGAAATTTTAACCAAGCATTCACATAATTGGAAGAACATATGGAAATGTAAATATATGAAAAAACAAAGCAAAAGTAGTATCAATTACACATTCATCATACATTCAAGATATTTATCAAATAAGTAATTGCAAGTGAACACAGGAGAATACTTATCTTATAACAAGGTAGTCCCAAGCAACTGGCTATGCAACTGCAACGTTCCTCCCAACCATAGGCCAGTTGCTTATCAACCTCTTGATGCAATTGCCACCCCCGAGCTGGGCATGATCTCTACAAGGAACCAGGGAACAACAAACTCACACATAACCAAGCATACACCAGGATGAGCCAAGCCAATCTACAATTGGGTTTATGAGGCTACTAGGACATGGAAAGGAAGAATTGCTAAGCTAGTGAGCTCAACCACAGAGCTATGGATACCCCTCCTAGATATATTTAGATTGGCACTCACAATGCCTACACACCCAACACAAGGAAGTATTCTCTTCACTGCCACACAGTCCCTCAAGCCATACCTTCCTTTCTAGTGCTCTCAGGATGTGCATAGAAAAGTAGCCAAAGCCCTCTTGATCTTCTTGAGAGGTTACTCCCTTCACTAGGTTTATCAAGCCAATTCTGTCCACTACCACTCCAAGTTTTTTGTTCACAGGTTCAAATCAAAACCGGAATGCACATAACAGCAGAGCCACACTTATTGGGCATGATAAAACGTTTTTACATTGAGATGCCCAAAGATGGGGTTTTCAATAGCTTCAGAAAAACGTGGGAAACCCAAAAACGAAACTAGAAGATGGGGAACAACCCTGGGAAGCCAAATCCGTTTTTAGAAAAACGTCCACGGACATTTTGGGGCAAAAACGGCCTCCATAACAGTCCCAAATCATGGCCCTTCTCTCCCAGTTGTTGTACAATGTAAAAACGAGCTCCCGGGCATGGGAAAAATGCAGAAAATGGATGAAAACGTGTAGGAAAAGACCCAACTAAATCCAACTGCGTGAGAGAGGAAAGACTGACTGTTCCCAATGGCTTTAGGCACCATTTCGTGGGTGTTTTCTTTCCCAAGGAGACAAAATACGATTTCCCAGGTTGATGGCCTGCCCATACACGAAATTGGCTGCCATACCTCTTCATTCCCAAGGCATTAACTGCCTCAACCAACTCTTGGAAGAATTAAATGATTGGGTCCATAACCCTAAATGGGTAGTTGGTAGTTTATGGGTTTTCTCATTGAAACATGGATTAACACCATTGGCTCAAGGATTTGAATAATTTCCCTCCGCATTCCTTGTAGAATCATGCCCCCATCTCTTTGTTGCATTGCATAGCTAGTTGTGGGTATTTCCATTAAAATTTGTATTTACATGATGTCTCATTTACATTGTGCCCATCTAGCACAAGAACCATAGGCATCTATTTTTAATTGCCGATACATTAAACGCTAAATCAATGGTGGGGCCTTGGCCTTGAGTTCCTCACCATGATTAAATAACAATATTTACATCATTTATGATTTAATACAAAGAGGATCAAAATGGGGACATTACATTCCCCTCCCCTTACATTAGCACTGTCCTCAGTGCTCATCAAAATTGAACAAAAATGGATATGCCACCCTCATGGCATCCTCCAGCTCCCATGTGGCCTCATTGGGACCGTAGTGCTTCCATTGCACTTTTACCTATCCGATGGCTCGAGTCCGGAGCAATGTTACCTTCTTGTCTAGGATGCACAATGGATCGGTTTGGAATTCTCCCTCGGGTTCCACCTAGATCACATCCCAATTAATCACATGGTTAGGATCATGTACATATTTCTTAAGCAAAGAGACATGAAAAACATTATGAGCTTTAGTGCTAGCAAACAATGCAAGTCTATATGCAGCTGGTCCTATTCTTTCAAGCACTTCAAATGGCCCACAATATCTAGGTGATAGCTTGGCACAACTTCCAAGCTTCAAGGAACTCTTCCTTGATCTCACTCTTAGATACACATGATCCCCAACACTGAATTCCCTATGGATCCTATGCTTATCTGCATAGCTTTTCTGTCTATCCTGGGCTAATTTTAAATTTTGTCGGATCTTTGCAACTTCTTGTTCCATTTTCTTGAGCAATTCTGGCCCAAGTACAATTATGTTCACTGGATTGTCCCAAGTCACTGGTGTCCTACACCTTCTGCCATACAAAGCCTCATAAGGACTCATTCCCAACGATGCTTGTTGCCCATTGTTATATGCAATATCTACCAAGTGTAGATAATCCTCCCACTTGGATGGTTTGTCCATTACATACATGCGGAGCATGTCTTCAAGCACCTGATTTACTCTTTCAGTTTTCCCATCTGTTTAAGGATGGTATGCGGTACTAAAGCTTAGCTGTGTACCCAAATCTGCAAAGAGACCTTTCCAAAATTGGAAGTGAACTTGGTATCCCTTTCAAAAATTATTGCCTTAGGCAACCCATGTAATCTGAAAATTTCCTTCATGAAAATATTTGCAATGGCATTGGCTTTATGTGTGGACTTAACCAGTATAAAATGTGCTTCCTTTGTTAACTTGTCCACCACAACCATGATGGAATCATGTTGTCTCTTAGTCATTGGCAATCCTGTAATAAAATCCATGGAAATTATTTCCCATTTCCATTCTGGAATTGGCACTGGGAGCAATAAACCTGCTGGATGTTGGTGTTCACTTTTCACCTGCTGACATTCCATGCCCTTAGAAATGTATTCCACGATGTCCTTCTTCATCCCTGGCCAGAAATAGTATTTTCTTGCTGCAGCAATTGTTTTCTGATATCCTGGGTGACCAGAGTATGGAGCTTTATGGATTTCATTGATAACAATCCTCCTCAAACCTGCCACATTGGGAATATAGACTCTATTTTTATAGGTAAGAAGTCGGTCTCCTTCCAAATGATAGCCTTCATACTTCTTGCCAAGGTCTTGCTGCTGCAATTTGTCCTTTATCTGCATGTACACTTCATCCTCAACAATATGGTTAACAATCTGTTGCCTCAAATCTGGTTGGTAAGTACTAAGCGCTACCACATGCACTTTCCTGCTGAGTGCATCAGCCACCTTGTTTTCTTTCCCTTTTATGTGTTTGATTTCGAAATCAAATTCACACAAAAATTCCAACCATCTAGCTTGCCTAGCATTTAAAGTTGGCTGATCAAACAAGTATTTCAGACCACAATGGTCTGTCCTTAACTCAAATTTTCTTCCCATTAAGTAATGCCTCCACATCTTTAAGGCATGCAATATGGCTGCAAGTTCTATATCATGAGTAGCATAGTTCTTCTCATGCTCTTTCAACTTTCTTGACTCATAGCATATCACGTGGTTGTCTTGCATAAGAACTCCTCCAAGTCCTTGATTGCATGCATCGGTACACACCACAAAGTCTTTTTCTGGATCTACAATCTTCAAAATAGGTGCACTTGTAAGAAGATTCTTCAACCGTTGAAAACTTTCCTCACATCTCGGTGACCATTCAAACTTTATCCCCTTCTTTTGCAAAGAAGTGATCGGGTTTGCAACCTTGGAGAATCCTTCGATAAACCTCCTGTAGTAACCAGCAAGGCCCATAAAATATCTCAGATCAGTCACATTCCTTGGAGTTGGCCAATTCATAATGGTTTCAATCTTCTCAGGGTCTACAGAGATTCCTTCGTCGGAGATGATGTGACCCAAATAATGAATTCTCTCTTTATAAAAGTCACATTTGCTCAACTTAGCATACAGCTTATGCTCCCTTAGTAATTGCATTGTCATTCTCAAATGTTCTTCATGCTCTTCTTCATTCTTAGAATAGATGAGAATGTCGTCTAGGAATACAAGAACAAACTTGTCCAAATACTTGCTAAAAACATTATTCATGAGACACATGAATGTAGCTGGTGCATTTGTGAGACCGAATGGTACCACTACAAACTCATAGTGTCCATACCTCGTTCTAAAGACCGTCTTATGAATATCTTTTTCTTTGATTCTTACCTGATGGTAACCAGACCTCAAGTCAATCTTTGAAAATACCTTTGCTCCTCTCATTTGGTCAAAAAGGTCATCAATTCGGGGCAATGGATATTTGTTCTTCACAGTGACTTTGTTCAACTGCCTGTAGTCAATACATAACCTGAGTGTTCCATCTTTCTTTTTCACAAATAGAACGGGTGCTCCCCACGGGGACACACTTGGCCTAATATATTTCTTTTCCAGCAACTCTTGTAACTGCATTTTCAATTCTATCAATTCCGGTGTACTCATCCTGTAGGGTGTCTTAGACATTGGTGCCGCTCCTGGCACAAGCTCAATTGTAAAGTCAATGTCTCTCTTTGGTGGGAGTCCTGGAATCTCATCAAGAAAAACATCCCTGAATTCTTGCAATACATGATAGTCCTCCAATTTAAGAGTTTCATTCTCTGCTACCTCTAAAATGTGGGCTGCATACAGTTGACATCCCTTCCTATAGAACTTCTTCAGCTGCATGGCTGAAACCTGTCTAACAGAAGTCACCTTTGGAATCCCTTTTACAACCCTCGGGTTTCCTTCTTCGTCCATGCATTCAAATGTCTTATTGTAGCAGTCAAGTTTAACCCTGTGTGCCTCTAACCAATCCATTCTAATGAGAATATCATAGGACCCCGTGGTAAAATATTCAGATTTGGATAAGTGAATAGCCCATCCATCTCTAATGGACATTTCTCTACTATTTCACTAACTTTTATCTTGGTTCTAATGGCTAGTTGAACTAACCATGATTTACTATGCTTTAATTTCTTGGAAGCACAAATCTCAACAATTCTAGGAGTGACATAACTGTGAGTAGATCTAGGATCAATCAAAATAGAAACAGATTGCTTAGCAATCTTACCTTCAACTTCAACCACAGTTGACTGATGATCTTCCTAGCAGTCGTCTAGTGCTGCATAGATTTTAGGGATTGCTCTCGCCACTTGACCCACAGTTCCAGCTCCCTGGATGTTGTGAACTTGATTTGCATTCCCATTCCTATGTGGACAGTTCCTAAGCATGTGGTCTCCTCCACAACCCCAACATTGAAGTGGTTCTCTTGGATCCTTTGGATCTCTTGGCTTGTCTCCTATCATCCTAGTTGGCTTAGTCACAACCTATGATGGTTGCCTTTGCTGATTCCGGAATTGAGGAGGCTTGAACCCCTTCTTCCTTTGATCAAACTTTTCATTTTTCCTATCCTTCCATGCCTTATGGAATTCTGGTTTGCCTCTGTTTTAATCAAAGAAGTACTTGGCCTTTCTTATGTCCTCCTCTAGAGTTCGAGGTTCATCAAACTCAATCCTATCTTTATATGACTGGGGCAGTCCACTTAGGAAATGCTGAATTTTCACCTTATCATCTCGAATGTACTTGACATACCTCAGTATCTCCAAGAACTTGTTTGCATATTCTTGCATGGTCAATTGTCCCAATCTCAGCTCATGGAACTCTTTGATCTTATCATCATAGTACCTATCAGATAGGTACTTCTGCTTGAAGTATTTCTTGAACTGCTTCCACACAATCATCCTTTCGTTGATCTTCTTCACTTGCCTGGTGTGTTCCCACCATATAGATGCTCTTCCATTCAAGTTGAAGATGGCTACCCTTGCCTTCATATTTCCCAAGTAGTCTTGGACTTGGAAATATTTTCTCATCCCAAGAAGCCAAGCTTCAGCTTCTTGACTAGACTTTATCTCTCCATCAAATGTAGGAGGCTTTGCCTTCTTAAATTCCCCGTGTGAATTGTTCTTGTAGTGCTTCTTCCTCTTACTCATGCAAGATGAAGAGCTTGAACCCTCAATGGATTCTTCAGAGTCAGATGATTCATTAGAATATATTTCTGGAGTATAAGTTCTGTCTGTAGAAACTCTTCTTGGGCTACTGGCCCTCTTGCGGGAATTTCTTCTAGAGCTACTCCCACCCCTTTCTAGATTTGATGTCTAATGCCCAGAGTTTATTTGCCTTTGGATGTCTGTTAAACTCTGCAGCATGGCTGCATTCAACTAATTTTGTTCTTCCTGATCTTTAATCATCCTTTCATTATCTTCTCTACAGCTTTGCAACTCCACCCTTAGGCTTCTCATAGTGGCTGCAATACCTGGAGGAGTCTCTTGATTTCTTCTCCCATTAGATTATGTTTCAGCATTTTCAACATGTATGTTCTCCCCCATGGCATCTGTCTCAAGCTCATAGGGATTCTGTGCATCATCCATGATGTTGATTTTCTTGGCCCAACCAAGATGCAAAACTCTCTGACTGTATTATCTAGAGTGCTACCCTACTGTAACTGTGATTCTGTGAAATGTGTTCATCAACACAATTGTTAGCTACATTATATTCTCAGAAATTCACAAATTACTTCATGCATGTTGGAAAATATTACGTTGACAATTTGTCAAAACATAGGATTTTCTCACAATCAACGACATACGAGGGGGATAAACAAAAAGGGGGTCAAGGGGGCTTGCCCCCTTGTGGCTTCCCTGCGCCCCTGCAAGGCGGGTCGAGAGCAGCGCTCTCGGTTTTTTTGTTTTTTTCCACAATTTCGGAAGAGAATTCCTTCTGCAAATTTCGGAAGGGAATTCCTTCCGCAGTTTCGGGGCGGTTCACGGAACTCTTCTGCAAATTTCGGGACGATTTCCCGAACTCTTCCCAAAACAAATTTAAACAAAAATTTCCAAAAAATCTTAAGAAAATTTTGAAAACTTCCCTTCTTTCAATGATGACTGCTGCTCAGCAGGGGGTGATCTTACCTTTGTAATCTATCCAACTGAGCCAGCTAGTCTTGATGCTAGTACCTGTGGTGATTAGGAAGGAACCTTCCCATGTGGGTGTGATTGGATTTGGCCCATAGAGGTCCAATGCTGCAACCAACAGCTCTGATACCAAAATGTAATGCCCCCTCCTACCATACCAGCATGATAGAGAAGACGTGATGCTAAAACCGGGCATCTAGCCCCATGAACTTTTAACCAAGCATTCACATAATTGGAAGAACATATGGAAATGTATAATATATGAAAAAACAAAGCGGAAGTAGTATCAATTACACATTCATCATACATTCAATATATTTATCAAATAAGTAATTGCAAGTGAACACAGGAGAATACTTATCTTATAACAAGGTAGTCCCAAGCAACTGGCTATGCAACTGCAATGTTCCTCTCAACCATAGGCCAGTTGCTTATCAACCTATTGATGCAACTGCGACCCCCGAGCTGGGCATGATCTCTACAAGGAACCAGGGAACAGCAGACTCACACATAGCCAAGCATACACCAGGATTAGCCAAGCCAATCTACAATTGGGTTTATGAGGCTGCTAGGACATGGAAAGGAAGAACTGCTAAGCTAGTGAGCTCAACCACAGAGCTATGGATACCCCTCCCAGATCTATTTAGCTTGGCACTCACAATGCCTACACACCCAACACAAGGAAGTATTCTCTTCACTGCCACACAGTCCCTCAAGCCATACCTTCCTTTCTAGTGCTCTCAGGGTGTGCATAGAAAAGTAGCCAAAGCCCTCTTGATCTTCTTGAGAGGTTACTCCCTTCACTAGGTTTATCAAGCCAATTCTGTCCACTACCACTCCAAGTTTCTTGTTCACAGGTTCAAATAAAAATCGGAATGCACATAACAGCAGAGCCACACTTATTGGGCATGATAAAACGTTTTCACATTGAGATGCCCAAAGATGGGGTTTTCAATAGCTTCAGAAAAACGTGGGAAACCCAAAAACGAAACTAGAAGATGGGGAACAACCCTGGGAAGCCAAATCCGTTTTTAGAAAAACGTCCATGGACATTTTGGGGCAAAAACGGCCTCCATAACAGTCCCAAATCATGGCCCTTGTCTCACAGCTGTTGTACAATGCAAAAACGAGCTCACAGGCATGGGAAAAATGCACAAAATGGATGAAAATGTGTAGGGAAAGACCTAGCTAACTCCAACTGCGTGAGAGAGGAAGACTGATTGTTCCCAATGGCTTTGGGCACCATTTCGTGGGTTTTTTCTTGCCCAAGGAGACAAAATAGGATTTCCCAGGTTGATGGCCTGTCGATACACAAAATTGGCTGCCATACCTCTTCATTCCCAAGGCATTAACTGCCTCAACTAACTCTTGGAAGAATTAAATGATTGGGTCCATAACCCAAAATGGGTAGTTGGTAGTTTATGGGTTTTCTCATTGATACATGGATTAACACCATTGGCTCAAGGGTTTGAATAATTTCCCTCCCCATTCCTTGTAGAATCATGCCCCCATCTCTTTGTTGCATTACATAGCTAGTTGTGGGTATTTCCATTAAAATTTGTATTTACATGTTATCTCATTTACATTGTGCCCATCTAGCACAAGAACCATAGGAATCTATTTTTAATTGTCGATACATAAAACGCTAAATCAATGGTGGGGCCTTGGCCTTGAGCTCTTCACCATGATTAAATAACAATATTTACATCATTTACGATTGAATACAAAGAGGGTCAAAATGGGGACATTACAAGCTAGGCATTCAAATAGAATATGTAAAGAAGATTGATGTCCTAGCCACTGATGATCTCCATCACTATGTTTGGCTATCATCAATATACAGTCATTTTCTTAAAGAAATCCACCAAGCAGCAGTTGTAGAAATTCATGGTGTTGAAGCAGAGCTTGGTAAACATGTGACTTCCCAGAAGATCTTGCTCCCCTCACTAGCAAATGTGGTTATCAGAGACACTGGTATCTGGTTCAGTTACATTACAGAGGAGGAAAAGAAAGCAGCAGCAGCAGTAGCAGCTAGTCCAAGCACCTCCCTCCCAGCAGAAGCGCCTCCCCAAGGGTGAACATGTTGATCCTAAGGCATTGTTCCTATATTCATTTGTTCTCCCTATGTTTAGAGCGTAGAATCACTAGACAGCTGTCCTTTCTATTTTTGAGAAATTTTCTGTTTTAAGAAAAGGGCCACGATTTGTTTATTCAGAGGAAAAGTCTTTAGAGGACAAGTGTAAAGAGCCAGGTGGTAGCCCAAGAGGCATTTTGTAAAGATATAAATAGAAGCTTAGGGAATAGTGTAGAGGACTTTTGGCAGGGAAAAGATTTTTCTTAACTTGTACGAGCTATCTTTCACTTGTTCCAAGAAAATGAAATTTGCCTAATAAGAGCCTGGAGAGGACGTCTTTTGCATGGAAATGGATGTTGGATGCATGCTAGATTATTCTTGTGTCTTTCATATTCTACAGTGAGATCTTTCTTTGCTGCCTTGAATTATTTCTATGTATTGAATGATCTTGCTGTTTCCTGTGCAAATGATTTTTTCTCCTACATGAGTAATGGAATGCGTTATATGTAAATTGGAAGCTATCTTTTAATATCTATTTCCTTTTGCTGTAGTTGTATCTTCATGGTTTAATGGCTATCTATTGATCTGTAGATGCTTCTTTCAGCACATTACTCATACTTATAATTTTGCTCCTTGCACGGATAGTTTAGGTTTATTTCAGTTTTAGACACAGATTTGTTCCAAGTTTTGCATTTAGATTAAGATAGCTTAGGCACTTTCATATCATCTTAAACCATAAAATCAAAAAAAGAATGGTGGATCGGGCCATAACCGGTTTAATTGAAGCAAATATCCAAATCTAGCGATTGTCGGAAACGCTAACCGGACGGATTCCCCATACCAAACGGTGGACAATCTAATTGGGATAGTCTACCAGGGAGAATCCCTTTCTGCTTGATGCTATGATCTTCGGGGAATCAACACATTGTTCTTTCTATCTCTAAGGAAGTTGTGGGGTTTTTCACCTTTATGGTTTTCCCCAGTGAAACTCCGTGTGTCCATTGTCTTATGTGATTGCTTGCTATGCTTGATACATGCTTGATATTATTGATATGATGTACATGTTATTCTCTCAGTAAAGATCCTAGAGTATGCTGAATTAATGCTCAAAATCTAACAACTATGCTTATGGCGCTCATTGTCCATGATCATCCTACGCCTCTAGCACCCATTGTCTGTGTTCATCATGTTCCATTGGCACCCTTAGCCTGTGTACATCCTGCACCTAGCGCTCTGGTGCATAACAACAGAGTGCACCAACACTTGTTGCTTGGTGTTTAGCACATTTTATCCATTTTTGGTGATTTGGTCTGATTGATTGAGCTCTGTGTACTGCATGATTCAGTCACAGAAGCCCTATTTCCTATGTGTTTGTGTCTAAGGTTGATTTGGTTGATTTTGGGTCTTAATCTAGTCAAGTGGTAAATTCGGTAGTGGTAGGCGATTTCAATCCCCCATTTATCCTCTTGGTATTGCAATCCTTGATCACATTACCAGATCTATTCATCTTGTTAGCTCAGATCCCTAACCCCTTCCTACATTTAGTCATTGAGTTTTGATTGCGGTTTTGTTGTCTTGGTTTTGCGTGTGTTTGTGTGCTTTTTGAGTTTTCTCTTTTCTTTGGGAATTCCAACTTACTTAAGCTGGTCATGATATCATCTTTGATTTTCTGAATGGTAGATCTAAAGAGAAGTATAATTATCAGATCCATTGTGAGCATTTGAGTAGGGAAAACAAAAATTTTATTATCTTCATTTCAAGTCTTATTCTTGGAATTGTTGGGAAGAATTTTCATACTTTGGGATAAAAATATTTGGAAAGCTTGAAAGATCAATCTTGTAGTTTCTTGGTCATGACAACTTGTTCATTTCTTAGAAAGTTATAAGCATATTTGAGTTTTTTCAAATCATTTTTAAACATTGAAAATTCTCATCTTTTGATTTTCCTTCATATTTTACGTCATTATTTAAAAAATTAGAGATTTTTACATTTTGAAAGTGAAATTCGTCTTTCCATGTTTCTTAGATTCGAAAGAGAAGAAGAAAAGTATTTGCTATGAATATTAAATGATGTATTAAATTAAGTAGTAAATTATTAATTAGTTAATTGAAGGGACGTAACCCTTCCTTAAGCATGCTCAAACATTATAAAAGGTGAGCTCTTGTAATACATTAATCATCTTATCAATTCAATAATATATCTTTTATTCAAATATGGATCTTGTGTCCTAGGTTTACTGCTGCATTTGGTATTAGAGTGCGTTCGGCTCTCAGCATGTTTTCGCTCCAATACTCACTGCGTGAAGTTTCTCGTGCAGAAATCTGTTCCAGGTTCTCCATTCCATATTCCACTCTTCCACCTTCCTCGCCTGCATTCGTTCACTCCTCCCTCACGCATCACACTACGCACATCACCCTACCTGCCATCGCATTCCTATCGTTCTCCATCCACACACTCCATCGCAATACATCCCCCATGCGTCCACTTCACATCACATCCCTTTCACCCCGCATCCACTTCACCCCCAGCTCTTCATCACACGCATCAACCACACCTGCTACAATCCCACGCACCCTCCTATCCCATCTTCGCTCCACGCCCTCCTCCAACGCTTACCATCTCTTCCCTGGCACATCTCTTCCCTCCCGCAGCCTCCATGCTCGCTACAAACCCACCGCGCTCCTACCACTCTCCCACACCCACCGCGCAACTCCCACCTCCGCGTAGTTCAACCTCCACTTTCGTTGTTCCACACGCCACCCCAAGCTTCAGCTCACCCACCCCGCTCACCATTCCATTCTGTTGTCCCTACGTCGTTCCTCCCTTCCACGCCCTCCACTACCGTTCCCATCTCCTGCAACTCATTTCCCCCACTCGCCACTCCTCCCTACCACCATTCTGCTCTCATTCCAACACAACCTATCACGTCAACCTACATTCCAAACAAACAAAAAAACATTATAATAATATCATTATTATAATTTTTTAATTAGTAAATAGTAAATATATTAATAGTATTATCCTTTAAACTATTAATATAATATTACTTTCTTCCACTATCATATTTTTCATAAGTTAATTATTACTAAACAATAATTAGCTTAATTTTCAAGAGTCTTTCATCTCCAAAACCAAAATTGCACCCAAATATTCACCTCCCCACACCTGATCAAGAACCATGGCCAAATTACGAGACCAAATTGAAAAATTAGAGAAGGATTTCAATGAGTGGATCACCCAGAACAACGAAGATTTGAAAGAAGAAATTAAAGTTAGCAATGTAAAGCTAAAAAAGGAACTCAAGGAGGAAGTTGTGTTAGTGTTAGAGAGAAGGCTAGACACCAAATTAGAAGACATGAAAGAGAAACAGGAAACACTAGAAGACAAGTTGAATACCATCATAGACATGCTAGATGCGAATAAAGAACAAGGCGGCCCGGATATGTCGACAAGATCATTCCGCAATTTGGAGTCATCAACACACGACAAAGTAAAAGACAATCCACCCTTTATAATATGCCCACCAAGAGAAAAAATTGATTTTCCTAAGTTCAACGGAAGTGACGACCAATGTGTCACATGGTTTAATAAAGCCGAAGAATACTTCCACATATACAATATTACTACGGACAAAGAAAAAGTAAAATATGCGTCAATGCACCTGGAAGGGAACGCATACAATTGGTACATGTGGTGGAAAGGAGACAATCTGTCGTATACTTGGAAGGTGTTCAAAAATGATTTCCTAAAAAGGTTCCAAGGAATCGATGAGGATGAATTATTTTCGAAGCTTACTAGGTTGCAACAAAAAGGAAGCATCGAGGAGTTCACACATCAATGGGAATCGCTTGCCACAAAATTGTTTGGATTATCACATAAGTAACGGCTGGAAACTTATCTTGGAGGCCTTAAACCATATATACAGAGCAAACTAAGGATGCATGACATACCAAACATCGAGGTGGCAAGACATAAAGCAAAAGCAGCTAAGGCCAAATTTGATAGTTTCCAATCAAATAAAGGGAAGTCATAATCACAAAGAAACATCCAGTTGACTCTAGAGGACGATACAAACAAATACATCCCTCCACCTAGAAGGGACGACAAGAAGAGCCTCGAGAATCAACGAATGAGGGAAGGAAAATATTGACGATGTGGAGACAAATGGAATCCTAAACATAGGTATTGCCCCGAGGACAGCTCAAATAAATTATATACTTGTGAAGCAGAGGAGAATAGTGAATAAGAAGAAGAAGAAGAAGAGATAGAAGATGAAGAGGAGGCAACTGCAAATATGGCATCCGGAAATGACAAGACCCCCAAAATCTCCCTAGCATCCATAACAGGCATTAGTCAACCAAAAACTCTCAAGTTAAAAGGGCATATAAAAAACGAGAATGCTATAGTGCTAGTAGACACCAGAAGCACTTACAGCTTTCTTGATATAAGAGTTGCAAGAAAACTCAAGCTGTTTGTACATCTAGTTCCAGACATGAAGGTGATGATTGCAGATGGCAAGAAGATCGAAAAAGTTGGGAAGTGCCACAAGGTGAGACTTCAAATACAAGACTTCGAACTGGAATCAAAACTCTACACCTTACCGTTGGGATGAGTAGACATCGTTTTGGGATTCCAATCGTTACAAACATTGGGAACATATTCTTCCAATCACCAAAAACATTTCAACAAGTTTAAATGGAAAGGGAAAAATTTTAAGCTATATGGTTTTCAACCACCAGACACACAAGTAGTTTCATCTCAGCATATGGAAAAACTCATTCGAAAAGGAGCATCAGCATACGTAATGCAATGCCATCAACTGGAAGGAAAAGAGGAGGAACCAAATGAGTTCAAAAAGGAAATCCAAAAATTACTCTAGAAACATGAACACATATTTCAAGACTTACCCGTGAAACTACCACCAGAAAGGAGGATAGAACACATAATCGAGATTAAACCTGGATCAAATCCTGTCAAGGTTAAACCATATAGGTATACCCACCACCACAAAACGGAAATAGAAAGGCTGGTTCAAGACCTACTGAATTGTGGTGTCATCACCAAGAGTAGAAGCCCTTATGCAGCTCCAGTCGTGCTAGTACGAAAGAAGGATGGATTGTTTAGATTATGTATAGATTATAGAGGATTAAACAAAATAACGATTAAGAACAAGTTTCCAATCCCTTTCATCGATGATATGTTAGATGAACTTCATGACGTAAAATATTTCTCAAAATTTGATTTAAGGTCAAGGGACTATCAAATCAGGGTCAGATTAGAAGATGTCACAAAGACAACTTTCCAAAATCATGAAGGACATTATGAATTCAAAGTAATTCCTTTTGGGTTAACTAATGCCCCTGCCACATTCCAAGCAACTATGAATGAACTATTTCAGCCATACCTAAGGAAATTTGTGTTAGTATTCTTTGATGACATCCTTATATATAGCAAGACATGGAAGCAACATTTGACGCATCTGGAAGAGGTTCTATCTCTTCTGAAGGAAAACCAATTCTATGCAAAAAAGTCAAAATGCACATTTGGGAAGCAAGAAGTGGAGTATCTCGGTCATATAATCTCAAAGGAAGGAGTTAAGGTAGATCCAAGGAAGATCCAGGCGATGAAGGAGTGGTCCGAACCAAAGAATGTTTCAAAATTGCGAGGATTTTTGGGATTAATAGGTTACTATTGAAGGTTCATTAGGAAACTATGCACACGTCACTACTCCGCTAACAAATCTCCTAAAATGAAATTATTTTCAATGGGATGATGAAGTAAGAAGATGCTTTGAAACGTTGAAACAAATTATGTCTTCAACTCCCATTTTGGCAACACCTGATTTTGCAAAACCATTCGTAATCGAATGTGATGCTTCAGGGTTTGGGATAGGAGCTGTGCTAATGCAAGAAGGTCATCCAATCACTTTTGAAAGCATGAAGTTGAACAAAAGAGAATACCTATAGTCTACATACAACAAGGAAATGCTTTCCATCATGCATGCACTAACTAAATGGCGACAATACCTTTTGGGAAGTAAATTCCTAATCCAAACAGATCATAATAGTCTACAACACTTATTACAATAGAAGACATTAACAACCGAACAACAAAAGTGGATCGAGAAAATCTTTACCTTCGATATGGAGATCCTACATAAAAAGGGGAAGGACAATGTAGTAACTGATGCTCTATCAAGGAAAGATGAAGAGGTACAAGTCTACACCATATACATGGTGATCCCATAATTTTTGGATGAAATTCGCAAGGAATATGCCAAGAATTCAGAGGTTTGCTCCATAATTAACAAGATAAATCAGTATCCAATGTTTGAATGGAAGAATGACCTCTTATGGTACAAAGGACGTATTTACTTAAATTCCAACTTCTGTTTTAAGACCAGGGCGCTTAAAGAGTCACATGACTTCCCAGCCACTGGTCATGTAGGATTTTTTAAAACCTACTATAATGCAAGGCAGTCACTCTTTTGAAGGGGTATGTATGCTGACAATCACAAGTATGTTGCATATTGTGACATTTTTCAGAGGAATAAAACTGAGAATATCTCAAGTCCGGGGTTACTCCATCCGTTACACATCCCAAATCAGAAATGAGAGGAAATTTCAATGGATTTCATTGAAGGTCTACCCATATCAGATGGAAAAGACAAAATACTAGTTGTGGTAGACAGGCTAACCAAATATGCACATTTTGTTGGAGTGAAGAAAACTGATTCGGCAAAAGAAACAGCCGAATCTTTCTGTAAAAATGTCTACAAGTTACATGGTTTTCCCAAGATTATAGTAAGTGATAGGGATGCCAAGTTTAAAGGGAACTTTTGGAGAGAGTTTTGCAAGAAAATCAGGACGTCTCTTAACATGAGCTCAGCTTATCATCCCCAAACAGATGGATAGACAGAAGTCGTCAATAAATGCTTAGAAACCTACCTCCATTGCTTTGTAACTGATAAGAAAAATAAATGGTTCCAATGGATACATCTTGCGGAATGGTGGTATAACTCTACTTATCATACATATACAAGAATGACACCATTTCAAGACCTATATGGATATGAACCCCCAAAATGGAAGGATTTCATTACCAACCAAGCAAGGGTCGCATCAGTAAATGACCATTTAGAAGAAAACCAAAAGGTTGTCCAGGTACTTAAAGAGAATCTGGATACTGCTAGGAATAGAATGAGACAACAAGAAGATCGACACCAAACATAACGAGAATTTGAAATTAGAGATTAGGTATTTGTAAGACTACAACCCTATAAGCAATTATCACTTAAACAAGGTGGAAAGAATAAATTGGCTCCACGTTTTTATTGCCTGTATCAAATCAATAAGAAGATTAGTCATGTGGCATATGCATTGGAATTGCCAACTGCAAGTCGCATCCACAATGTTTTTCATGTTTCAATCTTGAAAACGATGATAGGTCAACACCAGAAGGCACAAACAATACTTCCCTTGTTAGATGAAGAAGGAAGAATCATATTCAAGCCAGAATCTATCATTGCTACTAGAGAGAAGAGATTAAGAACGTGAGTCATTAAAGAGTACCTCATAAAATGGAAAAATCTTCCCAAAGAAGACGCAACATGGGAATCAGAACAATTTTGACAGCTACATCCCTCATTACCATTGATTTGAGGATAAAGCTCCTTAAAAGGGAGTGGCAATGCTATGAATATTAAATGATGTATTAAATTAAGCAGTAAATTACTAATTAGTTAATTGAAGGGATGTAACCCTTCCTTAAGAATGCTCAAACATTATAAAAGGAGAGCTCTTGTAATACATTAATCATCTTATCAATTCAATAATATATCTTTTATTCAAATATGGATCTCGTGTCCTAGGTTTACTGCTACAGTATTTACATTTTGGTGTTTGTTATTTTATGATTTTGTTGGCATAATGAAAAGAGTACTTCATTGTCTTTTTCATTGATTTTGAGTTATAGGGGTATTTGTCTTTTTCTAATATCGGAAACAAAGGAATTTCTCCCTACCTTAGATAGATTTCATTGAAACGGAAAAGAAACAAATTTCATTTTGCATATATATTAAGTTGCATTCTTTTTAAATTCATTTCTACACTCCATGCATTCACTTAACCACTCAAGATCAAATTTATGGTAGTGTTAGGTTAAAACTTGCTAGTAACTTGTGTGATAAGTTAGCGATGTGTTCTGGCGTCACTAAGTGTGGCAGTTGTCGTTATCTTCCTACACTGAATTTCGATGGCCTGTAGTTATTCCACGTACCAACCGGTATATAGAACGACCTTTCATGTACCTTTGGGTATATTGAAAGGTACTTCACATACTCGGTAGTGTATCAGAAGGATCTTGTCGTATAGTTGTGCATTAGAAAACACAACTACGGATTTGAGCTCCCACGTACCTTGCGTATATCGGGATACCCTTCTAGGATTCCTATACCAACTGAATTAAGATATTGGCCGTCTTGGCGTGGAAATACACCGAGAACAACACTCAGGGAGCTACTATGCACGTGCTTCAGGTAGTCAGGTTATACGGTCATGGGTACGGTCCTAATCCTCCATGGTTAGTGCTCTAAAATATTGGGCCGAGTATAATTGGTGGACCCTGTGGTATATCGCGAGTTGCACCACCTTGACAATCCTGTGAAATTCCAGACCTGTGAATCCCCACCCATAACCTAAGTTTCTTGATGCTTTAGCTTGTGTAGATTTTGGATTGCATTTTTTCTCTTTTTGTAGGTTACTCTTAGGAGAAATTTTGATTCGGTCACACTGAACGATCAACCTTTGAGAAGATCCAGAAGGATTCTCAATTTACTGCCTGAATATCCCCTTAACCAGGAGGAGAACTTAGGAGTAAGAATGGATCAACCGATCACATATGTATCACACGAGGAAGATGCCTCTACCCTAGAGTCGGGAACAAACTACTCGTATCCCATAAACACACCTATCTCTGATCCAGTAGGACCTTTGATAGGAGCACAAACTACCTCATACAACACATCCTTTCATCATTTGATGGAGGGACATCCTAGAGATGCGGATTGGATTTTCATTCAGTCCCAAGATGAATCCGTATCAACATCATTTGGTCTATCCGCATCCTTTTGGGACACATCTCTAGGCTGACATGTCGTCGAGTTTGGGTCAATTCCGATGGAAGAAACCATACCTCATCGTTGGATTCCCAACAATGAATTTATTGCACCTCTTTATGAGCAGATAAACCGTTTACGTATGATTGGTGAACAACTTAGATGCCAAAGTCTCTCGCGGCAAGCAAACATTTCGGATACACCCATTTTTCAATATTCCCCTATGCGCTCTTTATCATTCACTTCACCAAAAACATCCATACCTAACGTGACCACTTATGAACCAGGTCAACCCTAGTTCCCTACAAGCACACCTTTAAGTCAGGTGACTAGTTCTATACCTCATATAACCCCAAATTCTAAAGAGAAATATTTAACCTCTGTTAACTTTGGAACACTACCACCACCTCCCCCACCTCAAAACTTGAGGGTAGGATATAATATCCTTGTTACTCTTCTTTCAAGAAGAAGTAATCCTTTCGTTAGCAGTCAAACCTTGGTCACAGGCCAACCTAGCATCAGTGGTCAGCATTTGGTCAACGAGCACATTCCAGTTTGTGGAAAACTTTCTGCGGGGGGGAAATCCCTAGCTGGTGGACCTAACTTGACTCGGGGCAGTAGCCCAATCAGCATCCATACCATGAGTGGAGGAAACAATTCTCATCCAAGTTATAGTATGGTTCGTAGTTCTCTTCCAACCATGGGACAATCCACGTGGGCACATCATACAGGGGGGCCATCCATTTGGATCCAAACCCCATGGGGACACCTCTTTCCATGACATCATAATCCCAACATTGGACAAACTTATCCAGGACCTATTTTTCCTGGATTACCCTACCCTGGGAACCCTAATACCCCATGGGGGCACCATAATGTCCCACCAACCAGACCTTTGGCCGACGGACCACCCCGACTACCTCCATGACCTATCTCGCCACCTCCACCACCATCTAGTCCACCACCACCACCACCCCATTCTAGAGGAGGAGGACCCCCACCTTACGGCGATGGACCTCCCCATTCTGGAGGAGGTGGACCCATGCCTTCCAGCGAAGGCCCACCTTACTCCGGAGGGGGAGGTCTCCCACCTTCCGGTGGAGGACCACCCCAGTCTGGAGGGGGAGGATCCCCACCTTCTGGCGGAGGACGACCTTACTTCTGAGGGGGAGGGCCCCCACCTTCTAGTGGAGGACCACCACATTCTGGTGGAGGCGGACCCCCCACCTTATGGTGGAGGACCACCTTACCCTAGAGGGACCCAACCTTTTGGTGGTGGGCCACCTCATTCTGGTGGAGACAGACCTCCTTCTAGTCCCCCTCCTAACCCCTACGACCCACCTCCATATGGCCAATTCCCTACAGGAGGACCCTACGGCCAATCCGTCCATGGTCCTACTGGTACACAGATGCCATATCAGTATTACTAGTATCTGCAAGCCAACCAACAATTACATTTTCTGGCTACACTTGATCTACAAGATTTATCATGGTTGAACAATGATCCCATCTATCACGACATTAATTAGATAACTATTCTGGTAAATTTACCATTAGATATCCCGAAGTTTGACGGAAAACCGGGTGAGGATCCTAAAAACCATGTAATGAATTATCCTTTATGGTGTTCGCCTAACTCCCTAATGGATGATTCCATCTGTTTGAGATTATTTCAGCAAACCCTCACCGGCACTGCTGCCAAGTGGTACATCGAATTACCACCTCACTCTTTTCCTGATTTTTTATCCTTGTCCATGTCATTTTTGACACATTTTTAGTTACCAATCTGTTACGAGACCGGTACGGATCTTTTTAATTCTCTCTGACAAACTACTACCACCTGCCACTCATATTTTCGATCTTATTCACAAGTGGAGGTGGAGACGACGTTTGATTAAAGCTCCCATTTTGGACCAACTCCTGGCTGATTGATTTACTAATTCACTCCTACACATCGTGGCAAAACATGTCACCATGGGTGGGGCCATCACCGAAGAGAAAGCTATAGAACGTGCCCAGTACTTAGACTTGGTCTATTCTCAATTTGGAACTCTATATGATATTTTCCTTGACGCACCCCACCCTACCTACGACCCAGCGAAACCACCACCAGGACCTCATGCCGAAGGCATCATCGGTTTCGTTCAAAACCAATCTGTTTCCCAATCTAGTGGACCACATATCCATGATGGTTGCACTCCATCCCCATCTCATCATGGGAACAACACCAATCAATCACCTATCCCTACTGCCACCAAAGAAGTGAATTCAGTCCAATTTGCTTCACCTCAAAAATCCGGTGGAAAAAAGAAGAATAAGGGGAAAACAAAAAATATTCTAATCAGAAGAACCAAAACAGAACAATCTTGATACCACCAAACCTAAGCGGAAGGCTAAGTATCCATGTTTACTGTGTGGTGACAACCACTTTACTAAAGAGTTCCACACCCGGACGAGGTCCAAAATTTCCTCAAAGGGAACCTAACACCCGTAGTTTTAACCGATCCCTTCCCCACGCAACAACAACAGATGGTCACACAAAAACCCTCTCTTGCTCAAGTAGAATCATCCTCTACCGCTCATGTTCTCATGATGCATAGCGAAACCGTCAACTTGAACAAACGATCATGTTCCTATGACTCGGTCCGAGCTAAGGAATCTAACGGAAGAAATGCGAAAAAAGCTTTCATTTCTACATTGGACATTACCCCCGCCGCAAGGTTCTCTCACTATTGGGAAACCTTCCTTTGATTCAGTACTACGTCTGCCTAATAACACGATTAGAAAAGTTGTTTTCAATCCCAATGCTCGGGCTGCTCAAAATTACAAGATTGTAGAGGACCTAGCTCAATCTCCTTTTGCTATGTCAACATTGGAATTCTTGCATAAATTCCCTAATCAATGCAAGACTCTCCTTGCTTCTATCAACGTTGTAGACCTCGATTCCTCGAACACCACTATGTTTCGACTCGAGTACTTTAAATCGAGACTTTCCCACCAGCTAGCATTCCAAATTGTCACCCATGTTGTTGGGAAGATCATCCATCCTTCTGTGTTAGACAAAGGAGCATCCACCTCGGTGATGTCATTATCCTTTTGGAGATCCATTGGCTCTCCCGAGTTGAACCGTTCCCCTACCACGTTGAAATCATTTGACAGTCGCGGATTCCAACCAGACGGGTTGTTACAAGATTTGGATATAGCACTGGGGGGAAAGATGATTTCCATCAATGTTGAAGTAGTCGCTACCCCCATTGGACAATCACCTAATCCTCGATCGTAATTGGTTTTATGCCATGACTGTGGTCGCATCATCCATATTCCCCATCATACAATTTTCCCACCAAGGGAAAATTAATAAGTTATCTACCAATTAGATTTCTGTACACCAGACACCACTACTCATCCTGGCGATAATGTACCCCTGTTAGGTCATTTATCCCAGATATATGAGAGTGTGGGGGTTGGACTCCTCAAGGACTCATCCCTTTGGGAGTCTTTCCATCACTGGATCCCCCTTCCCATGTTGCCACGGTGAACGTGATTTCTTCTATGATCCCATCATCATCCAACTCCAATGACAATGGATCGTGCCCGTGCTTGATACATTGGAATCGATTGGATATGTCATGCCTCTCACACAAGCGGAAGCTACATACAAGGATATCTAATCGGAATATGATGACCACTCTTCAGTGGTATCTACATCATATTATCCACCTCTACAAGGGTCTTCATCCCTACCCGATTCTCTCCTCCAAACTTTCCACTCGGACGAGTTCATCATGGAGGTTATAAGTGTGGATGAACCCCCCTTAGAAGACCTCCGCCATCAAATGTCTTTCCTAACAATGCTAGATTCCATGGAGAATCATATTGAAACCCTCATTATGCTGTATGTTATTCCCTACCTCCAATCTCCTATCCTCACTTGTGATACAGTAACTGAGGGTAACTTGGAAAACATTGAACCTACTGTACCGATCGACATCTCGGTAACACCTGGAGTCATGGAACATATTCGTATAGGAAACAAATGTTCTCTTGAAGAGCTTACCTCATATACAGCCTTATTCAAATAGTTCCGCAACGTATTTGCATGGAGCTACAAGGAAATGCCTGGGATTGATCCTGCCATCGTTGTTCATGAGATCAAAACATATCCCGAGGCTAAACCCATTCGGAAAAAGTTATGTCCAATGCACCCTAGAAAGAATGCAGCTATAAGGGCTGAGATTGAAAAGCTTTTGAGGGATGGATTCATTTACCCTGTCCCCTTGATAGACTGGGTCTCTAATGTCATCCTTGTTGCAAAAAAGCAGGGCACCATTAGGGTTTGCGTCGATTATAGGGACCTTAATAAGGCTTGTCCCAAGGACAACTACCCTACCCCGTTTATCGACCAGATCATTGACAACTATGCTGGGAGCATCATCTTCTCATTTATGGATGGATTTTCTGGTTACAATCAGATTGAGATCCACCTGGCCGATCAACACAAAACTGCTTTCATATCTTAGGATATTCCTATACCCCATCCTAGTCCTACCAGCATTATCCATTTTTACATTTTCAGTTATGCATGCATTTTGCATGTAGTCATGCTTTTGCATGCATGCATGCAATTACATGCATCCCAGTCATCAGTCCCAGCACCTATCCCTCAGTTAGCTAGCCCAAGGAGCTTCTCACCAATCAGTTTCATCCCTCCTAGTGCTTAGTGCACCCTACATGCAGTTGCATGCATCTCATGCGCCCTCTCTCACCTACCATTCAATTGCACTTCAGTTAGTTGAGTTATTTTTAGTTCTTTCCTTGATTTAAGGCTAGACTGACTCTCAACTGACTGTATCACTCTGATGGACCTCGAGTAAGACTAGACTGCCCATTCTGACTATAGTTAGCTCCTCATGCGCCCTCCACTGAGCTTCCTTCATTCAGTTAGTGCCTCCATGGGCCATTTACATCTACCACACTCAGTTAGACTTAGTTTGACATCTGGTTGATAGTTACTTGTGCATTGATGACTCCGCTAATGATGATGAGGACTCCTAGTTGTGCTATGATGACACTCTATTGATCTGATGATCACTCTATGAGAGGCTAATTCGAATTGCCAACTTGGAATTCGAATCCTCTCCACCATTGTACTATTTATTGTTCATATTTGTGATTAATGAATTAGTGTGTGTGAAGTTATTTTGCTTCTATCCAAGTTCTACTGTATTATTATTCTATTGCTCATTTACACTGCATTGACCACTCTTCTTCTATCTTCCTGCTTAATCATAATCTTTCATGTGAGGTATACATCAGCTCTTAGATCTGCTGTGAGGATTTTCACATGGTATCAAAGCATGTTGATAGTTTTGTCTTTCTCCATTCCTGATATTTTTTTGCAGGTTATTATCCAGATTTCGAGTGCAGCAATTGCAGTAGTTTTTGCATTTTTTCGGCAGTAGCAGTTGCAGAATTTTTCTATTGTTTTTACAGGTCTTCTACAACTTCCATGAATTCAGAAGAAATCCCTCCTCTTTCTCCATTCAACTATGATGAATGGAAACAAAAAATGATAGCATATTTGAAGAGCCATGATCTCTTTGATTATTGTCTTGAAAGAGAGTTCGAATCCTCTAAAGAAGAGAATGACTGGTTAAATGAAGGTGAAAGAGCCCATGCAACCATGATGTTTTCTATGTCTCGTTGTATGTTATCCCACTTCATTGATTTTGCTAAATCTCCAAAAGAGCTATGGGCCCATCTGGATGAAATATTTGGAAAACAGAATGAAGGGATTGGTCCAATCCATTTCGAGAGAAATCCCACTGTTGCATTTGCCCTCCTTGATGATCTCATTGATCATGGATTAGTATCAAACATATCTCATATTGAAGTTTTCCACAAAGAAGAAGAACTTGCAGATTCCACACTCATGCTCTCAAATTCTTCTATTTCGAATTCTGTGCCAGCTCACACTCTAGAAACTGCAAAGGTTCATAAATCCTCTCTTGCACCATAGTCTATTGGTTTCCACCATGATCTACTGAATGTTTCGGAGGTCAAATCAGCCATTGGAGGTAATGCATTTGCTCTCCTTGATCAATCACCGCTTATTTACTACTGTAATATTTCATGCTCTCAGAAGGTTACTGAAGATGATGGCCATTGCCATTCGCTTGGGATAATTTCTCATGCATTTTATGGTTTAGATCTCACCTCAAATGGTTTAAAGGAGATATTAAGAAACAATTTTTCAAGTCTTGGATCTGATTTGGATTCCAAGCAATCACTGATATTTGATGGTTCTTTTGGGCATAATCTCACCCATGATGGTTCAAAGGAGAAAACAAAAGACTATTTTCATATTCTTGGATTTGATCCTACCTCAACTGATTCGAATCACAAGTTCAAGGATCATCCTCATACTTTTGGATTTGTTCTCATCACATTTGATCTAAAGCGCAAGTACAAGCATATGCTTTCTGAGTATGATCCATTTATTCCCAAGAAGAAGATACCTCCAGACATATGACCAAGCATTACACTTGCTTGAGTTTGGAGCATTTATTTTTTGTGTGTGCCTTAGAGTCTATTTTGAGGGGGGGTAGTTTTCCCATGAGGTTTTCCCCATTTCCTCGGTTGATTGATTGTTATTATTATTCATTATATTGGGTGACCTTTGGTCTCAGTTACCAAGGCCCAGGATGGATTAAGGTGGGGCGTTGGGATATTCCTATACTCCATCCTAGTCCGACCAGCATTACTCATTTTTGCATTTTCAGTCATGCATGCATTTTGTATGCAGTCATGATTTTGCATGCATGCATGCAATTGCATGCATCCCAGTCATCAGTCCTAGCACCTAGCCCTCAGTAAGCTAGCCCTGGGAGCTTCTCACTGATCGGTTTCAGCCCTCCTAGTGCTTAGTGCTCCCTGCATGCAGTTGCATGCATCTCATGCACCCTCTCTCACCTACAACTTATTTGCACTTCAGTTAGTTGAGTTATCTTTAGTTCTTTCCTTGATTTAAGGATAGAATGACTCTCAATTGACTGTATCACTCCGATGGACCTCCAGTAAGACTAGACTGCCCATTCTAACTCCAATTAGCTCCTCATGAGCCCTCCACTGAGCCTCCTTCATTCAGTTAGTGCCTCCATGTGCCAATTACACCTACCACACTTAGTTAGACTCAGTTTGACATCTGGTTGACAGTTACTTGTGCATTGATGACTCAACTGATGATGATGAGGACTCCTAGTTGTGCTCTGATGACACTCTATTGATCTGATGATCACTCTATGAGAGGCTAATTTCAATTTCCACCTTGGCATTCGAATCCTCTCCACCATTGTACTATTTATTGTTCATATTTGTGATGAATGAATTAGTGTGTGTGAATTTATTTTGCTTCTATCCGAGTTCTACTGTGTTATTATTATGTTTCTCATTTACACTACATTGACCACTCTTCTTCTATCTTCCTGCTTAATCATAATCTTTCATGTGAGGTATACATTAGCTCTTAGATCTGCTGTGAGGATTTTCACATCATCTACCCGTGGGGCATGTTTGCATATCGTAAACTACCCTTTGGCCTTAAAAATGTTGGTGCCACATTCCAGTAGGCTATTTCGTATGCCTTCCATGATGTGAAGGACTTTGTAGAACCATATCTAGACGAACTTCCTGCTCATTCGAATCTTCGTGAGTTCCACATTGATCATCTGACGGTTGTCTTCCTCAGATGCAGGCGGTATAATATTTGTCTAAACCCTCACAAGTGCATATTTTGTGTCAAGTCTAGACGCTTCCTAGGATTCATCATTTCTAAATATCATATCCGCATTGATCCATTGAAGGTGGAAGCCATCATTGCTCTTCCAACCCCCATTGATATACCAGAACTACAAAGTTTGCAGGGAAAGGAAAACTACTTACGACATTTTATGTGTAATTTCACCGAGAAAATAGAGGGATACATGCGTTTGTTGAATAAGGATGTACCATTTATCTGGGATGACTTTGCTCAGTGATCCTTCAACAACTTCAAAAAATGCTATCACCCATGCCCCTGTGCTTCAACTGCCTAATTACCACAAGGACTACATTCTCTATCTTGCTACTTCCACTACCACTATTGCTATGGTCTTGGTTCAGGAGGATAGAAATTCCCAAGAACATGTGATATACTACCTGAGTAAGGGTCTTATTGACTCTGAAACGCGCTATTCAGATGTCGAGAAACTAGCACTCACATTGGTCATCGCTGTCCAAAAGTTCCGTCACTACATCCTCCTCCGCATTGCCACCATAATTGCCGACTCTAACCCTATGTACCACGCCCTCACGTATTAGGTACTAGGGGGAAAGTATTCGCGTTGGATCGTCATTCTTCAAGAATTTAACCTCTAATTTGAGAAGGCTAAGTCTAAAAATTCTCTAGTCTTTGCGGAGCTTATATGCTATCTTCCTTGTACTGATACAAAATCTGAGCCCATGGACTCTTTCCTCGATGAGTCCTTGTTTCTGATCAGTACTTCTGATCCATGGTATGGAGATATCACTTTGTATCTCCAAACCCAATGTTTCATCCCTCATCTATCTTGCGACGACCGTCGTTGTGTGCATCACCACACCAAGTACTACCTAATCATCGGTGATACCTTATACCGTCTTGGTGTTGATTCAATTCTCTGACGATGTCTAACCCACGAGGAGGCTGAACACTTTCTGGATGATTGTCACTTAGGGGCATGTGGCGGTCATCTTTCTGGGCTAACTACAACTCAGAAGATATTGTGCATTGGATACTATTGGCTTTCAATCTTTAAATATTTCATTGAAACCATCAAGAAGTGTCCTCCCTGTCATCGTTTTCATTATAAAAAGTGCTCGCATCCAACCCCACTACATCCCGTTATTTTTGTCGTCCCCTTTGCAAAATGGGGCATAGATTTCATGCATTGTAAGCCTACCTCGGTCGAGGGGCATGGTTATGTCATCGTTGTTGTTGACTACTTTACCAAGTGGGATGAGGCTATGCCTACATACAAGGAAGACGAAAAAATGCCACACTTTGCATGTTCAATCACATTATTGCACAATTCGGAGTCCCACAAGCCATCATTACTGATCATGGATCTCATTTTTAGAACAAGATGGTGGATGAATTAAGTGCTATATTGGGTTTTCGACATGAGAACTCAACTCCCTACTACACTCAATCCAATGGACAAGTATAGGCCATCAACAAGGTATTGAAAACCATGATCCAACGGATGGTAGGGACACACAAGTCCAGTTGGCACAATATGCTTTTTTCATCCCTTTGGGCATCCAGACTTTCATAAAAACTGCCGCTGGTTTCATGCCCTTTCAACTGGTTTATGGACTATAGGCAGTACTCCAGATAGAGTACGAGATTCCATCGGTAAAACTCGTTGTCAAACTCCTTCCCAATACCAACGTCGAGGAAGAATGTTTCCTTCACCTAGCGAAACTCGATGAAACCCGCCGTGACATTTCCCTAGCTAACAAATCTCATAAAAAGCGCGTCAAGGCCCAGTCAAACCTTGTTTCTTCAATGAGGGTGATTTGGTCCTCAAATACGACCAAAAACACGATAAACTGTGGGCAGGAAACGCGAGTCCATGTGGCACGGTCCATATGTGGTAAAACGAGTGTTAGAGAAAGGAGCATATGAGCTCAAAGATTATGACGGAATATCTTTAGGGGAGCCTCGCAATGGGGTCTTCCTGAAACGGTAGTTTGCCTAAGTCTTTTATGCATTGGTACTATGTATATATTGTGCATGATGTGTGTTTTGTGTGGTGTGACACTTTGCTTGAGTGTGTTAGGATATTATTCCTACGCTTATACCATGTTCTTCTTGAATCTGCAGATGGAAACATGTGTTGGATTTGCAGATTGCGCCAGTCGGCATACCTGTAAACTCACTTCAACAACTTGGGTGCTTTACTCTCCTACCAGTGAGCTCATTAGTTCGGGAGGGAATTGTCTAGGGTACGCAACCAATTGTTAGTATTTCATAATTTACTTCAATCTGATCTAGGATCTTAACTGAGAGAACAACATATATAACTTATTTACAACATATCAATCATGGACATAATAATGCAAGCACACAAGAGACACAGAGTTTACTTGGGGAAAACCATAAAGGTGAAAAACCCCAATAACTTCCTCAGAGATAGATAGAGCAATGATACAAACCAATCATAATAGATAGACATCTCCTAGAAGCAGATTATCCTCCTCCACAAGTGCGCCACTCTCCAAAGAGTGTGTGTGAGAATAGAATGATCAAATAGAGTGCCTTCCACACTCTATTTATACTTGACTTGACTTTCCTAATAACCTTTACTAGGTTGGCCTTAACTTAACCACATAACATAATGTTGACTGGGCCAACCCCAATAGGGTGGTCTAATAACCCCTTGACCCACATGGCTTATACAGGGAAGACCCCAACAAGGTGGTCTAATAACCCATAAAGTATAAGTTACGACACTTACAATATAAATGACGACACTTCCGTATAGATGAATAATAACATCTCTATAGGAATACAATATACATATATGTGAAATACATTCCGAAGTTACATATACATCAACGCTCCCTCTTAACTAGGAAGGTATTTCTCAACACAGATCTACTAGCACAAGTCTTCTTCTCTGGATCATCATCCATGAATCATCGTCATCGTCATTGTTGCTGCTATCTCAATCAATCTCTGAATCTACTCGTCTTAGGAAGTTCTACATAGCTAGTCCTTTTTCATACTGGATGTAGGCCCACCACCTGTAGGTCTTCATCATCACTGGCCATACTGTGGAATCCTCAGGACTTATTACATGTGTCACAAAACCTCGCAAGAGCATCCCAGGACTTATTACAGGCACATAACCCAACCTATAAGATATCCCAGGGAGCTGTTACATGTGACCCCACCACAAAACCTCGAAAGAGAATCCTAGGACTGATTATGAGCACACAGCTCAGACTATCGGATCTCCCAGGGTGCTATTATATGTGGTCACCACAAAACCTCGCAAGAGCATCCTAGGACTTATTACAGGAACACATCCAAACCTATCGGATCTCCCAGGGTGATATTACATGTGGTCATGGCAAACCCTCGAAAGAGCATCCCAGGACTTATTACGGGAACACATCCCAACCTATCGAATCTCCCAGGGCGCTATTATATGCCATAGGAGAAAACCTCGAAAGAGCGTTTGCTAGATCTCCCAAGGAGCTATTATATGCCAACAGCAAAACCTAGCAAGAGAATCTGCAAACCTCCCAGGGCGCTATTATATGTCCTCCCAAAGCAAAACCTCGAAAGAGCATTTTCCAGATCTCCCAGGGAGCTATTATATGCCAGCGGTAAAACCTAGCAAGAAAATCTGTAAACCTCCTAGGGCGCTATTATATGCTTATCTGCACAACCTGTCCACGGCCACAGAGTATCAACCTGATACTCACCATACATCATCCTTATGTACACATGATCATCTTGATCATCATCACGACATCGTCCTGATGCATGTCATCTGGAGAAACATCCTGAAGCTCATCATCTATGATCATCCTGATCATACAATGCATCCATCTGATGCATACATAGTATCTGCCTGATACATATCATCATACATGATCTACCTGATCATACAATGTATCCACCTGATACATATAGAAACACATGATCCACTTGATCATACCTGATACATATCAACATACATGATCTTCCTGATCATACAATGTATCCTCCTGATACATCTACAGATACATACACATGATCCAATTGATCATATCCAGCATCCAACATGATGCATACATACATACATATAAATGATCCAACTAATCATATCCAGCATCCAACATGATGCATACATACATACATATAAATGATCCAACTGATCATATCCAGCATCCAACATGATGCATACATACATATATAAATGATCCAACTGATCATACAGAGCATAAACTAGAACATCGTCCTGATGCTCATCATCCAGCGCTTATACCCACAACCATGGAAAGGATCCTCCTCCACCATGCTTGGAATGGCTTCAGAATATTTGTCCATCAATTCTTCCTCGAAGTGTTGTCAATCTGAAGAACACCAAGCCTCTCTCTAAAGTACTCAAACTTCTCTCTAGCTAGTGGTTTCGTCAGCACATCCACAACCTGCTCATCCGTCGCAACATACAAGAGCTTCACTGCTCCTCTCTGCACCATATCCCTGATATAGTGATATTTGATCTCAATGTGCTTCGACTTGTCGTGGAACACCGAGTTCTCAGACAGCTTCACACAACTTTGGTTGTCACAAAAGATGCCAGTAGCATCCAACGATAGATCAAATAACTCAAACAATAGCTTCCTCAGCCATACTGCCTCACAACTAGCCGAACAAGCTGCAACATACTTTGCTTCGTCTATACTTAGTGCTACGCAGGATTGCTTCCTGCTAAACCAAGAGATCACACCTGATCCCATACTGAACCAGTACCCAGAAGTGCTCTTCCTATCTGCAACACTGCTTGCCCAAGCTAAATCAACATAACCCTGAAGGTTAAACTTTTGATTCACATCATACTTGAGCCCATATTCAACCGTACCATTTAGATACCTCAGAATATGCTTTACAGCAACCGGGTGAACACCTCTGGGATCTGTTAGGAACTGGCTCAATGTGTTCACCGCAAAGCAGATATCTAGTCTCGTGTTTGTCAGGTACATCTAGGACCCAATCATCTGACGATACACAGTGACATCAACTGGATCAGATGAAGCATCACACAGAAGCTTCAGGTTCAATGCCATAGGTGTGGCCATGGTCTTGCAGTCCATCATCCCGAACCTCTTCAGGATCTCTACTGCATACTTCCCTTGTCCAAGGAAGATCCCATCTGCACTCTGCCACACCTCCATGCCTATAAAATAGTGCGTCATCCACAAGTTCTTCATCCCGAACTTGACAGCAAGCTTCCGCTGCGTGTCGGAAATCAATCTATCCTCACTTGTAACAAATAGGTCATCCACATACAAAAGTAGTATCACTAGATTGCCTTCCTCAACCTTGTAGTAAAGGTTGGAATCTGCTTTACTCTTGCTAAATCCCAAGCTGGATAGAAATCCATCTATCTTGCCATACTAGGTCCTAGCTGCCTGTTTCAAACCATACAGGGCTTTCTTCAGTTTGCACACATGTGACTCTCGGTCATGTGTCTCAAACCCGAGTGGCTGCTCCACATACACTTCCTCTTCGACTACACCATTCAAGAAATATATCTTGACATCCATCTGGTGTATCTTCCATTTCATCACTGCAGCCAGAGCAAGTACTGATCTGATGGAAGTGTGCCTGGCTATAGGTGTAGAAGTCTCTTCATACTCAATCCCTCTTTCTGAGAGAAGCCATGAGCTACAAACCTCGCTTTGTATTTCTCCATGCTACCATCTGCAGCATGCTTGATCTTATAGATCCATTTGGAAGTCACAATAGACTTCCCTTTAGGTCTTGGGACTGCATCCCAAACATCATTCTTCATGATCGACTGGTACTCCTCGATCATGGCATTCTTCCTGAATCCTAGGAACTTCAATATATTCAATATCTTCAATAGATAACTTTGTTGCTGAAACAAATGTTGTAGTCCTTCTTTTGTAGGTGCTTGTATATGATCATTCCTACAAAACAAGTTAAATTGCATGATTAGAAACTTCTCATAGTTTTCAGAACAAATTCTTACACATAAAGAAATATGTCATATAGTCATGCAATTATTTTAGCCAATGCTTCAATACAACATTCATTCATATCCTGTAACTTTCTAGATGCCTTCCAATCTCTACCAGAACATTGTTAAGAGTTTTGCACTACTCTCAACATGTCAGCAAAGAGGTTTCATTCTAGATAAGTAGCAATGGAATGTTGTACAGTTCCATAAGCCACTTACCCATTACATGCATATTAGTAGTATGCTGTTCATTAATGCAATTATTCTAATATGCCAAAATACACAGCCTAATTCTAGGAACATCAGTATATACATCATTGAACAGTATTATTTAACCAATCAAATATGCAAGAAATGATAATTCAAATACTTATCTTTGTTTGTTTGTTGGGTTGACTCCCTCTTAGTCTTTGATTCCTTTCTGCAACTCCTTTCTGATGTGGATTGTAAGAAGTGGTCGACTCCCTCTGAATATCTGCATCCTTGCAGAAACTACTGGAGTGTGCTCCCTCTTGATCTTTGCTTCCTGGATTACCTGTCCTTGAACTTATATCCATCCTCGATCACTATGCATGCTTACAAGTATCATTATTGTGATATCCTCTAGATCTCATACATAACCATACATTTATTAGTATATTCTCAATACTATCAAAACACAATAATCTTAAGCATGTATATTCATGATCATTTCAAACAAAAATAATAAGCATTAGTATTCAAGGACTCTTATGGTTATTCATATCATAAATTAAAGTAAGAAACATAATATTCCTAAACTTGTGATTACTCAAACCTATACTTTCATGACTCTTCTGGTTAGTCATATCATCAATTAAGGTAAGAAATAATTCCCAGAGCCATGAATGAAGGTGCTCAAAATCCAATTCTGTTTTGACAGAAATATTTACCTGATTGTTTCTAGTGTAACTCCAAAATTACAAATATAAAAGGTCTACAACTTCTACATGTCATATCCCAACCTATCATCTTTCCAACCCCATAGGTTTGACCTCAATTGGATTCTTGGAGAGAGAGTTATTCCAAGTGTTGCAATGTGACCTGTTTATGGGATAAAACATGAGAGCGAACTTGTACAGAGTGCCACGTGTCACTTTCACTTTCTACCTCTAAACCTTTGGCCTGTGAAATTACAGTCCATGCTCTACCTACTACATTTTACGAAATTTAATTTGGAGCTTCCTAGCCCAAGTTATGACCTTTTTTCCTTGGTCACCTGTTTATGAATCAGATCTGGAAGACGCAGAAACCCTAGATTTTACAGATCATAAAACAAAAAGTACAACGAATTAGAATTTGTCCTTTGGACACAAGGTACATGGGGATCTGATCTTCAACCTGTAAGAGTTTCAGATCCGAAAAATTCTCCAAAATGGATTTATAGCGAAAGGTCTACAATGACTGGTTTTTGCTATATCAAGCCCTAGCATCTCAAGTGCAACAAGTGTCATACATGCCATACCATGCCTTCTTTCAAGCTAGCTTTGATACCATGTTAGTTTTTCATAATTTACTTCAATATTATCTAGGATATTAACTGAGAGAAAAACATGTATAGCATATCTACAGCATATCAATCATGGACACAATAATGCAAGCACACAAGAGACATAGAGTTTACTTGGGGAAAACCATAAAGGTGAAAAACCCCAATAACTTCCTCAGAGATAGATAGAGCAATGATACAACCCAAGCATAAGAGATAGACATCTCCTAGCAGTAGCTTCTCCTCCTCCAAAAGTGTGCCACTCTCCAAAGAGTGTGTGTGAGAATAGAATGATCAAATAGAGTGCCTCCCGCACTCTATTTATACTTGACTTGACTTGCCTAATAACCTTTACTAGGTCGGCCTTAACTTAACCACATAACATAATGCTCACTGGGCCGACCCCCAATAGGGTGATCTAATAACCCCTTGAACCACATGGCTTATACAGGGCCAACCCCAACAAGGTGGTCTAATAACCCATCAAGTATAAGTTACAACACTTACAATATAAATGACGACACTTCCATATAGAGGAATAATAACATCTCTATAGGAATAAAAACACTTCCATATAGAGGAATAATAACATCTCTATAGGAATAAAAACACTTCCGTATAGAGGAATAATAACATCTCTATAGGAATACAATATACATATATGTGAAATACATTATGAAGTTACATATACATCAACACCAATAACACCGTTGAATATCACACGGTTATTGGAGTCTTAACCGATGCACTTTCCCTAGGTATGGACAAAGTTTTGGTTCACCTTGACTCACAACTAGTGGTCTCCCACCTTAACTGCATCTACCCTATCCGCGACCCTACCCTGCTCTGTCTATTTCGACAAGTACGTCTCCTAGAGAGGTCTTTTGAGTCTATTCAATACCTGCATATCCCTAGAGAGATGAATGCTTGTTGCTGCTGCAATCCGATCCCCATAATTTTTAGAAAATTATAGGGCCCCTCCTTTATTTTTAGAAATTTTTGTAGCCTCTCGAAATCCTGGTTTTTGACCCTTAAGTTTTCCACTTTGTTCAAGAAAAGTTGTTTTTTGGCTAAGGAAAAACTTCAACTTTTTCACCAAAACTGGTTGCAACTTTTTAGTTTATTTTTTTGATGACCCGTAACATTTTGTTCGTAAAGTGGTCGTAGACTTTAGGCCTAACCTCGTCGACCGTTGCGTCGTTATTTGTCCTTGTTTTCACCGACCGGTCGCTTGTTCTTGAACTTTATCTCGCCGACTAGTCGCAGTCATTTGGCTTATTTTTTGTCGACCATTGCGGAGTGATTTGGTTCATTTTTTGCAATTTGGATGCTTTTTCTTCATCCTTGTCCCACTGACTAGATGCATCTTTTAACACTATTTTCTCCGACTGTTCGCGGTGCCTTGAGATTTTTATCACCGACCGTTCCGTCGCTCTCTTGTCTAGGCCATTCCTTATCGCAACGTCCCGGTCGCAGCTCCTAGTGCTTAAAAGTGCCGATCATTTCTCCACATTTGAGGTTAACTCTGTCGACCGTTGCACAGTTTTGCTTTGTCTCTTCGTCGATCCTCATCGTGGCATCCCTCTCGTAGTTTTAAAGCTTAAACTCACTGACCATTACGCTAACTCAAAGCTTAAACTCGCCAATAGAAGAGAACCTATTATGGAAATTTCGCCAAAGTTATCGGTGTTGCTCATCTTAAAAGGCGCGAAAGGGGACGAGTGGGGACTTTGAATGAACCCCGTGTGCATTTATTTCTCAAACATTGATCCCCGTGCACGTTAATGACTTGCCTATCCGAACTCGTGCGACTTAATTACTTAGGTTTTATATATAACTGGAGGTTTGTTAGTTCTTTTACAAAGAATCAAACACCGTTTGAAGCACAGAAAGAGTTCGCTACCAGTCAGAAGGCACCAGCTGGGCATCAACAAATAGGCTCATGTTTCCACTTAGTCACCCAATTGCACCAGGTAATTTTCCTGACCACTTTTCCATTTTTTTTTGTTTAAGGTTTGTTTTGGCTTAGATAAAAGTCTTTAGCGTGGGTTTTGTGCCTTTTATGTTACTCTCGCCTAGTAAAGCCATTACGACTAGGTTGTTCACCCGCTCAATCTAGTTCTCTTGAGTTGTAAGGCTAGTCGCCCATAACCTATGATAGAGTCGGCCACCATTAGTGTGACGACTCGCTGGCTTATCTTTCGCCACGCCCTAACCAAGGTTTTAGATGCTCAGTGTTAGTAAGGGAAAAATTTGTCTTGAGTGGTAGTTCCTTTCTAAGTGTTTTTTGTGGAACGCCCTGATGTCGAATCGCTCAGCCCCAGCCACCTGCATGTTTTCCCGCTCTACCGTAGCCCTCATTTTGGTTTCGTGCCTGTCACCTCATTTGTAGAAACAGAGGAAATGGTTTTGTGCACTAGGGTTTAACACAGATTTTCTAGTTAGAGAAACTTACAAGAATCGATGCTTCTCTCACACCCACACACACACCCAAGATGCTCAATTCTTTATGTCAGCATATTTCGGTTTTGCTTAAAAAGCTACATTTGTTTTCTATAGCTGCATTGTTGCTTAAATAATTAGACTTGCATAAACGTCAAATACATGGTTGCTTGAAATTTTGGTTCTTCCTCGGCGTAGATAGTTTGCAGCTTGAAATTATAAATAATGCCGATGAAACACTTGCTTTATGTTTAAATCACGCTCATTGAACTACTGTATGGTTAAATTTTGTGTAAATGTTTGTCCTTGTTGTTTTCAACCTTAAATAGTAGTTCTAGGAAAGGAGGTTAACACTCATATCAAGTTATGTTCTTCTTATTTGTATCGTATATACTGTACTGTTCATTGTGATTCCTTATTTGTTCATCCATTATCGTCACAGATTTGATATGCACAGGCGGTCTGTCAGAAGGAAAGCTAAGCTAGCTGAGTCAAACTCAAATATAGAAATCCTTTGGACAACTCACTCGAAACAATGTTCGGGGACATGAAAGCTGTGACAGGAGCTTCCCCAGAGTATCAATGGGGCGAATTATATAGGACTATTAGGGACCAAAACTTCCCCGAAGCATCCTTAGAAGAGCTTGTGGTTTATCAGAACATCAAAAAGTCTTGTCTCCATAAAGAAACAACTAGCCCAGAGCTGTTGCCATGCTCAAAAGTTATTGGTTGGATACTACCCTAGGTGAATACTGACACCAAAATCATCACAAATTTCACCGGGATGAGTCTTGCATCTTTTGGACCAGATCATAACACGACAACCTATAAATTGTTGTTCCCTAAGACCTTGTTGAATGATGAGTGAATATCAGGTATAAAAATAGACCCTCTGGAATATACCAAGAAGATGGCAGTTGCTAAAAGACAAATAAGGTTAAGGGCCAGTGGAGAGTACGAGAGTCAGCACCTGAGGACTCCATACAAGATCATCACCATGATGTTGAGTCACGTTTTCAGCCTGGAAAATGGAAACATGTATAAGCTCGACTGGGTTCCGGTGATGTTCCATGTGGCCACACACGGTATGGTATTCAACTGGGTAGATATCATCGCAGATAGCATGGCCTCACATATAACAACAACACAAGGGGGATTAGCACAAAAGAAAGATGATTTCTTTATGTCTTCTTATCTGGTGGATTGTCTATTGACCAAGCACCCTTTCCCTGATTTGGGATGCGTCTGGAACCGAAAGGAGTCTCCCCTCTATGTGGACTATAAACTAACATGGGCCCACAAGTATGCAAGTCATTACACTCAGATTTGTGAAAGGTTCATTATGCCACTGTATCAGTTGATTTTCAAAGAAGAACCAAAATTTCTGTCAGAAAATGATATGCCAATCATAGCGGCTTTTGGAGATTATTATTTCTCCTCTGAAGGAATGTATATTAGAATGAGTGGAGGAACTCGACCCCCATATCTATTGCCTCGATATGCCATTGACTACGTCATGCATAAAGAAGCCGTGAGGCAAATTCTCATCGATGGAGTTAGTAGGGTGCTCCATGACTAGAAGAAGGATGCCTACCTGCTAATGCCATTTAATATTGGAGCATACCAGCTCCCCAAGGAAAAAGATGGTATAGATTTTTCTCTAGAATTAGAAGCCTTCCATTTCAGAATAAAGATTTTCATAAGGCATGATCCTGAAGGCAAATTTGTTTCTCAATGTATTTCCTGCAAGGTCACCTTTGATTATGCACATTTTTTCGACAAGGATGAAGCATTCTTTCGAAGTGCCAAAAACAAAACCGAGTTGGGAAAGCACTACCGCCCCAAAAGAGGAACTGGTTCCAGTTCCAAAACTTCCAAGGAAGTTGGGTTAAATAAAAGGGAAGAAGCAGAGATGCAGCTCCAAGAGGCAGTGGCAATACAGTTAGAGGAAGCTAGGAAGAAGAAGAGAGAAGAGGCAGAAAAGCTTGAAAATGAAGAAGCTAAAAGGCTTCAAAAGGAGGAAGCAGAAAAGCAGTGTCAAGATGCAGAAACTCCCAAAATTCAGCAGGAACAAGTTGAGAGGATGCAGAAAGAGGAAGATGATAGAATGAAAAAGGAAGAATCCAAAAGAATAAAAAGAGAAGAGGATGAAAAGTTGCAGGAAATAAAGGAGAGAGTGGAAAAGGAAGTAGCGAAATTGAAAAGGAAAAAAGAGGAAGAAGAAAAGTCCAAGGAAGATGTGGAACAAGGGATTTTAGGTGCAAAAGATATGGACATAGATGTGTGAATGACAAACCCGCTAGAGACAACCACTGAAGGACATGTCTCACCTCAGGAGATCGCTCTCACCCCATTCACTCCTTCAAAGCAATACAAAGTGGCAAAGCTGGATTCAATATTTTTCAACAAGAATAAGAAAGCTATCTTGAGAAGATCAGAAAAGAGGATGAAATGTACGAACTACCAAGATCTAGTCACAATAATAGAATTCCCGATTTTTCAGGAGAATAGAAGGACCCTCAGTTCGCGGAAGCATCCAATGTGGCTATGGCTCAGGCAAGTGTTGACAATGTAAAACTGTTGATAGAAGAAGTGAAGAAATACAAGGACAATATCTTCAAAGTGAAGGATAATCTGATGAAAGTGGTACATCAAGGTAACGGGATAAAGAGGAAGTATAGCGACCTTCATGAAGAGAAGGGAGACATAAAAGAAGAAAACCAAAAGATCGAAGATGAAAAGGATGCACTAAATGTGCAATTAGTGGTCACAGAAGGCAAGAAGAGAAATATTGAAACTCGCATAAAAGAGTTGGAGGAATATGAGGCTGACAGTAGGCAGGAAATTGGGTACTACAAGCCTCATTTCGAAAGGATGATAAAGGAAAAGGATTCTCTGTTGAAGCAACTGAAGGCTGTTGATGATTAGGCTTGTGACATATAGAGAAAAATCTACCAGTCACAAGAGATGATTATGGAAGAGGTCTGCAAGATGAAAAAAAATGATTTCAAGCATGAAGGTAATTGAGGCTAATGCACTGAGACTCAAGAAAAAGTATGTGTGCAACATGGAGTAAATCAATAGACAACTTGAATGGAGAGAAGGGAAATCGAGATTCCCGGGGAACCTACCCATCAAGTATAGGGAAGAGTCATAGCTAGATTTAGGACTCCTTGAATTCTGTAGAGGCTATGGTGTAAAAATAAATATTGGAATCCAGAAGACCATCGGGAAATGTATCGACTTCTACTTGCAGATCCGTGAGACCCACGAGGAATGCCACATTGTTTTACCTCAGACCATACATGATTTTCCTAACAAAGATCAACATTTGTCAGAATTGCAAGGCAATCTGAATACATAGTTAGAATACATAAAGAAGATAGATATCCTGACATCAGAAGATCTCCACTGGTTTATTGGACAAGCTTCTATTCATGCTTATTTTCTCGAGGACATCTCCCAGGAAACAACAACAGGAGTAAAAGGCATTGAAACAGAGTTGTCTAAGCATGAGATCTCATTAAAAATGATGATTCCTGCACGAGGCAATTTTATTATAAGAGAAACTGGCATGTGGAACAGTTACGGTGCTGAGGTGGAAGGACCAACTGAGGTGGAAAGACCAGCTGAGGCAGAAAGGCCAACTGTAAGTTAATTGTGTTTTTTTTTTATTGTAAATTCTAAAAGACGACTAGAAGCTGATTTATTGTGTAAACATTTAAAAAATAGTTGGAAACTATTTTTGTCTCATATAGGCACTAGAAGACAAAACTTTGAGGTTCCCTAGGGTTAGGGTATGTGAAGAGACATTTTGTAAAAGTTATAAATAGAAGTAGAGAATAGAAGAAAAGGACTTTTGGCAGGTGAATGGACTGGATTGTTTTGTACGTGAACTACTTTGCTGCATTAATAAAGAAGGATCCATTTATCCCGGGAAACACTAGCACTGTGTTTTTGCTTGAGGATGTGTTGAATGTCTGTTGAATTATTTATGCACCATTCATGCCTATACTATGAGATTGTTTCTAACTATTATGAATTAATTATTTGTTATGAATGATTTCATTTCCTATGCAAACATTTATGTGTTAAATGAGTGATGGAATGTTTTAATTCTATCATAGCTATCTTTGATATCCTTTATATTCTGATGTAAACATATCTATATTATTGAACAACTACCTGTGATATTCTTAGCTATATTTCCAATGTATTACTCATATTTCAGTTTTTCTCCCTGCCGGGATAGATTAGATTAGATTAAATAGTTCAGATTTATTTTGATTAGATTACATCCATTTAGGTAGAGCACTCGCACATCATCTTTAAATATAGAATACATAAATGGTGGATTGGGCCACAACCGGTGAACAATCAACTTTAAAATCACATACGGTAGCTGGGTCATTAACCGGACAGATTCCCCACACCAAACGGTGAGCGATCTAATTGGGATTTCTTACTGGGAAGAATCCTTGACTATAGGTGCTGCGAATTTCAAGGCATCAACAATGTTGTAGTTGATTCATTGGCCAATTTATATTAGATTGGTACATTGCACATTCATAAAACATTTTTGACACAACATGTAAATTATCCATAATGTATAAGCAAACATGTACAAGATCCCATAATCATCCATCTAACACTTTATATAGAACCGCAAATAGAGTTTTATACATATCATGTCGGTATAAATACAAAACATTGTACTAGTACAAAAATCTTGAAGCACATGAGCTTTCAGTAAGAGTCCCCTCTACAAAACATCTGAAGCCCATGGCTTTTAGTACATACATATATGCGTGATTCTAGTCGCTGGGACTCTCATGATATCAAACAATGTCCCTAGTTACTTTCTGAAGTAGCTAACCAAAACACTCGAACACCCCCACTGTGTGTCACTACTAGCGACGAGGTAGCTTATATATGCGTAGATCTGTAATATCGAGAGTCAACCATTGGAGGTTCTCCTCCAGATCATCTATCTCCTCCATGGCATCATGGTCCACAGCCTCCATCTCCCGTACTGATCCTCTCCACGCAATCGAAGAAGCGTCCTTTGGACGGGACGGACCAACATCTGCATAAACATGTACCAATCATCAATACTACGCCAAAAACATCAAAAAATCATAAAATGTAAAAACACAACTGAGTTGTCATTCTTACCTAGGTCTCCCAAATGCATGTCCTTAGGAAGAACCAAGTCTAGGTCACCTCTGAAGTCGGTGTCCTCGTAGGGGTAGTCCTCCACCATGAGGAGCTACCCCCTCATCCAGCTGAAGAAAGGAGGAACATAGATAATGATGGGACCTCCACCTCCATGGTGGACCATCACCTCAGACCATCGTACCATGTGTGGATCCCTCAGATCCAACTCATCTAGCTCGAGCTATGGGCATAGGTGTGGGACCCACTCTAAGAAGAATGAGACCGCAACTGATCCATATTCAAATTGCTTTATCTCACCACACTGACATTTGGTGAGCTGCTCTCGAAGAGAGACGAGGAGCCCCTCACACCAATTGAACACTATGCGAGCCATACACTACTGTACATATAGAATATGGGACTTGTTGGCCAGGTGAGGTATACTCCCAGGCACCCTCTCAATAGTAAACATAACTGTACGTAGAGGACGGTCTCTCACATCTTTGATGAGAATATTCCCACCAACTGTGTATGTTCCAGGAGTGCACCATTGGGCCACTACCTCCTCAGTAGTTCAATCACTCCCTCGTGATCTAGGGAAATACCTTGGGGCTCCCCGTCAGGACAATCCCGTCAAAAAATAGATATCCTTGATATCTATGGTTAGTGTATGTACACCAACCCGAAAGTGTTTCTTCTTAGGATCCCAACATCAAATTAAGTATTCTAGTAGTGGTACTTGGTCCCTCATGCCCTGGATGTGAAAGTATTTTAGTAGCCCACAATTTCACAATGCATTCATGCATTGGGAGTCATTGGCCGCTCGGGTATTATCTAGGGCATGCTCTCTCTCTCTCCACTGGACCATCTTTACCACCCAAACATGTCCAAACATCAAGTTCATAGATTGAGCAAGGAAGGATTCAATAGTGCTATGGCATACTTATTTAATGACTTGGCTCACATCATCCTGGACTTTTTAGATGACCTTACCGCCAAATCCAAGAAACGTTGTGACCATCTTCAAGACCTCCACAACATGTTCACATGATGTCGCAAATACAACATACACTTGTGTTATACCTCAATATTACACACTAAACCCTAGTGTCACATCCTTACATCAAGTGACCTAAAATGACACTTCCCCCTAATGATCATTATACATTATTGGTACCCTCATTGGTCTCATCTGGACACCCAGGAGTAAATTCTATTACCTAAACACCGAAGACAACATCTTATCTGCCACATGTCACCCAATTTGACCCAATCTGCATACAACGTCGCGCTTTGCACATCTGCTGGGTAGAGACAATTATGGTTGTTGCGCTATTCTCAGACCCCGGGGTGCAGAAATGTCGAGTTATGCTCAGACCCAGGGGTGCGACAATCCTCTTTTATCCTTTTTCCATGGATGTTGGATTTCACCTTTCAAGAGATTTTCTTGGGATTACCAAATTTGATTCTATCCCAACTCCTCTCTCTATTTAGTAGGCCTGACCCACTAAACACTCATTAGATCCATTTTACTCTCCTTTTGGATAACCCTTCCAAACAGTATAAACGAGAGGCCTTCCATGGGCCAAAGGGAGGACTTTGGAGGCATCCAACCTATGATCTTTATGTTAAATTTTCAGAATTTACTTCAATTTGATCTAGGATATTAACTGAGAGAACAACATCTACAACAAATCTACAGCATATCAATCATGGACACAGTAATGCAAGCACACAAGAGACACAGAGTTTACTTGGGGAAAACCATAAAGGTGAAAAACCCCAATAACTTCCTCAGAGATAGATAGAGCAATGATACAACCAGAATACAAGAGATAGTCTTCTCCTAGCAGTAGAGCCTCCTCCTCCTCCACAAATGTGCCACTCTCCCAAGTGTGAGTGAGAGAATAGAATATGTAAAATGAGAGAGACACACTCTCTATTTATACACTAACTTGACTTGACCTTTACTCAACTAGGTTGGCCTCAACTTAACCACTTAACATAATGATGACTGGGTCGACACCCAATAGGGTGGTCTAATAACCCTTTGACCCACATGGCTGACCCCCAATAGGGTGGTCTAATAACCCTTCGACCCACATGACTTATATATGGCCAACCCCAACAAGGTGGTCTAATAACCCATCAAGTATAAGTTATGACACTTACAATATAAATGACAACACTTCCATATAGAGGAATAATAACATCTCTATAGGAATACGATATACATATATGTGAAATACATTCTGAAGTTACATATACATCAACACTCCCTCTTAACTAGGAAGGTATTTCTCGACACAGGTCTTCTAGCAAAAGTCTTCTTCTCTGGATCATCGTCACTGGATAATCGTCATCGAGTCATTGTCATCGTCACTGCTGTTGCTATCTCAATCAATCTCTGAATCTACTCGTCATAGGAATTTCTACAGAGCTATTCCTTTTTCATACTGGATGTAGGCCCACCACCTGTAGGTCTTCATCATCACTGACCATACTGTGGAATCCTCAGGACTTATTACGTGCGTCACAAAACCTGGCTGCGGCATCCCAGGCTATTACGAGCACACAGCTCTACCTGTCAGATGTCCAGGAGCACATTACATGTGACCCATCACAAAACCTGGCTGAAGCACCCTAGGTTGTTACGAGCACACAGCTCTACCTTTCAGATCTCTCAGGAGCACATTACATGTGATATCACCACAAAACCTGGCTGAAGCATCCCAAGATGTTACGAGCACACAGCTCTACCTGTCGGATCTCCTAGGAGCACATTACATGTGGTCCACCACAAAACCTGGCTGAAGCATCTGAGGCCTTTTTCATCCTGTCCAGATCTCCCAGGAGAAAATTACATGTGGTCATGGCAAAACCTAGTTGAAGCATATGAGGCCTTTTTCATCCTGTCCAAATCTCCCAGGAGCAAATTACATGCCAGAGGAAAAAACCTCGCAAGAGCATCTTAGGATGTTATGGGTACACAATCCGACCTGAAGATCTCCCAGGGCACAAATTACATGTCCTCCCAAAGCAATGTCTCGAAAGAGAATCCGAGGCTGTTATGGGTAAACAACTCCGACCTATAGGATCTCCCAGACATGCTCATTTGCACAACCTGATCCATGGCCACAAAGTATCATCCTGATACTCATCATACATCATCCTAATGTACACGTGATCATCCTGATCATCATCACTGCAACATCCTGCTGCATGTCATCTGGAGCAACATCCTGAAGCTCGTCATCTATGATCATCCTGATCATACACTGCATCCACCTGATGCATACCAAGTATCTACCTGATACATATCATCATACATGATCCACAAAATGTATCCACCTGATACATATCAACATACATGATCTTAGTATCCACCTGATACATATACAGATACATGGTACAAGCATCCAACATGATGCATATACAAAATACATACAAATGATCCAACTGATCATATCCAGCATCCAACATGATGCATACATACATAAATGATTCAACTGATCATATCCAACATCCAACATGATGCACATATACATAAATGATCCCACTGATCATAACAAGCATCATCCTCTTCAAATCATCTCACCGTCCATGAAGCATAGCCCAGATGCACATCATCCAACACTTACACCACCGACATGGGAGAACACATCTACCACCATTCAGGGAAGGATCCAACCATTACTTTTTCACCATGGGAGAACACATCTACCACCATGTGAAAAATGGATCAGCAATTACATCACCACCAAGGGAGAACACATCAACCATGTCAGAAAAGCTCATGTGCATCTGCATCTTCCATACTCATCACTTCCCTTTGGAAGGAACCTCGATCTGAAGTGCACCAAGCCTCTCTTTGAGGTACTCAAACTGCACTCTGGCCAACGGCCTGGTCAGTACATCTGCAACCTGTGTGATGAACCTGCAATAATTAATTAATGCAAATACACGAGATATCAAAAATAATAGACTCATAATCACTTTTATATTGATCACGGGCCACTTCGAGGGGGCAACCTCCTTTGAGCAAGCTCAATACAATTAACTTCACCGTGCCTTCAATGACCTCAACACACACTTATATACTAAGTCTATGCCCAATACTATGAGTCAAAACCATGGGACATATAATACTACGGGATGACTTACAAAGCATATGCGTCCAATACTATCGGCTAATATAAACTACAGATCAAGAAATACTACGGGATGACTTACAAAGCATATGCGTCCAACAACAATATACTAACATAGTAAAGAGAAGGGTTGACATAGGTTCCTAACATCCCCTCTCCCTTAGAAAAAGCTTTGTACTCAAAGCTTTGGTTGGATAAATTGCTGCAGAATCTGAAGGAGTGGTTCCCCGGTAGCATCCTTGGGTTGCATTTCGGGCCACTGACGCCTTTGGAGTGTCAAGGAGGATTGCTTGGAAGGATGTAGATGAAGAAGAACCCTGTTAGTTGCATGGAAAATGCGCTCAGAATGGTGCTGATCGACTTGTTGTTTCAAGCAAATTTTGGCCATGTGAAGATTGTCCTGCAGAATGAGAAGAATTTGATCGCGGTTTCGAAGAACCGAGTCAATTTCCTGAACTGGGGAGCTGCTAAGGGTGTATGGAAGAAGAACTGGTGGTGTTTTTCCATAGACTGCTTCATATGGTGTCCTTCGAGATGTGGTATTGTACCACTAGAGCACTGCTAGGAAATCCATAGAAATAGTTGGCCAAAGCTGTGTAGGGATGGGCAAGGGTTTGAGCAATCCCAAAAGGAGTTTCGTTTCACCCTTGTTGACTTGGAAAGTATCATCGTCAGCCACCATCTGTTGAATTGTCATTTTTAGTCCCTTCCAAAAGAAGTTACATTGTTCCCAGTCATACATTTTGCAGAACCCAGAGTGCCCTATGGATGAAGAAGCATGGAGTTCGTAGAAGAGATAGCCCTATTGAACATATTATAACCAATTTGGAACAAGCAAACAAAGAGCTGTAAGAGAAACTAGGTCATCAATTGTACGAGAAGGAGCATCTTCCACCATATTGTCCCTACCCTTCTTGTAAGTGATCACATAGGGATAACCCATGAGTTGGATAACCCATTTCAGGTGTGCTAGGGAGGAGACCCATTGTTCCAGAAAATTTTCCAGACTCTGGAGATCAGTTTTGATGCAGAAATAATTCCCTAATAGGTATGGCTGCCACTTCTATACTGCATGCAAAATAGCCATCATTTCCTGCTAAGAGGTAGATGTGGCTAAATTCTTACCGGAAAGGTCTCTGGAAGGCAGCAAGTGCATTGGTTCAACAAAGATACTTGCATACCTATCCAAGGAAGTAGTGGAGACTGTTGATGGGTGCATCTGAATGGAATTGAGCTGAGCAATGACACCATGTGAATTCTTCTTAAGGATTTTTTCCAGGCGATGTGAATTGATGATGCAAAGAGACCCTGGTTGTAAGCCCATAAATTTGTGTTGTGCCCCATTGACTTTAAACTGCATCCAAAGTTCAGCAAAATCCCATAAGATGGGGCCAAGTGTGCGTAACCATTGAACGCCCAAAACCACATCACATCCGCCTAAGGACAAGGCAAACATGTCAGAGCGTAGGTTATAATCTTCCATAGAGATACGCACATTGTGACACTTCCCCTTGCAAGGTAAGGTGCCCCCATTGGAAACCATGACTTGAAAGTTGGAGCAAGGATGGACAAAACAATTAGCCTATTTGGAAATCCGAGGGTCAATGAAGTTATTAGTGCTATAGAATCAATGAGTATGGTAAGAGGGAGCTTCTTGAAGTATCCCCTGACCCGCATTATTTGTGGGGTGGTGATGCTGGTTACAGCATGGAGAGAGATCTCGGGTGGGTCGTCCTAAGATGGGGTGTCAACAGGCGAGTGTTGAATGTCGACCTGATCATCTACTGTATCTATAGCTTCTTCACCAAGTTCTAAGGTAGGCGGAGAATCCACATCCAAGAGATAGAGCTTTTGTTGAACACATTTATGTCCCTGAGTGAATTTCTCATCACAATTATAGCAAATCCCTTTTTCTCGGTGTGCCTGCATTTCTATTTTAGACAAATGCTTGATAGGAGTTGGTTGAGGAGCAAGCGTGATGGGAGGTTGTTGGGAACCCATATTTATGAAGGGAACAAAGGTGGGTTTGGAGCGTTGTTGAGCTGGGATCTTGTCCTCGGCCAGCTTAGCCAACCCTAGGACTTCCATCATTGTGTTGGGACAAAACATTTTGACCTCGGAGTGGATTTCATCCTTGAGACCACTGATAAAACAACTCCTGTAGAATTCATCAGACAATCATTCTGTGTGATTGGCCAGTTTCTCAAATTCTGTCTGATACTCTCTCACTGTGCCAATTTGGTGAAGTTTAGTGAGTGCTTCTGTGAAATCATCAAAAGCACTAGGACCAAATCGTGGCAAAATGAGTTGGCAAAAATCTGTCCAGTTTGGCTCGGGATGAGCTTTGATGTACCAACGGTACCATTGAAGGGCTTCCTGTTCCAAATGAAAGGATGCAAGTGGAACTTTCTGGCCATCAGAATTATTATGCAGACTGAAATATTGTTCTGCTCGATATATCCATCCAGTTGAATCAGTACCATTGAAGCGAGGAAAATCAAGCTTCGGCCCATGAAAATTGCTAGAAGAAGAGAACCTGGTGGTTGCAAAAGATGCTGGCTATCTGGTATTGTTCATGGTTGAATGGTGAAGATGGAGGCTGAGAAACTTTTCATTTAGATCTTGGAGTTTGGTTTGGATGGTTGCAAGTGCTTCCTCCATGGTGTGTGCTCCTGCACGGGTGACAACCATAACCAGGTTTTTTTTTTTGGGGTGGAATGGGTAGAAAAACACAAACTGAAGCTGATTTAGTAAAGGGAAATTTGGATTGGGGAAACAATCTGATGGGTAATTGGGGTTTGACTAGATTTTGGACACTGTCGAAAGGACAAGAAAGCAAAGAGGGGGATTTCAAAAGCAGGGTGATAGAATAAGAAAATTTGGCAGAGAGGGACAAATAAGCAGAATTCAGAAAGGAATTCCGTGGTAAAATTTGAAGGTGATTGGGTGAAATCTGAGGAAGTTATGGCAAACCCTAAAAATAGACAAATGTGGGATTTCGAGATTTGGGAAGGGGAATTGGGGATAAGGTCCTCAGGAATGAAATATGCAGAATGGGATGATAGGGGTTCCCCAAAAATTTCAAGGAAAACAGAGTGAAAACAAGGGAGATATGGAGAAAAAACTGAATTTTATACCTTTTTTATTTTATTTTATTTTATTTTTTTATTTTTAGAAATGGATCGGAAACAGTGGCGCAACGACATGGAAGGGATCGAAAATGGTTGGATTTGAAACGGTGACTGGATCTGGAATGACTTTCAGAATAGATCTGAAATGGCTGGATTTGGAGCGAAAGTGATCGGCAACAGTTCAATTGAAAATAGATATGGACCCCAGGTATGTACGGCTTCCTAACAGTTCAGGTGTTTCACTCGGCCACCAATTTTGTCTGACGGCTTGCGTATTTGGGCAATACCCCTCACTCCACGGCTCAGGTAAAACTAATAACCGCTTTGCCACAAACGACAGCTCTTGTTTTACCTCACAGGTGGGAACTAGTCAATCAGGTAGGGGTCGTTGCCCTTTTCGCTGGTAGGTCCTCTCAATGGGCCAGCTACTTTGGGGTTCCTGTGGTACTCCTCACAATGAGTTTTAGGGTTTATTCCCAAGTACTTCCCATAGTTAAGTGGATAGGGATTATTCCCAAATCCGAAGCTGCAACAGATGCGAAAAAAAATTAGGCAGAAATTCCACCCAACGAGCCCAAGAAAGTGCTCTGATACCAGATGTGATGAACCTGCAATAATTAATTAATGCAAATACACGAGATATCAGAAATAATAGACTCAAAATCACTTTTATATTGATCACGGGCCACTTTGAGGGGGCAACCTCCTTTGAGCAAGCTTAATACAATTAACTTCACTGTGCCTTCAATGACCTCAACACACACTTATATACTAAGTCTATGCCCAATACTATGAGTCAAAACCATGGGACATATAATACTACGGGACGACTTACAAAGCATATGCGTCCAATACTATGGGCTAATATAAACTACAGATCAACAAATACTACAGGACAATTTACAAAGCATATGCGTCCAAAAACAATATACTAACATAGTAAAGAGGAGGGTTGACATAGGTTCCTAATGACCTGCTCATCCGTCGCAACATACTCTGCTTCGGCTATACTCAGTGCTACGCAGGACTGCTTCCTACTAAACTAAGAAATCACACCTAATCCCTATCTGCAGCACTGCCTGTCCGATCTGAATCAACATAACCCTGCAGGTTAAACTTTTGATTCGCATCATACTTTAGCCCATAATCAACTGTACCCTTCAGGTACCTCAGAATATGCTTTACAACAACCAGGTGAACATCTCTCGGATCCATCAGGAACTGGCTCAATGTGTTCACCGCAAAGCAAATATCTGGTCTCATGTTCATCAGGTACAAAGAGGACCCAATCATCTAACGATACATCGTGACATCAACATGATCAGATGAAGCATCACACAAAAGCTTCAGGTTCGATTCCATAGGTGTGGCCATAGCCTTGCATTCCGTCATCTTGAACCTCTTCAGGATCTCTACTGCATACTTCCCTTGTCCAAGGATGATTCCATCTGCACTCTGCCACACCTCCATGCCAAAAACAAATAGTGCATCATCCCCAAGTTCTTCATCTCGAACTTGGCAGCAAGCTTCCGCTGCATGTCGGAAATCAATCTATCATTTCTTGTTACAAACAGGTCATCCACCTACAGGAGTAGAATCACAGGATTCCCTTCCTCAACCTTGTAGTAAAGGTTGGAATCCGCTTTACTCTTGGTAAGGCCCAAACTGGATAGAAAGCTGTCTATCCTACCATACCAAGTTATGCAAATATATGACTCCCTGTCATGTGTCTCAGAACCAAGTGGTTTCTCCACATACACTTCTTCTTCAACTACACCATTCAAGAAAGCTATCTTGAAATCCATATGGTGTATCTTCCCTATCGTCACTGCAGCTGGAGCAATTACTGATCTAATGGAAGTGTATCTATCTACAAGAGCAAAAGTCTCTATGCTACCACCTGCAGCATGCTTGATACTGTAGCTTCTCTTGGAAGTCACTACAGACTCCCCTTCAGGTCTTGGGACTGCATCCCAAACATCTTCGTGATCGACTGGTACTCCTCGATCATGGCATTCTTCCCAGATCCTGGGAACTTCAATGTATTCAATATTTTCAATAGATAACTTTGTTGCTGAACAAATGTTGTAGTCCTTGTTTTGTAGGTGATGGTATACGATCTTTCCTACACAACAAGTTAAAATGCATGATTAGAAAACATCTCATAGTTTCAAAACAAATTCTTACACATAAAGAAATATGTCATACAGTCATGCAATTATCTTAGCCAATGCTTCAATACAACATTTATCCATATTCCGTAACTTTCTAGATGCCTTCCAATCTCTACCAGAACATTGTTAAGAGTGTGCACAACTCCTGACATGTCAACAAAGAGGTTTCATTCTAGATAAGTAGCAATGGAATGTTGTATAGTGCCATAGGCCACTTACCCATCATGTGCATATTAGTAGTATACTGTTCTTTAATGCAATCATTCTAATATGCACAGTACATATCCTAAGTCTAGGAACATGAGCATATACATCATTGAACAATTTTATTTAAACAAACAAATATGCAAGCAATGATGATTAAATAATACTTATCTTTGTTTGGTTGCTAGGTGGACTCCCTCTGAGTCTTTGCTTCCTTGCAGGAGCTGCTGAAGTAGCTTCTTCTACATATTTATGTTGTGGAATGTAGAAAGTTGGTCAACTCCCTCTGAATATCTGCATCCTTGCAGAAACTACTAAAGTGTGCTCCTTTTCTTTCTTGCAGGAACAACTAGAGTGTGCTCCCCCTTGATCTTTGCTTCCTGGATTACCTGTCCTTGAACTTACATCCATCCTTAATCACTATGCATGCTTATTAGTATCATCATTGTGTTATCCTTGAGGTCTCATACATAATCACACATTTATTAGTATAATCTTAATACTATCAAAACACAATAATCTTAAACATGTATAGTCATGATCATTCACAGATAATAAACATTAGTATTCAAGGTTTCAAGGAAGTCTTCTTTTACTCATGCATATTCTTATTTGATCATAGGACTCTTCTGATTAGTTAAATCATCAATGCATAAACCCGTGACTACTCAAACCTATACCTTCATGATTCTTCTGGTTAGTCATATCATCAATTATGGTAAGAAACATAATATGCATACAACCATGACTATTCAAACCTATGACTTCATGAATAATCATTATAAACAACACAACAGTATAAGATCCTAACACAAGGTAGGATTCTAGCTTGATATAGGAAGAACATACCTGGATTAGCATGCTAGCTAGTTATGTATAACATACCCGCATAATGTCTTCTGATTCTCTTCAGTGACTTGTGCTAGTAACCTGCATGTCTCATAGGTTAACCATTGTAGGAACAAATTATACATACCTCGAAAGTAGATCTTCTATGTGATCCATGACAATGGATGAATCATTGTCTTCATGTCACCATGATCATATGTTCTTGAAGTAGAACATGATTTGTCTTTCTTGGTGTACCTTTTATATTAGCGAACAACATAAACCTCATACAACATCACAATACATTAGTACATTCATAAGTGTCAAAACCTTAATCAATGAATATCTTCTATTAAGGTGATATGACAAGTTTAGTAATTAATCAAGATTGTACTGTAATGATATGAAGACAAACATATGATAAAATTAACCATGAAACATACATGTAAGCCATACCTATCAAGATTGCTTGTAATCTTCTTATGTAAGGCCTTAGCCTCATCTCCCTCTGAGACAGGAACTTCTTCACTTATGCAGGTGACCAATCCATCTTCTTCTAGGATTAACTGAATCCACTTGATTTGCAAGAAATGGACCTGGAGCTGGATTAGGGTTTGTCAAGCAAACCCCAAAAATTCAAACTTTGAATTTCAAACTTCCGAAAGGATAGAAATATGCGCCTTGATGAGTTGATCAAGTTGGTATATTCAGAATTTGAAAACTGCAAAGTTTCACCCCTCGAAATTGCCTTTTAGATTTCTGGATTCACTAAAGAGGACCCTGAATTAGGGTTTGAGTTTCTTAGAGCTTCACCCAACCAAAAGATTTGATTCAAAGCTCTAAGCTTCGATTTTTCTGAGGAGCTTCTAGCCATGGTCACAGATTTCCGAAATTCCAAGTTTTGCAGAAGCCATAATTTTCCATCTTTCCGATCAAAGTCCCGAATTGGGGTTTGATCAATCCCAGCCTTTTGCCCAACCAAAAAATCTGATCTTGGTCTCTAAATTTTGATTTTGATCAGTAGCATCCAGCCGTGGTCTCCGATTAGAGAAATTCCAACTTTCTCTGAAGCCCTAAATTCTGGAAGCCATGAATGAAGGTGCTAAAAAAGAATTCGATTTTGACAGAAATATGTACCTGATTGTTTCTAGTGTAACTCCGAACTTTTCAATCCACAGGGTCTGAAAATTTTTCATGAGATAGCCTGACCTGTTATCTTTCCATCCCGATAGGTTTGAACTCAATTGGATTCTCTGATAGAGAGTTATGCCAATTGTCGCAATGTGACCTATTTATGGGATAATACAGGAGAGCAAACATGTACGGCGTTCCACGTGTCACTGGTTCAACTTCGGCCTCTGAAAATTGTTTCTGAGCTAGTACAGTCTGTGTACTACCTGTCACTTTTTACTAAATTTCATTTGGAGCTTCCTAGACCATGTTATGACTTTTTTCCCAAGGTCACCTTATTTTGACTCAGATCTGGAAGAGGCAGAAACCCTATATTGTACAGATCATAAATCACAAAGTACAACGAATTAGAAATTTTCCTTTGGACACAAGGTACATGGGGATCTGATCGTCAACCTGTAAATGTTTCAGATCTGAAAACTTTGTCAAAATGGATTAATAGCTAAAGTTCTATGATGACTGGTTTTTGCTATATCAAGCCCTAGCATCGTAAGTGCAACAAGTGTCATACATGCCATATCATGCCTTCTTTTAGGCTAGCTCTGATACCATGTTAAATTTTCAGAATTTACTTCAATCTGATCTAGGATCTTAACTGAGAGAACAACATGTACAACATATCAATCATGGACACAATAATGCAAGCACACAAGAGACACAGAGTTTACTTGGGGAAAACCATAAAGGTGAAAAACCCCAATAACTTCCTCAGAGATAGATAGAGCAATGATACAACCAGAATACAAGAGATAGTCTTCTCCTAGCAGCAGAGCCTCCTCCTCCACAAATGTGCCACTCTCCCAAGTGTGAGTGAGAGAATAGAATATGTAAAATGAGAGAGACACACTCTCTATTTATACACTAACTTGACTTGACCTTTACTCAACTAGGTCGGCCTCAACTTAACCACTTAACATAATGCTGACTGGGCCGACACCCAATAGGGTGGTCTAATAACCCTTTGACACACATGGCCGACCCCCAATAGGGTGGTCTAATAACCCTTCGACCCACATGACTTATATAGGGCCGACCCCAACAAGGTGGTCTAAGAACCCATCAAGTATAAGTTACGACACTTACAATATAAATTACAACACTTCCATATATAGGAATAATAACGTCTCTATAGGAATACAATATACATATATGTGAAATACATTCTGAAGTTACATATACATCAACACTTGAGAATTTTGCAGAGATAGCTAGAGGAAGGACTTGGGGCTGAAAGTTGGCTTGGACATCAAGCAACCATTGTAAGCATCTTCAAGTTGTAATAAAGTTAACTTGTCTTATTTACCAATTCATGTGTGTTGATTGTATTTCAATTTCATGATTTGTATCTAGCTAGATTTGGATTCCAACTTGTGATTCAGAGATCTTCGAGAATTGTATATGCTTGTGCATTGTCTGATCTTAACAGGTTCATCATGAGGACTTCAGGATCTGAACGACGAGCGATACAAACATCGAGAGTGAAAGGTAAGTTGCTTTCTCTCACTCTCTTCAATACATAAACTCTAAAATACTTGTTTAATCTAGGATTCAGGATCGTATTTGTTTCATTTTTGTCTTAGTATAGAGTCAGTCTATCCTGCTTTATCATAAGAGGGCTTCTTTCTATCCATAGGAGGAAATCTCTAAAACAAAAATTGGCAACTCCACTGGTTTGAACCCCTTTTGTTTTGAGTTCTTTTACTTTCATTCATCTTTGATTGTAAATTTCCTCTTCTTTCAAACTAGTTGTGAAAGTTGGTCTGTTTGACCTCCATTCACCCCCCTCCCCTCTGCATCGGACCTCTGTCAATGATCAGTGAGTCCTATGGGTTGGAAAACCCTTGAAAAGTCAACAAATTTTCTCAAATTCCCACCCTTAGCCTCTTTCGGAGATTTGTCGGCCCCTACCATTTATTACAAAGCGACAATTACCAGTTTTTCGCTACCGATACTCTTTCCAAAACGTGATAATTCATAATTATCGCGCCTAGGCTGACTATAGCCACATGGAAATCTCTGCAAAAAAGTATGTATTCTCAGTTTGCTTGGTTACTTTTGGTCAATTTTTTGACTTCTCTGCTTTTGGTTGTTGCTATGATATTTATCAGACCTTTGTAAGCTGCCCAGCTGCAGTACAGTGCTTGCATTTCATTTTTTTTTAAAGTTTTGTAGACACCTTGGAAATCTTTGGGTTCATGGTCATTGTCATTACCATACGTACTTACTCATTACCTGTTGCCTCTTGTCTACATACCGTGTCACTTTTCAATAAGTTGCAAGTCTTTTGTGGCTTGATTTTTCTTTTTTTCAAGCTTGGATTTCTTGTGTTAGTGGCACCATACCCATCCTGATCACCTCCTTATTATTTTTGCATTTGCTTGGTCCTTTCATGATAATCAAGTTTCGCTATTGTTTACCTTTCCTTGATTATATGGTTTTCAAGACTACATTGTTCTTACAACAATAACTTTCCATCCTTGTTATCAAAATCAATATTGGAAGATTTCTTTTGGAACATTGTCTTGCTTTTGTTGAAAAGATCAAGTTTATAATTTTGCATATTAGGAAGTGAATCGCTTATCATTGCTTGTCACATAATTTTACTCATTTTGAAGTGCCATTAGTTGTAGATCAGTTGCATTTTGAAAGTAATTTCCATTATTTTGGCTTATTCAAAAAACAAAACAAAAAGTTTGTTTTTGGAGTGGTTTTTTCATTTCTTTTGAAAAAGTTCATGCATTGTGATCGAAGAACTCCCCCTTTACTTTAGCTAGCTTTCATCGAATAGAAAGGCTCATTTCGATTCATATTCATCTCCATGGTTTGAGTTGTCATAACACCACAAGTTTCACTTCCATTACCCGATTGAGTAATACAACCATTCATATTTACACTCCCTAACTCAACACACTATAATCTCACTTGAGGAGAAAAAGAATTTGTTAGTTAGGTAGGACACCAGGGATAGGAATACAAATAATTCCCCCTTGTCATTTTCATTTGAGACATAGTTGTTGTACTCTAGGGTGCTAAAATCCTCTAGTATTTATTGACACGGTCATTGACCAATTTGTGGAGAGGCCCTCCTGTCGTTTTGGGGGTAAGCCGCGAGGATTGGTTTCGGATGGACTTTGTGGAATGTCGCACTCCACTTAGCGCCTAAGGCATATCGATCTATTGTCTTCTTTGTACTCTACCGTATAGGTGACATGGGTAATAAGGCAGAAGTTCCAGTATCCTTCTCCGACGTGTCATGAATGAGGTAGCTTAATGACTTTTCTTCTAGGGCTCTTTTACCCACGATCCCTTTCGATAGAGGGATATACTTCCATTATCTGTCTCTTATTTTGTATCATTCAACTTGGATTTCATCACCTTGCAAGGGATATAACTTGTTGAGGCCTCCAGCTCTTAGTTAGGAGGTTTTTCTTGCTATTTCATCTTCTTAGAGGGCCTTTTTTCTTTTTAGTGGTGCTTGTTGGCATTTTGGACACCTTTGTTCTAGCTCGCTTACTGTGACGCCGATCTCAGTATAGTTTATTGACCTTGCCTTTTTGGTTTGTGAGCCTTGCCTTTTTCTAGCTCCCCTTTTGCACAATCAGCTGCTTTAGGGTTTTTGAGTTCTTTTCTATGATACTGTCCCCGAAACTTGTATCCCCATCGTTATGGCTGATCAACGAAGATCACAGAGGATATAGGGATGAAGCCCTGAACCACCACCACCACCACCATGGACTTCTGGTCCTCCTACATCACGTATTCCGGCCCCTACCGGCCGCGGGGTTGGCCGGGGGAATGTTCCACAACCTATCCGTACTACATCTTCAGTTACTTCTGTACCTATAACTCATAGCACTATCTCAGAACCTATTATAGTCCCTGAAACCATTAATATACCTAAGATTTCGGCTGTCCCACAACCCACTGTCATTCCAAAAATTCCTCCCACAGTGGACAACACATTAGTTATTGAAGTTAGTACTGCACATGATGCTATACCAGAGGTCATCACCCTCCCAGAGGCTAGTACTACCCCTTTAATAGACACTTTCTATGATGTTTCTGAAGAATCTATTGGAACTATTGAAGGATCCGACGAAGACACATCCGAGTTGATTCGAGTCCTGGAGGGATACATTGAAATTATTGAAGAAACTGAACTACCTACCACACCGTTTCAACCTGAGTTTGAATTTTTTACCTCCTAGGTGGAACCTCCGCCTGCCACCACTACACCATTAGGTGTTCACAGTTATGAAATGGGTTCTTTTAGCAATATACCGTTCACCGTGTCCCTCCCTAATCTCCCCTCAGGACAAGAGATTATGGCATCTATCCAATCCAGTATGGTTAGTCTGGTTAATTCTTCTTTAGCATTAGAACAATTCAGACGTGATACGGAGCAAATTCTCTCATCGGCTTCCCAATATCCCCATGCCACCTGTCCTCTTGGTTATCGAGATCCCATTATTCCATCTAGCACAAAGTTTCATCACTCCTATGTTGACGAATCCAGACCCTCATATTTCACTATACGCAAACTCTTTCCTGACCCCGATCGGACAACTCACATTTTTAACCCCGCCTCCACCTTATGGGATACAAATCTGGGCCAAGTCCTTGATGATCTTCATACTATTCAAGTCCCCATGGACGTGACGCGTGATACCCCTCGGATATATTCCCCACACCTGCTGTTGCACAATATGTTTGGCATACCTTCAGGGGATACACCCCTTATGAGGGATAACCCAGTGTTCTCACCGTCACCACTTGAAACATACAGAAGACCCCCCCAACAAATCGACACCTTTGGCGCTATTGGCCAATCGACACTACCCCACCTTTCTAGTATTGGAAGAACATCTAGTCATACTATTGGATCATCCATGCTAACCGGAGGTTCATCTTCAGCCACCATTTATACCATTTCTGGAGGTGGAAAAATGTCTACTAGAACCATCGATACTAATAACCAACCCCCTCCAGACGGACCATCAAACCCACCCGCAGGAGGACAACCATATCTCGGGAACACTAGTCCCAGTAACCAACCTCCTCCAACCAGACCATCCAATCCACCTGCGGGAGGGCAACCTTTTGGTGCCATCCAAAGCGGGGCCACTCAACAAACACCTCCATTCTTTCCAATGACCCAGCAAGTCCCACAACTTACACCATTTGGAGGAATACCACTTGTTAATGCCCCCACTCGTACCATTAAACAACCCTCTCCATCCACATCATCTGTTCAGTTGGAAACATGCAATTCACCTGGCAGTGGACAACCTCATGTTGGTATCCCAACCAAGACCAATTTCCAACATCCCTCGTCAAGAATAGTTCCTTCTTTGGGACCTTACATCCCATAGAGTGGGGGGTACTCCCTTTTTGGAAACTGGAATCAAGCTGGGGGGAAACCTACTCAACCTTTGATACCCCCCAAGTTGAAATCTGACATTCCTTATCCTTCAGTTGCGAATACTCCATGGAACCCACCTCTTCAACCTCCACCTCTTCATCAGGGTGGAACCAATATTCCATGGACACCATTCTTTCAGGCATCCCCTAACTCTGGTATAGGAAATCCTCCACCCAATCAAGGTGTTGTAAACATTCCCGGGATGCAACAATCCCAGTGAACTATACCCCAACAAGGAACAGGAAACATTCCTGGGATGCAACAACCCCAGGTTACTATACCCGTCATCCCTACTCAACAGAATGTTTAACAACCGGCTACTACTGTGATTCCAAATCAGACGATAAATCCCATGATTTCGAACACACAACCGGTTAACCAGATGATATACTATCCTCAGAACTTCCAACAGTATCCTGCAGGAAACATGTATGGGTGCAATATGCAGCATTATGCTATGCAGGGTCCTACGGGCATCCCTATGCCATACAATTACTACTCATACCCTCAACCCAATCGCCAAATTCCCTTCTTGGACACACTAGACTTGCCCGATTTGTCCCGACTTATTAATGATCCCATATGGAATGAACCAGATTCGCCACCCATCCTGGCCAAACTACCATAAGATATTCCGAAGTTCGATGCTAAACCTAGGGAAGACCCCAAGAACCACGTAATGACCTTCCATCTTTGGTGTTCTTCGAACTCATTGATGGATGACTCCATTCTGTTACGGCTCTTCCAATGTATGCTCACCGGTACGACAGAAAAATGGTAGATCGAGCTGCCACAACACTACTTTCATGATTTCAATACCTTGGCCATGCCGTTTCTGATACATTTCCAGCTCCCCATCTGGTACGAGAATGGAACAGACCTATTGACCTCATTACATCAAACCACTTCTACACATATCTCAGATCATATTCATGAGTGGCATCGATGCCGCAGGTTAATCAAGGCACCCATTCTGGACCAGTTAGTCATTGATTGGTTCACAAAGTCATTTCTACCTCCCATCACCAGGGATTTTTCCATGGGTGGACCTGTCATGGAGGAACAAGTGATTTCTCACGCTCAGTATATGGATTCGGTATATACCTAATCCAGAACTTTATACGAGCTTATTCCCCATGCCTCCCGCACCACTACTGATCCAACCAAGCCTACCACTGAACCCCCCATTGATGGCATCACCGGTTCAATTAAGGCTTAGCTTGCACCCAAACGGAGTGGGAAACAAGCTATTGTTACCCCCTCTCCACCCCAGGCTACGCCCAAATATTCTACCTCTCCTGCTCCTTCCTCCGAGGTGAATGTGGTTCGATCCACATCACAAAAATCCGGGGGAAAGAATAAGAATAACCCTAGAAAATTCAAGAAACCTTCTAACCAATAGGAGAACCCCAAGCCGTAACCAAACAGCAACGATCCCAAACCACGTCGGAAAGCAAATTTCCCCTTCCTGATTTTCCAGAAAGATCACTACACATGAGACTGTCCTTACAAGGACAAAGTCAACAAATTTGTTAAGGGATCCTCCCGCTTGATAGTGTTAACCGATCCTTTCCCCCATCAGCAGCAACAGATGGTTACTCACGATCCCCCGCAAGGGGGCAATCCGAACAATCGACCCCTTGGACAAACGTCCACAAACCGCGATATTTCGATGATGAGTAATGAAGAGATTCATATATCCACTCGTGCAAGGACATACGATACCCCTCCAAGTTCAAACAAACCGGGGAAAGCCAATGGCAAGTCCTCTTCTAAGGATCCTTCTATCATCCCTCCCCCAAATGGTCATCTCCACATTGAAAGACCTGTGAGAGACACAGTGCTACACCCACCCAAGGGCACTATCTGAAAGGCGACATTTAATCCTAACGTGCGAGCAGCCCAAAATTACAATATTGTTGAGGACCTTGCTCAAGCACCATGCGCGATGTTGACTCTTGAGGTTCTCCAACACTACCCCACGCAGCAAAGGACCTTACTTTCAGCACTGGGGGAAGTGGACCCAGATACTTCTAACACAATTATGTTTAACTCGGAATATTTCAAACCTAGGATTTCTCACCAGTTAGCCTTCCAGATCCAAACAAAGATCCGTGGAAACAACATTCATTGCACTGTCCTAGATGAAGGTGCTTCCATGTCGATCATGTCCTTGACTCATTGGAGAGCCACAGGCTCACCTGAAGTTACATCTTCTCCCACTACTCTCAAATCTTTTGATGGACATGGTTTTCAGCCATACTGACTCATTCCTGTGATTGGCGTTGAACTAGGGGGCAAGACAGTATCTATACACATCGAAGTCGTAGATGCACCATTGGATTATAATCTTCTACTTGGCCAAAATTGGTTCTATGCCATGACTGCCGTTGCATCTTCCGTCTTTCGACTAGTACAATTTCCTCATCAAGGGAAGATTGTCACTATAGATCAGTTAGACTTATGTACTCCAGACATTCATTTGAACTCCGCTCACAGTGTCCCGTTGCTGGGTCAGTCCCAGTACCATTTTGAAGATGTTGGCATTGGTCTTATGAAGGATTCCTCCCTCATCGGAGTATTCCCAAAGCTTAGATCCCCTATACATACCAATAACATGATATCATCAGGTATCACCCTATCCAATGGATCTGCTGATTCTTGGGTGATACCGGGTCCTACAAAGCTTGAAACCTACGAAAATTCCATGCCTTTAAACAGGAACCTCACAACTTATCATGTGATCCAGTCAGCCACAGATTGGGTCGATCCTACTATGCATCACGCCGTGGAACATCTCTCATCTGAGGCTGGCTCATTGTCACCACGTATCGATCCTCTCACATTGATTTTTCCTTTCGTTGATTCGATTATGGAGGTTATGTGCATCGATGAACTGCCCTAGGAATATTACCATCATCGGTCTTATTTCCCTACTATCCAGGTGATCGAGCAAGACACCAAATCTAGCAGTTCACTTGAAATTGTTAAACCCAAGTTTCCCACTTCATTAGACGATATATTCTCCGAAGGAAACTTGGCCAACATCATGGAAACTACTCCTATTAGCATTTCAATGAAACCTGGTGTCGTGGAAAATATTCACATAGGCAAGACATGTACTCCCACTGAGGTGGAGTTCTATACTTCCTTATTCAAAGAATTCCGCAACGTTTTCACTTAGAGTTATGAAGAAATTCCAGGAATATACCCTTCCATCATGGTCCATGAGATCCAAACTTTTCCTGGTGCCCGACTAGTTCGGCAGAAACTCGGGCCCATTCATCCCCGCAAGGCAGCGAATATCAAAGCAGAAATTGAAAAACTTCTGCGTGCTGGTTTTATTTATTCTGTCCCATTGATAGAATGGGTGTCTAATATCATTCCCATGGCAAAGAAACAGGGTATGATTAGAGTCTGTGTTGATTACTAAGATTTGAACAAAGCTTGTCCAAAAGACAACTATCCAACTCCGTTTATTGACCAGATTATCGATAACTGTGTCGGGAGTGTCATCTTTTCATTCATGAATGGCTTCTCCAGCTATAATCAGATAGAGATACTCCCCACCGACCAGCATAAGACAGCCTTCATTCTCCCATCGGGGACCTTTGCGTACCGAAAGCTACCCTTTGGCCTCAAGAATTCCAGGGAAAATTTCCAACCGACAATGTCATACAAATTTCATGATATTAAACATATTGTAGAAGCTTATCTTGATGACCTCCCTACCCATTGTCAGGCTCAGGATGATCACCCAGATCATTTAAGCGCCATCTTTTCCAGGTGCCGCCACTCCAATATTCGTTTAAATGTACACAAGTGCATCTTTTGTGTCAAAGCCGAAAAACTATTGGGATTCATAATCTCCAAGGACGGTATACGTTTAGACCGAGCGAAGGTAGAAGCCATTCTATCTCTGCCTTCACCCACGGGCATACTAGCACTTCAAAGTTTACAAGGGAACACAAAATTTCTACGTCGTTTCATGTCCAATTTTTCCGAGATCACAAAAGGCTACATGAGGCTTCTGAAAAAGAACACCCCTTTTTTTGGGGATGACAAAGCCCAACAATCTTTTGATAATCTAAAGGCAGCCCTCACTAAGGATCCCTTAATTCAACCCCCAAATTACACATGGGATTACATCTTATATCTCGTAGCTTCCACTTCCACCATTGGCATGGTGTTAGTCTAGGAAGACACCAATGACATAGAACATGTAGTTTATTATCTTAGTAAGAGTCTCCTTGACTCTGAAACCCGCTACTCACATGTTGAAAATATGGCTCTGGATACAGTTTTTGCTGTCTAGAGGTTCCGCCATTACATTCTGCTCCAACAGACCACTGTGATAGTTGATTTCAATCTAATGTACTACATCCTCACATGTCAAGTTCTTGGGGGAAAATACCCTCGTTGGATTGTTGTCCTTCAAGAGTTTGGCTTGGAATTTTCCAAAGCAAAATCCAAGAAATATTTGGTCTTTGCAGAGCTGATTTGTACTTTGCTCCGTGTCACTGAGCAACCAGATCCCATTGATTCTCTTCGTGATGAATCGTTGTTCCTCATTGGCATGTATGATCTGTGGTATGGGGATATCATACTCTATCTCTAAATCCAACGTTTTTGGCCTGAACTCAACCACGATGAATGACGACGCATCCGACATCATGCCCAGCACTACCTCATCATTAGCGATACCCTTTATCGTCGTGGTGTCGATACTGTTCTTCGACGTTGTCTAAATTTGGATGAGGCTGAACACGTCCTCAATGAATTCCAACCTGGAGCATGTGGTGGTCATCTCTATGGGATGGCTATGGCCCAGAATAGTTTACGAGCAGGATATTTCTGGCCCTCGATTTTCAAAGATTGCATTGAAATGGTCAATAAATGTCCACCCTGTGAATTCTTCGATAGAAAGAAATGCTCGCATCCTTCTCCACTTCACCCTATTGTTTTTGTCGGCCCCTTCACCAAATGGGGCATCGATTTCATGCATTGTAATCCCACTTCAGCTGGGGGGCATGGCTATGTCATAGTATCCATTGATTATTTCACAAAATGATGCATAATTTTGCAGAAGATGGTAAAACAACAGGGCAATTCATATTCAACCACATCATAGCTAGGTTCAGAGTTCTGCAGTCTATTGTGACCGATCATGGTTCCCACTTCAGGAACCATATGATTGAAGAATTAAGTGCCAAGTTGGTTTTTCATCATGAAAACTCAACCCCGTACTACCCACAGGCCAACGACCAAGTCAAAGCCATAAACAAAGTTTTGAAACGCATGATCTAGTGCATTGTGGGTAGTCATAAGTCCAATTGGCATTTATCTCTCTTTAGGGCATTATGGGCCTACCGAACCTCAGTGAAGAGCACTACGGGTTCACACCAATTCAACTAGTGTATGGCCTGGAAGCCATTTTGCCAATTGAATGTGAAATTTCGTCACTGAAGATAGCCATAGAGCTACTTCCCAATACAACTTCTGAGGAGGAACGGTTTATGTATCTAGCCAATCTAGATGAAACCCACCACGACGCTGCTTTAGCTAATGAATCCCACAAGAAACGCGTCAAAGCACAGTATGACAAATCCATTCAACTTCAGATTTTTAATGAAGGTGACCTTGTACTCACATACGACCAAATGCATGACAAACTAGGAAAAGGCAAGCTAGAGTCCATGTGGTATGGTCCCTTCATTATAAAATGTGTATTGGAAAAAGGAGCTTACGAGCTCGTCAACTGTGATGGGACACCTTTGGCATGGACCCGCAACGGGCTATACCTAAAACATTTCTACGCGTAGGTTTACCCTGTGCGAGACAACTTGTACATAATGTACTTAGCTTGTTTTCAGTTATTTCTTTTGTGTGTGTGTGTGCATGGATTTTATTTCATGTATCCTCATTTACCTCAACTTGTGCTTCTATGCATAGATGTCTTCCTACTACGGATTTGTAGATGGTGCTAGCCAACACACCCGGAACCTTACTTCCGCAACATGGGTTATCTATTCTCCTGCTAGCGAGTTGGTATCCTCAGGAGGCACTTTCTTGGGCCCCGCAACCAACAACATTGCAGAGTACCATGCAGTCATTGGACTCTTAACTGAAGTTGCTTCCCTTGGAATCTACTCCTTGTCAATCTTTCTAGATTCCCAACTCGTGGTGTCCCATCTCAACCGTGTCTACACTATTCTCGATCCTATATCACTTTGCTTATTTAGAAGGGTACGCCTCTTGGAACGATCTTTTGATTACATTTCATATCAACATATATCAAGAGAATTCAATTTTGTAGCTGACTCATTGGCTAACTACATTTTGGATTTCCATCTAGCTCATACATAAAAAATACATCATAGATCAAACACACAAGCAACTGTAAATGAATAAATCATAGAAATAAGTCCACATGTATATAATCGCATATAAAAATCTTTTTCTAAAGACATATGATAAATTTGTGTCTAAAGAAAATTTGGCTCTCTGGCCTACATATTGTGTACATGCCGCAAAAAGAAGATGCTACTGTCTAAGGAGACTAATCATCATCTTCGCACTGCTCATGGTAGCATACCAAAACTCTAGCCACCCTATGGAAAAGTTGGCTGATGCGCCTAGGCACACCCACAGTATGCCACTGGAGATGGAGAGGGACATTGTCTATCCTCATAGCAGGAACTCCAAAGGTCAATCCATCAAGATTCCGCTCTACATAGCAGATACCTCCTGCTTCTTCTTCATCCTTTTCTTCCTCCTCAGCAATGGCCTGATGCTAGACCCTACCTCTGCGCAACGGAAAGTAGCCTGCTGGTCTCCTTGGTCCACGATCTGCAACATGCACATGTACATACATTAGATATTTTTACACATTAAAAATCACTAAAAATTATATATATATATATATAAAGTTAAAAACACATTGGTGAAGGTCATATACCTGAGTTGTCCCAGTCCTCATCATTGGGAAGTGCTAAGTCAATGTCCTCTCGGTAATCCACCCCTTCATAGGGGTAGTCCTCGATCACGATGAACTTCTCCTCAAGCCACGAGAAGAAATCCTCAACGAAGGCTAACACTTATGGTCCCCCAAGCTGTCCTGCGTAGTCACTCCATAGACCCATCCGAGGCTCAGTCACAGGGAGGATAGGCATGGATACCTATGGACGCAGTAATGGCACCCTCTCCAAAAGGAAGGTGACTAAGATACTTCCATACCCAAATCGACGAATATCCAAATTTCTGGACTTGGTAACCTGTTCTTTGAGGTTGGTTAAAACCCCTTCACACCAGTTGAACAGAGTTCGTGCCATGCACTCCACGGTGAGAGTCATCTGTCCTTGGGTTTCCTGGTGAGGGCTTACACTACCCACTGCTCGTGTTATGGTGAACAATACAGTTCTCATTAGGAGCTCTATCACATCCTTGATGGCCACTTTCCCACTTTTCTTTGAAGAACCCTATCAGCAGTAACGAACAATCAAGTCACTTGTACTCTCTTCTGAGGCCCTGTGCCCCATCAAGTTCACACGAGCCCCTCTCTTAGAGAGGCCAGTGAAAAAGTAGATATCCTCGAGCTCAATCTCGAGAGTATTCTCTTCGATTCGGAAAGCCTGAATGTCACTATCCCACAATTGTATTATGTGAGACAGAAGTTTTCCCTATTTTCAGATACCCTTGGTTTTAAAGAACTTGAGCAACCCACATGCCCGCAAAGCATTTAGTGTCATTTGATCATATGCAGCCAACTGATCATCAGCTTCATGTTCCCTTTCCTTCCAATCAACCATTTTACCTCAAGTGAGATGCAAACTCCTATAAAAATCCAAATAAAGCATTCATGACAAACTGGAAGTCTGATTTCATGCTAAACGTGAGGAAACACCAAGAATTTTTTCCATTTTTCCACGATTGTCACACCTGGGCATTGTCGGGCTGCATGGAAACTATAAATTTCCGCGCCCCTATATAAGGCCACAGTGCGATAATTGGGAAATTGACGCGCTTCCTGACAGAGGGAGGCCACGGAAATTCTAGACGCGGAAAAAGCGCCCTAGGGCTTCCTTAAAAAATTACAAAACTGATGTGAAATCAAAAAATAAGAACATGAATTGAAAGAGGATCTTAAGAGCTCTTACCTGGTGTAGACGGCTGTTAGAATGGTGCCACGGATCTCTAGATATGGTCACTTGAAGTTTTTCCAGAATTTGTGAGCATTTTTAAGGTCGTTCTTTTTGTAGATGTAGATATTTAATTTTTTGTTGAAGTTGGTACAACTTTGAATCTTGGCATTCTAATTTCTTTTGGTATTCCATAATTACTTTATCTTTGTTGATAAGTAGTTTGTTCAAATGTGTCAGTGCTCCTTCTACTATAATCTTGTCAAATTTCCTCTTTTTATCTTGATTTTGTAATTTCTGATTGAGTTGTTTTTCATCCTTTAACTCATTAATTTGTGCGAGCAACTTTTCATTACGATTTTTTTGTTCAAAATTAGTATTTTCTTTGAATTCCTTATTTTTTTTGTAATTCAATCACAATTTGTAATTTTCTATTGTCCTCTCGATAACGAACTAGTTCATCTTCTAATTTTTTTATTTGTAATTTTGATCTATAATCCATGGTTCACGACTTCGAATTCTATTCTTTATTTTACTTCTTCAACAATAAATGGACACAAAAAGTGCAAAGAACCCCCAATGTGGTCCTTATGTGACGAGCTTAAATATTTATTTGAAAAATTTAAATAACCTTTTCCTTTAATGTATGTAATCCTTTTATGTAAGTATAAATTTGAAATTTAATGTATTATAATAATAATTATTAGTAAATGATATATATATATGAAATGGATTGGATTAGTGTTTTAAACCCTAAATGTTGGTGGAATTGAAGGTATGGTGATTGAGCAATGTATGGTAATGTATTAATGGAGCAACGAGAAACAATTAGTGTGTGGGGGATTGGAATGGATGGAAGTCGCAGATGGAAGGAAAAGTTTATGAAGACTGGGATCATGAGCATGGAAGGAATTTGTTGGGATTTTCCTATACTCCATCCTAGTCCTACCACCTTTGCATTTTCAGTTATGCATGCATTTTACATGTAGTCATGATTTTATATGCATGCATGCAATTGTATGCATCCCAGTCATCAGTACCAACACCTATCCCTTAGTTAGCTAGCCCCTGGAGCTTCCTTCTGATCAGTTTTAGCCCTCCTAGAGATTATTGTGCTATTCCTCCTTGATTTAAGGAAGCAAAGGTGCCCTCTCTCACCTACCACTCAGTTGCACTTCAGTTAGTTGAGTTATCTTTAGTTCCTTCCTTGATTTAAGGTTAGGCTGACTCTCAACTGACTATATCACTCTGATGGACCTCCAGTGAGACTAGACTACCCATTTTGACTTCAGTTAGCTCCTCATGCGCCCTCCACTGAGCCTCCTTCATTTAGTTAGTGCTTCCATGTGCCAGTTACACCTACCACACTTAGTTAGACTCAGTTTGACATCTGGTTGACAGTTACTTGTGCATTGATGACTCCACTGATGATGATGGAGACTTCTAGTTATACTTTGATGACACTCCAATGATCTTTTGATCTCTCCATGCAGGCTAATTCGAATTACACCCTTGGTATTCAAATATTGTGCATTGTATCATTATTGTTTTACTATTCAGATTAATGAAACATGTGTGAATATTTTTCTCCTATCTGAGTTCCATTGGATCTATGTTCTGCTGCACTATTCTTCTTCTATTTTCGTATATTCTTTCATTGTGAGGTTTACATCATCTCTTTGGATCCACTGTGAGGATTTTCACATGGTATCGGAGCCATTTGAGAGTATATTCTACCTCCATTCTTGAGATTTTTTTGCAGGTAGTTCGAAGTTCCAACAGTAGAAGCAGTTTCACTTTTGCATTTGCTCCATCAGTTAAGATGAGCAATTCGAATGCTCCTCCCTCTCCTAGAATCCTCACCTCTTTCAATTATTTTGATTGGAAGGCTGACATGGAAGTTTGGTTGAGAAAAAAATCTCTATATAAGGTAACAATGAGGAGAGAATCCAAACCACATGCAGCTGTGGAGAAATCCAAGTATCTAAATCAATTAGATGCAGCCTTTGGTTACATGTGCCTTCACATTTCTAGAGATCTATTGTTTCATCTCAAAGGGTTGAAGACTCCAAGAGAGTTATGGCTGAAATTAGAGGGCCTCTTTGGAAAACAAGATGAGCTAAGAGGCCATGCTCTAGAAAATGAATTGATTTCCCTACAACCAAGTGATTTTGAGACCATTCAACAATTCTTCTCGAAATTTAAAAACTTGGTTATGCAATGCAAGCAGTGTAGCATTGAGAAAAAGGATGAGAAATTGGTGCTCTCCATTATGAGTAAGCTAGGATCTCCATTTTCTATGTTTTTATCTACCTTCCACTCTGGGCGAATGTCAATCCCTGGATGGAAGATGCCAACCTTAGAAGTTTTTACTGCAGCTCTCATTCAAGAAGAAGACAAATTGATTCAAATGGGCACCATCAAGACCTCCAAATATCTAGCTCTTTTAGCTGGAGAAGCAAATGGTACGAATGAGAAAGGGAGGCAAAAAGGAAAGGACAAGAATCCATCTAAATCCAAGTTGAATGACAATTCAAGTCCATCAAAAGGAGCCTCCAGCTCCAAGAAGGACAAACAAAAAATACTGAGTGTCCCTACTGCAAGAGAAGACACCACCCAGAGAGATCTTGCATGCACAAAAAAATAGATCAACTAACCAAGCTTCTCGAATAGAACAAAATTGCTATTCCAAAATATGCAAGAATGTTTGATTCTGGAAGTGGATTTGATGGTCATGAGGATTGCCATGCATTGATGGTTAGTTTTTCAAAATCAAAGGTCCTCCTCATAGATTTAGGAGCCTCCAACCACATGGTTTCCTCTGAAGAATCATTTTCTTCTTTAGATCTCAAAGATGGGCCTACTATTCAAATGGGAGACAACTCTCATATCTCTACCAAAGGGTTGGGTATAGTACATATGGAGCATGGTAAGTTCAAGAATGTTCTATTCGTTCCCTCCTTGACAACAAATTTGTTGTCTGTATATCAGATGACTCACACTGAACCACCAAAGAAGGTGACTTTTGGTCCCGACATAGTTGAGATTACAAATATCTCTATTGGGAAGACTATAGCGAAAGGGTTTGTAAATCATGCCTCCAAGGAATGTGATCTCTCTCATTTTTTTCCCTTCTCTCTTCCTACTCCTTTGGAATCTGATGAAGATCCGAGTGACTCTTCTTCTAATGAATATGAACATGAAGATATTGATGTTGAGATCAAAGTTCAAGAAAATTCATATTCAAATCTAGAACAAACACATTTTCTCACTCCATATCCAAGGCCAACATGGGCTCATACAGTCCTTGCAGCTAATGAGAACACAGTTGAGGATTCATCTGCTCCCAAAAATACCAAATTTTAGCATCATGACAATCTTGCATTATGCCATCTACCTCTACATGAGATATGCAGCATGATGGTGGGGTTCACTCTTCCATCCCTTGGGAAGACTCATCATGATCCATTTTTTCCAGTGGCAGAAAGGTTTCCTGAAAGACTTGCTTCGTCCAATACATTCTCTACACAATGGGAGGCACATCAAAAGACCAGATCCATATCTAGCACCTGCATTGGCATCCTACAGAGGATCAGCTTGCCAAGTTTTTTGCAAAATCTTTCATTGAGGAAATCTTCTTCCTTTTCTGCTAAGTATGATGGTTCTTTGAGTTATTTTATTGTTCTTTTGAGGGGGGGTATTTTTCCCACGAGGTTTTCCCCATTTCCTCCGTTTATGGACAATTCTTTTTTTTCATTTATTCGATTGTATGGGTGACCTTTGGTCCTAGTTACTAAGGCCCGTGATGGATTGAGGGGGGGGTGTTGGGATTTTCCTATACTCCATCCTAGTCCTACCAGCTTTGCATTTTCAGTTATGCATGCATTTTGCATGCAGTCATGATTTTGCATGCATGCATGCAATTGCATGCATCCCAATCATCGGTCCCAACACCTAGTTCTCTGTTAGCTAGCCCCTGGAGCTTCCTTTTGATCAGTTTTAGCCCTCCTAGAGCTTAGTGCGCCCTCTCTCACCTACCACTTAGTTGCAATTCAGTTAGTTGAGTTATCTTTATTTCCTTCCTTGATTTAAGGATATACTGACTCTCAACTGACTGTATCACTCCGATGGATCTCCAGTGAGACTAGACTACCCATTCTGACTTCAGTTAGCTCTTCATGCGCCCTCCACTAAGCCTCCTTCATTTAGTTAGTGCCTCCATGTGCCAGTTCCACCGACCACACTCAGTTAGACTCAGTTTGACATATAGTTGACAGTTACTTGTGCATTGATGACTCCATTGATGATGATGGAGACTTCTAGTTCTGCTTTGATGACACTCCAGTGATCTTTTGATCTCTCCATGCAGGCTAATTCGAATTACACCCTTGGTATTCGAGTCTTGTGCATTGTATCATTATTGTTTTACTACTTAGATTAATGAAACATGTGTGAATATTTTGCTCCTATCTGAGTTCCATTGGATCTATGTGCTACTGCACTATTCTTCTTCTATTTTCCCAAATTATTGCATTGTGAGGTTTACATCATCTCTTTGGATCCACTGTGACGATTTTCATAGAATTTTGTGTAAGGAATGAGTGTGGAGGATTTTGTGATGTGTGGAGAAATGGGAATAAAGGATATGAAGGATTTTGTTGTTGCGATGAGGAGCGAGGAGAAAAGGGTGACCACAAGGATCATTGAGCTGGTATATGTGAGGGCATGGAGGGGTTTTGTATCAGGGAAGGAGTTGCATAATTGTTGGAATGAGGGCATAGGCATAGAGAAAAGGGGTTCGTAGGGAGTAGGGTGTGAGGGGGTGTAGGATGTAGAAGGGAAGCTAGAGTGTGAAGTGTAGGTGCAGCGAAGGGCATGGAGATGGAATAATTGGGAACAAGCGTAAGGTATAAAAATGTAGAAGGGAGTCTGTAATGAAGAGTAATGTGGACCTGCAATGAGAGGTGCATAACTCGACTTGGAGTACGTTGTGTGGAGAAAGGGAGTGGGAGTTCTTTCATTGGAAGGAGTGGGAGTGTTGTGATTGGAAGGGTATGAAAAGAAGAGTGTGGGGATATGGAGAGATATGGGGACCATATCCATGCAAGAGATCATGTAGGAGGAAATTATTTGTGGGTGAGAAGGGATAAGGGGAGGGAGAATGGATGTGTGAGGGTGGTTGGAAACATGACAAGAGGGTTGCAAGATTGGAGTGAAAGGAGTGAGTGATGTGAGGGTGCAATTTGGAGTAATGGGTAATGGAGAAAAGAGAGGATAAAATGATAAGGGGGGTTATTATTTGATTTTCAATAAAGATTTGATTTGAAAATGACCAGAAACCTAATGTGGTCAAAGACTTGATTCATATTAGCTCTGAAATAGATGGAAAAAATCCAAGGTTCAGAGAATATTTGAGAAGGTGATGGACAAAGGATAGAATCAATAGAGGTGCACAAGAAAAGGGCTATTATACCAATGTTGTGAACTAACCCAGTGTAGAAGAGTTATCCGAAAGAATAGTAAAAATAATCCATAATGGATAAAAATAAATATATTGAGTAATAATGAATATGATGATTACAAATATAAAGAGGCCCATATATATAATCATTAAAGGGAATCTTAGTGACTCTTCATTAAGAGTTGATACCTTTTAATAATGATTATTATTATTATTATTTATTATTTATTTTTATTATTATATTATACATATTTATTTTTATTTATGTTCATAAAAAAACAAATGGGTAACAAATTCCATCCCTCAAACTTGAATACCAAGGATTGTACCTACTCCCTTTGCCATTAAAATAGCTCTACATAAGCCCTTTGTAACAAGAAATAAGAGGTATGGAGATAATGCGAATCCCTGACGAAGACCTCTAGTGGATTTAAAGAAAGGAAAATCCTCCCCATTTATTAAAAAAAAGTTGATAGACATTACACAACCCATGGCCCAGGTTACCACCTAAAGATTAAGACCAATGTGGATTAGTAGTTGTTGTAGGTACATCCAACAAGTACGATTATATGCTTTGGATAGGTCAATTTTCGTCATAGTTGTAGGTATTTTCTTATTACTGATAATATGTAGAACCTCTTGAGATGATCCCACTGCTTCATGCATTGAATAATCCCAAGACCCACCCATTTGATCTTACTTCTTTAGCCACTCTGAGCAAATCGTCACCAATAATATCAAAGAAACCAAGAAAAAAATTGATATTCCATCCATCCCACCCAAGACTCTTGTCTTTTTAAAAAGAAGACATGATAGACAATAACACGTCTTCAATGATTTCTTCCATCAAATTCAGACTGTCTTCATCTATGGCCAATTGTGGAAGATAGGAGCACAACTTTATAACTTCGATAATATTGGCACGCTCTAGTTCCTTATAAAGTCCTTCAAAATGAGAAACACGAAGCGATGCTAAACCATTGAATCCTCTAATCATATCAGTATTCACTCCATACCAATCCCAAATGGTATTGACATTTTGTCGGTGTCGAGATACTTGATGAAATAATTTAGTGTTTTCTCCACCCAAATCAAGCCAAGCAACTCAGGTTTTTAATCTACATTCCTCTCCAATATTCGACAAAATCTTCTTCGTACGGGTTTCACAACATTTTATCCTTCTTAACTCTTCTTCACTTAAGTGCCAAAAAAATTCCCTTTAAAAATTTGTAAATTCTCCTCTTCAATATCTCATAGTTTCTTATCCATGCTCTAGTTCCTTATAAATTCCTTCAAAATGAGAAACACGAAGCGATGCTAAACCATTGAATCCTCTAATCATATCAGTATTCACTCCATACCAATCCCAAATGGTATTGACATTTTGTCAGTGTCGAGATACTTGATGAAATAATTTAGTGTTTTCTCCACCCAAATTAAGCCAAGCAACTCAGGTTTTTAATCTACATTCCTCTTCAATATTCGAAAAAATCTTCTTCTTACGGGTTTCACAACATTTTATCCTTCTTAACTCTTCTTCACTTAAGTGCCAAAAAAATTCCTTTTAAAAAATTGTAAGTTCTCCTCTTCAATATCTCATAGTTGCTTATCCATGCTCTAGTTCCTTATAAATTCCTTCAAAATGAGAAACACGAAGCGATGCTAAACCATTGAATCCTCTAATCATATCAGTATTCACTCCATACCAATCCCAAATGGTATTGACATTTTGTCAGTGTCGAGATACTTGATGAAATAATTTAGTGTTTTCTCCACCCAAATTAAGCCAAGCAACTCAGGTTTTTAATCTACATTCCTCTTCAATATTCGAAAAAATCTTCTTCTTACGGGTTTCACAACATTTTATCCTTCTTAACTCTTCTTCACTTAAGTGCCCAAAAAATTCCTTTTAAAAAATTGTAAGTTCTCCTCTTCAATATCTCATAGTTGCTTATCCATGTTCTAGTGTCTTTCACCTACCCATATTACCACCTCCTCTTTGACCTTTTTCAAAGAAGCTACAAATTGTTCACTTGCAAAAAAAAGGTGGGGGGATCATATGTAAACCAATTTTCCTTTACTATCATTTGAAAATCACTTTCTTTGAGACACCCCAAATTGAATTTAAAGGGGCTAGCTATATTGTTATCCCTATTGTCTAATTAAAGTATTATGGGAAAATGGTCAAACAATTTCTATACCTCTTAAGAAATTGTAGAATATGATTTGTGACAAGGAACCTATCTAGTCTCTTTGGAATGCTATCTTAGTTCTTTTGGTTGTTACTCCAAGTGGGCCTAACTGTATATGGATCCAAATCAATCTGTCATCTAGCTTCAATTTTTTGGATTAAGTGACTTGTTAATATGTCCACCCAAGTAGTATCTCCCAATACTTCCTCATTGTTGAGATTAAAATTCAAATTCTCACCGATAATCACAGGACCATCATCCAAAACCTAAGATAAAATCATCTATCCCAGTAATCTATCAGATAATGTGAAATTCCTTTGCAGAATATCTCTATGCATAATCTTACGAAAACATCAAAGGAGTTTAATAAAGACAAAGAATAATTCCAACTAGAAATGAGACCTCCTAATAGACCAAAAGAATCAACAAAAGTTAATCCCCCTCCCTTTAAGAATTTTTTTAAGCTACTAAATAAACTATCACCACCGCCATTGTCTCCCTTTTTCTACTAATATATGAAGGGATATGTGTTTATTTTGAATACCCAATCCCCTAATGTTAAGAGATAGGAAAATCATTGAGTAATCCCTTTTTTGGGGGCTCTAAGATCTAAGTACCTCGGAGATTGAAGCTTGTTTTCCCCACTGAATTTCTAAGAGTTCTATTTTTTCACATGATGAAGGTAGGAATTTCTACTTGTAGTGTTGGTTTGGTCTTTTGGCTTATCACTCTCTAGTTGCACCAAAAAATGTAGGATGGTAGTTGTTTCAAGTTTTTTGTGGCATAAAAAATAAGGGTTGTTCCCTATGCATGTAATATTTACTTTACCATATTTTGGATCAAGACTATATTCAGTTATAAACTTCCCCTCAACAAAAAATGAGTTGGAGCTAGTAGGGGACTGTTGATACTTGGGTTAGGATGGAATGGGTCCAGATGTCAATTCAAGGATATAAATACGATCCCATAACTTCAGTAAACCCCCACATGGATTTCCCTATTTCCCAGTCATTTGGGATGATTTCTTCCAACGAATTTAAGCCTCTGTTAGCCTTATGTTTTTGCTCCCAAAGGAGACTTATAAATTGTGTAAATTGAGTGACTAATTGTGAAAGGTGTAATGGGAGTGATGATTTATTAGGTTCACTATTCAGAAAAGGAAAACCTATCTGAAATATATTAGCATTAGTTAATTAAGTCCTTCTTAATTAATAGAATATGACAACGGGAATAAAGAAGATAAATCTTCTTGATTCTTTGCTGAATATTCACTAATAACAATTAAAATGAAACATCACTTAACTTGCGTTAGTTCAAGATTGCATAGACAAAGTATCTAAGTCTAGAAAAGCCATCATTAAATAAAACTAAATAGTTAGTGTATTAACATGCTAATAGTCCACAAGGGAAATGTGTCATGCACAGGGATCAATGAAAACATTAAATGTACTCTGTCATCACAATTCATTCATAGTAAACATTTAAAGTGAACAATCATTCCCTGAACTTATCAACATCTAAGAAAAAATAGTTAATGAATAACATAAGAGGAAAATAATCAAAACAAGAAACATTTATCTGATCATGTTGTTGGAACTAAATGTAGGCGACATCCCATCTTTCATTAACAAGCGTGTAAGAAATTACAAACTAGTATCAGAGAGACAGAGCATTCCACAAAGTTTGATACAAGAAATTACATCAGAAGTTCCTCCCCCTTCCCTTTTTTCTCTACTCTCTAGAAGTCTGTATAAATAATAATTACATGAAGGAAATACATCCTGGAAAGACCCTAACTACCCTGGTCAGTATTAGTAACATAATATTTCCAGGAAGTATATGTATCCAACATTTCTATGACATCAGGATAGTTCGTATGTTCAATCTGCAACTAATCCTTACACAAATAGGACCTAACATATTTAGTTTGGATCTTAGACCACGAATCAAGGAATCCCTGCAATGTGGTTGGTAGCTAACTAGGAGTTGAAATAAATGACCGAAATAATGATATATCCAGCTAAGTGGCATCTCGGATTGCATTCGGTGCTTGATTTCTTTACTCATCTACCTCGGCGATACTAAGGTTTGTTGGCACCAATTCTTCCAACTCAACAAATATTGGTATCTCCATTCTTTCCAAATGGTTATTCGTCAAAGTAACTTATCCCCTTTACTGAGTAATGTAACCCCTTTATTAAAGTAAAAATCAGGGTAAAAACAATAATACACACAAAAATGAAACACAACACACTATGTACAAGCCTAGAGAATAGAAACTAGGCAAAAAAAAATTTAGAACCTGAGCATTCACTGGATAAGTCTCAAGAGAACCTTCCAACGTTTGTATTTGGAAAGTGCTAGGGCCCAATTTTTTAGAAATAGTGTAAGGCCCCAACCAAAGACATTGAAACTTGGTATGCTCACCTTTATCCCCTTGAGGTTTTCCCCATTTGAGAACAAGGTCTCGTACTTGAAAATCTCTTCAGAAAGAAGATTTTTTATTAAACCAATGTTTGACCAATTGTTGGTGTTGATAGAATTTATTCTTTGATTTTTCCCTTTCTTCTTCCAATTGAAGCAATTCATTAATCCTATGTTCCAAGGGAGAGAATTCGTCTTCCTGAATGGATTTTGATAATTGAAGGGAAGGTAAAGTAAGATTATGAGGAAAGATATCTTCTTTACCATAAACAAGGAAGTAAGGTAAGTTACCAATGGCAGCTTTAGGTGTTACTCTGTCTTCCCACAGAGTGTTAAATAACTGTGTGTGCCAGTTCTTATGATTACTTGCTATGGTTCTTTTCAGGATTCTAATTAAATTCTTGTTAGTGGATTCAACCAGACCATTCCCTTATGGATAATAGTTGGTTGAATACTTTATCTTGATTCCTTTATCTAATGCATACTGAGTAAGATCAAATAAGGAAAAATACAATGCATTATCAAAAACCAAGAATTCAGGCACACCAAACCTAGTTAGAATGTAATTCTCAAGGAAAGAGATCACCCGGTTGGTGTTTACTACTTTAAGTGGAATCACTGCCACCCACCTCGTGAAATAATCTATAGCGGTAATGATATACTTATGTTGTAGGGAGGAAAGAGGGTTGAATGGACCTATTATATCCAAACCTTATTGTTGAAAGGGAGCATTCATGGCAACTGGTTGGAGTGGGACTGTAGGTTTCTTAATTTTACTAGCTGCTTTCTGGAAATATTCACACTTTCAAGCAAAGGCATGTGCATCCTTAAATAGGGTCAGCCAGTAGTAACCTTCCCTCATTATTTTGTGTGCTATGGTATCTCCTCCAAAATGACTGCGAGTAAGTCCTGTATGCAATTTCGTTAGTAATTTTTTAGTGTCATCCTTCTCAACACATCGTAATAAAACTCCATCAAATTTTTTCCTATACAAAACTTTAATAATCAAATGATAAGGAGTTTCCTTGAGTCTAAGAGATGTCCTTTTCTTGGGTTCAAGGTTTAGAGGAGCATACCCGTGAGTCAAGAAAAACTTATTGTCATCATACCAAGAATTTTCAATTGCAGGAGTAAAATAGACCTGATCCTCAGAAGGTTGTTCTTCATTGGTCCATTGTAATTACTCATCCTGCATGCCAACTGATTATGCCGCTAATTTGCATAGTCCTTGTCCATGAACAATATTGTTTGGTATAATTTCAAGGTCATATTCCTTCAAGGTGGTCATCTAATGCACGTGTTTATCTCCTAACTCCTTTTCAATTAACACATTCTAGATGACTGAATATGGAACAATCACCTTTGTTTGGGTTTTAAGAGATAAGGCCTGAAATGTTTCACTGCCTTATAGACAACATAAGCTTGATTTTTTACCTCAGGATAATTAAGCTCACCTCCTTTGAAGGTTGAGCTCATAAATTATATTGGAATCTCATCCCCTTCAAAAAAAATTTGTGTGAGAACTATAACATATGAAATGTCAGTAGCATAAGTATAAAAAATAAAATCCTTTGAAAAATCAGGGGACATTAACGCAAGAGCTTCTGCAATTGCTTCCCTAATTTTACAAAAGGATTATTTTTGAATATCATTCGATTTAAAAGTTTCATCCTTTTTAATCATATCTTACAATGGTTTTACTATCTAACCAAAGTTGGGGACAAATCTCCTTACAAAGTTAATTTTCCCTAGAAATGACTGCATAGATTTTTTCGAGCCAGGAAAACTTATCTGGTAAATCGCTTTAGTTCATTCAGGATCAATCATCATACCATGTTTGGAAGTTACGAAAAATCAAAGTAATTTCCCCTCATTCACAACAAATATTGATTTCTTAGGATTAAGAGAGATTCCATACCTTCTACATCGTTCAAATACCAGCCTCAGGTGTGAAAGATTATCATGTTTCTTTTTTGAAAAAAATGTAACGTCATCCAAGCAAATTACAACACAATTATGGATTAAACCCCTAAAAGCGGTATCCATCGCTCTCTAGAAAGTGGCCCCAACATTAATTAGTCCCAAAGGAATCTTATTGTAAGAGAAAGTGCCCCAAGGTGTCTTGAATGGAATTGTTAGCTGATCAGGGTGAGAAACCATGTAGTATTGAAAACATTTATGCTCGAGATACCTTCTGTAAAATGTGTTCCATCAGGGGTATATGGTAGTTTTCCTTTTCATAATCCCTTTTAAGGTTATGGAAGTAAACACAGAGATGGATATCCCCATTCATTTTCCTCACTAGAACCCGATTCGCCACCCACTGGGTGTGCCTAATTGGGAAAATTATCATGGCTCATAGAATCTTTTCAATTTCCTTTTTGGCCGCAGGCTCTAGACTAAGATGCATATTTATAAACTTATGTTGGTAGGGCTTGGTGTCTAGATTCATGGGTATATTGTATTGCATAATGTTTTTATCAATCGTTTTGAGGTTGTTAGGACTGGAATTGTACCTAGTCCCTATTTGATTTTTTTCTCAATTTTTCATTCCTTTCTACTTCTATTTTATTTTATTTTAAATTAAATAGTTTTGATTTTATTTTCATTTTCTATGTTGTGAATGTTATTTTATTTTATTTTATTTTACCTCTATACATAGTGGCTTATTAAAATATTTCATTTCATTTTACAGTCTTCAAAATACTTATTTAAAGTTTTCCCTAACTCCTATGATTAAATTTTAACCTTTATGTTGAGCTTGTTTGCAAAATTTGCATATTGAGACATTCCCGCAGCATGGTAATTAAACTGCATACACTAAGGTGCTGTTGGAATCCTAAATAATGGAAGATCATGGTTGATTCATGGTAAGTGTTGGCACATTAAATATTATGATGTTTGGAGACCTCTAGGAATTTGTTCCATATATGATAACATCTGTCAAAGACCATGATGATTCGTCATAGAAAGAGATGAGAACAGGGAAAACCACAAATCCATAATTTTGAAGCCACGTATCTTGAGATTTGTTAACATTTCAGTTTCTATTTCATTCCAAGAAGCCAGTCGACGAATAGTTGTAGAAGTTTATGGGTAAGAGTGGTAAGCTGAGTCTGTTTGAGCCAACAGATACTACCTAGGCAACGTATTTTCCTGAGTGTGTAGCATTGCTTAAGGCAGTTGGATGGTTTGACTTATTTGAAAAAATTACAGGATTTAACGTTGATGTAACCCACGTTTTTTCCTAGAACCTTTCCAATGTCACTGTAAGCTTCAATACTTTGAAGTTCGAACTAACAGAGAGTTTAACTGCAGAAGCTACTGGTGCACCCATGGAGGGGGAATCTTGGTTTAAGAAAACCCCTTTTGATATTGACCCAAGCACATTTCTGCTACTAGGTTGTGAATCCCTGGACTGGAAAGGGGTTCATTTAAAGAACTTCAAACCGGAGTGGAAGGAGGTTATTGGAATTGCGTAGAGTTATATTACATGTGCAGGCAAGTTTGCATCAGTATTTAAGTACCATATTAGGTTTTTGTTGCACTTGAATCAACAATCTAGGATGAATTTACCATTTTTCTTACTTAGAAGCCTTCAGAAGATGTGAGCCAGGGTTAAGGGTCACGCTGATCAAACAATCCAGTCACCGTTTCATCATGGCTTGATCAAGTTGATTGTTTTGTTAGTCTTGCAGAAGCAAAATCGAAGTTGGGACCATTTTTTGTTTTGGTCATAGTTGGTAACTGCACTTGAATCAACAATCTAAGATGAATTTACCATTTTTCTTACTTAGAAGCCTTCAAAAGATGTGAGCCGGGGTTAAGGGTCATGCTGATCAAATAATCTAGTCACCGTTTCATCATGGCTTGATCAAGTTGATTGTTTTGTTAGTCTTGTAGAAGCAAAATCGAAGTTGGGACCATTTTTTGTTTTGGTCATAGTTGGTAGCTGCGCAAGGAGAGAATGGAAAGAAATCTCTGCCCAATAAATAATATATTTTTTTCAACAAGTTCAAAAGTGATGCAGCTAAGGACGTAGTACAAGATAATTTGCAGAAGGACAATGTACAGGGAGAGTTTATAAACCCTGATGGTGCAGAGCAAGTGAACATGGCTGGAGAAAAGCATGAACATATTCCTGGGGATAATATAGTGGAAGACCTTGCTGTTATGAACAAAGAAGAAGCTACTAGTTCAAAGGAGGAAATACATAGTTGCATTTTTGAAGAAGGGAGCTCAGCCCTAATTTATCCTACTATAAATACGAAGGAGAAGATATTATATGTTCCATATTTTGGTGCTGATGTAAAATCTCTAGAAGAGCTTGAAAAGCCTAAATGGCGACCTAAGACTAGAGCCAAAAATAAACTCAGATTGAATATGAGGAGGATTTTAAACTCTAAGCTAGAGAAGGAAAAGGTCACCATCATTCAGGATTCTTTGGGTGAAGAAGATACAAATAGCAAAGAAGAATTGAAGCTACAACAAGTTCAGATAAGCATAGAAGAGGATCATTCAATGATACGAGACCCAGTTCAAGAATGTCATGAAGTTACATAAGAGGTAATTATTCCCAACATGGAACAAGAAATGAGTTCAAGGGTTTCATTTTCAAAAGTAGCAATGAGAAATAAGCAGGAAGAAGACTTGATTTTCAAGAAATTGAATATCCCATTGCAGTTAGACCAAGATTCAACATTGCATGGAGATTTTCAGATGGACTCAGAGATAGAGAATCTAAAGAAATCAATACAACAACATAAGTCACAAGAAACATTCCTGAGTGAATCCAATGGAAGGCTCATGACTACAAATAAAATACTAAGGGAAGACTTGGAAGATGTAAATGCTCATTATCAAGAGTTGATTGTAGTAGCAAAGGAGGTGTTGGGCCTGGCCCAATAGGGCCATTTTTTATAACATTTTTGAGGCTAGATGGAGCTGAGTTGAGCGCAGCTCAGAAAATAAGTAAATTTTGGCTAAGTATTGGGGTACTGCGAAGATGTGCGTAGTACCGAGTTTTGAAGGATGCTGCGAAGATTAGCGCTGAACAGGTTCAGTGCTGCGAAGGTTGTAGGCCACGTGGAGCCAGTAAAGTTGTGTACTGGACGGAGGATGGCCAGATAGAGTGGATAGACTGGCGAGGGTCTATTTTGGTAAGACTACTGGAAATATGCCGAGTTGCGAGCATAAGCAGATCAGGAAGGTGGCCATCTCTACGAGTCCATTAAGCAGACGACGGATTGGGAAAGTGACAGTTCGGTGTACAACAGAGTACGTGATCATTAAGGGGAAAATGACGGATGGACAATGACTGGAGCTGAGCCAGTTGTACGTGGCCTTTAGAGGATGGACGACCTACAGGAAAGGCGACTGGGAGCTGAGCTAGTCACACGAGTCCGTTAGTGGAAAGGCGGCTTGAAACGGCTGACCTGTTGGTGTGCACACAACAGGAAGGCTGGAAGCGACGGGTCTAAGGCGTGGAGGATTGCCACGACAGCAGAATCGCTACCAGAAGCCTGCGTAATGGTTCAAAGGGACCATAGTGGTTTGGAAACCCTAAGGGTTTCGGTCTTCAATGTTGTAAAGACACGACCTTCAGCCGTGATCTATTTAAGAAGACCATTTTTGTATAGGAAGGGTTAGTCAGGGTGAAGGGTCATTGTTGATGATTGTTATGGTGATCATATTGTATTGTAATATCTTCTGAATCAAGAATAGAGTGTAAAGTCTCAGCAGTTGAGTGCGCAAAGACCTAACTGAGCAAGAAGAGAGCCGCAGCTGAGTGCGCGACTAAGAACTATGAACCCTTCCTTAAAGAGAAATATCAAACACAGTTCTTGTGGACATAGCTTCCCATCCGGGGGAGTGAACCACGTTAAATAGTGTGTCGAGTGACTGAATGATTATATGTGTGTTTATATCTATTTGTTTCTATAGTTGGATGTATGAATATTTTCTTACAATCTGTTATGAGGAGGCTTTTATATGCATTTGCCATCAAGAGAGTATGGAATGATATGTTAAGTCTGCATGAATAGACGTATGGTTAATATTAGCTTTGCTTCTAAGGACACTGAATCTATCATTTGCTTGAGTATGGAGAAAGTTATTTACATGTTTGAATGGATGCAGTCGATGAATGTATAACAGTTATTCCGCACCTGAGGGTTATGCTTAAAATAGTAACATTATAAGTGTGTGTTATGAGCATTAAGTAGTAAGATAGTCACGTGAATGACTAAGTGGATAAGTGGTATTCAGCTCACTGCCTTGAGCATTTTGCACTTATTCTAGGTATAGGAAGTCAAGTGGCAGTGTTTGCAGTGCAATATTAAACCCCACAGTAGGGAAGAAGGTAGTGGTGCGGGCCACGGTGTTGGCCATCACTGCGCAGTCCGACCCTCGCAGCACACAGCTGGTGTTCTACCGCAAACTTCGTCACAGCCATCAACTCATCACTCACTGTGGACATCTGAGTCCACAGTGCCCCATTAGAAACACCTCGGGTGAGACCTCAGCCTGCTTGCGGGTTGTTGCCGAAAGGGACGATGCGAAGGGGTTTTGTTGGTTTAAGGTAATCGCGCAGAACCTGGGTCTTCATAAAACCTCTGGTTAGCATTGTATAGCCAACAAATGGTTTCGTTGCTAGAATCTGTGATGAGTTTTAGTTGTGATGAGCGATGAAGAGTCTGAGTTCCCAGAAGGTTCATTGAATTGGCATCCTGAGAAGACAGAAATCCAGGCTTGGTGGAATAAGACCATAAGAGACTTTAAAAGACAAGAGAACAGACATCCACATCTAAGCGACACACAGTGGTCGGATAGATATCTGCTGGACGACATTCATGAGATTTTCTGGGCTACATTTTCGAACAAGCTGCACGCGTGGATCTCGTGGCTCACAGAAAGGAAACCTGTTTTCAAGGAGACGTTCCTACAGAATGGAATCCTGAGCTCATATCACAGCTCAAAGCAATAGACAGCGCATTGACACGCGCAGTGGATTTTTGGGTCGATCATATGCTAGAAGGCTTTGTCACAGAGTTTGCTGTGGACATGGTCAAATCCTACATCCAAGCAGAGGCACACTTTTTCACAGGTTTCCAAGGTAAATTCCTAAACAATCTCAGTCTATACATTAAGATGTTGTTAGCTGAGAAAGGTGTTTTAAGAATGCAGTAAATTTTTTTCAAGTTGTCATGGTAAATAGCATTTATAGCAATTCCAATGAAGATACTCACAAATTAAGAAGTGGGAAAAGATACAAGTTCAATAAGAATCCTGGAAGATCTGGACTCCACGTGGATATTGAGATTCCTTCTGATATTGAAAACGAAGCCGCACCCCCATTTACCCCTTAGAATCCTCCACTTGTAGAGCCAACCCCACTAAATATATAGCCTAGTACGTCTACCCCTATACGTCCATTTGTTTTCACTGCGTAGTCCTGTACGACACCCTAGCACCCCTCAGGGCACACCTCAAGGTGACCCTTCGAGTGCTACACCTCCCCCTAGATCCATGGCCCATATAAATATGAAGCTTCCTATATTCAAAGGGACGGGTCTAGAATATCCTAATCAGCATTGGTTCCTTTGTGAAGCTGTCTGGAGTGTCAGACAGATCCGGGATGATGATGAGAAGAAATCCCATCTTATTACCACATTCATAGATAGAGCGTTGCACTGGTTCATGAAGTATTCTACCATGCATCCTAGAACCCTAGCAGAGATTAAAGTTGCACTGATAGCAGAGTTCAAGAAACCAAAGCCTGAATCTCAGTGTATAACTGAACTGAAGGAAATCAAGCAGATACCGACTGAATCGGTCTGGGAGTTTGATTAGAAGTTCAAAACCCTATTAGACCAAGTAAGCTTTGTTATAGCTCCAAATCAGCACAAGGAATGGTTCATTCCTGCATTGTTACCCCACATGAGATTACCATTAATGCAGCAGAAGGTTACGTCGCAAGCAGAGGCCTTAGAGATCGCAATGAAGTTGGAGGCTTCAATGATCGGTGAGTCTAGTTCTAGGATGACCCATATTCAGAACCAGCTTACCACCCTGACACTGGAGCTGCAGAGCATGAATAATTGAAAAGAGAAGTGATATGAACCTCGTCATGAGATTTGGTGCACGAGTTGAAAAGGAGAAGGGCACGACCGCGAACATTTTCCCCTATACTGCGACTACCTCGGCAGTGGTGCGCCTAACCCCATCAATCAGAACCAGGCACCCTGGTGTGAGATCTGTAGAACTACTGGTCATAGACCTGAAGATTGTTACCTAATACAGAAATATGTGAAGACACCTAAGAATCTATATTGTAATTTCTGTAAATCAGTTCGACATGATGAATCCAACTGCCGCGCCTATGAACTAATGAATGAAAGAAAGTGCGACATGGATTCAATGAGAGGCGCTGGCTTGTACAGAGTGCAAGAAGATAACCAGCCAAAGCAAGAAAACATGCATTATGATCAATCTGCTTATAGAGGCTGTGGTGGTGGATACCGCGATAGAGGAAGAAATACCGGCCTGACATAAGGAAGAGGCTGCGGCAGGGTCATCTGCTATAACTGTGGCCAGCCAGGTCACGTATCCAGAGAATGTGTAAATCCTTGCACCACCTGTAATTATTGTAAATCATTTGAGCATGTGATAGAAGATTTCCCGGTGCTAGAGGTAGAGATGCAGAAAATAAGAAGGATAGACGTGGCAACCCCGAACATCCAATGGATCGCAGCAGAGAACAGACCTGTGGATCCTAGCATTAAATTAGTCACATGCAGTGGCGTGGCGACAAGCCATGATAGGGGAGCAGAGGCTTCCACTTCAGGAGAGGCTCATGCGAAGCAGGGCCCTCTTGAAACAATATGGGTAAGAAAATCCCTAGGAAAGACGCCTGCCCTAGATCTGAAGAAGAACAAAGAAGCTTTTGTTGACGCGCGGGATACTTTCAGAGAACCAGCACCTAAATCACGAAGGATCCCGCTATGAAACGAAGTACCATGTGTTGAAGAATCACCTGCTGTGTATGATAGGACAAGACACACAACGGATGTTAGCACCTCTGTTGCGTAGTTCCTAAGACGCTGCATGAAGCTGCTGAAAAATGAAAACGCGATAGCAGAGCTTGGGAAGCTAATAAATATATACGAACCACAAGCATAAGCAAAAACTTCTGATGGTGCACTACATCATATAAAGAAACAGAAGAGGTCGGGCCGAGAGATGAGGCTCACTGCGCAGATAGGAGACTTTGAGATGGACGAAGTTATCCTTGATCTGGGATCAGAAGTAAATGTCTTAACCAAGCAAACATGGCAGCAGATGGGTCGACCAAAGTTGTCGTGGTCACCTATCCAGTTGAGAATGGCCAACCAAGAGAAAGTTATACCATTTGGCCACTTAGACAATGTTGTGGTTGATATTGACAAAGTACAAAGCCATGCGGGCTTTGAAGTCATCGAGATTGTTGACGATAGCTAGTCCTTTCCTGCGCTGCTAGGAATTGACTGGGCTATTGACAAATTGGCCATTATAAATTCAGGCTGAGAAATTAACTAGGCATATCCAGGATTTGAGCAAACAGAATAAGGTGTTGTCAAACAAATTTCAAATCATGGAGGCAGAGCATGCTTGACATGATAAAAAATCTCATGCATTGGAAGGAATAGCAATGTTAACAGAAGCTGCTAAGCAGTTATAAATGCCACCTAGTGCACATCTGTCCAAGTATTTTGTTTTAGTTATCTTATGAATAGTTGTTAATAGTAATTTTGATAATATTAAGACATTCGAAAGTTAGTGTATAACTACTTTATGTAACTATTTCGAAACTTGACCTAAAAGTAGTTATGGAACTACTCCATTTTGGTAATGATAAAAGGAAGAAAAAATACACTAAGAGGTGGGTTTTTGTTCGGGAGAAAAGCATTAGGGCTAAGGATGCTATGTTACACTCAAAGTTATGATATACACTCGCATGTAAGTTCTTTTTGAAGACTAGACATTGATCTAAATACATTATACAATCCACTTATAGACTCTTTTTGTTGGTTATGTTGATGGCCTGTTTGACCACCTAATTTGTGATTTCATTTCTTGATTAAGGTATTATTCATGTGAATGCTTATGAATTTGTGGAAAGAACTAGTTTCTTGTTTAATGAATGCTTATGGTTTATCTATGTGTTTTATTTCTTTATATCTCAGCTCTTCAATATTTCTTTATGATTTAGTGTTGTATATGTTTGGTTATCAATTACCCCTTTCTTGTGAATGAAACCTTCAAAATAAAACTATAAAAACAAATTCATTTTCCTTTAATTTTCTTCATATTGTTCTAGCTTGTCCTGTTAATTTTTTAGCATTAATTCAATATACTCTAGGATCTTTACTTAGAGAATAACATGTACATCATATCAAGCATATCAATCACAACAAGCAATCACATGAGACAATAGACACACAAATTTTCAATTGGGAAAACCATAATGGTGAAAAACCACACAACTTACTCAGAGATAGAAAGAGCAATGACACAACCCAATTACAAGAGATCTCCTAGCATCTACTCCTCCTTCCTCACTTGTGCGCCACTTTTTGGTGAGTGTAGAAGTGAAAAATGAAGTGATCAAATAGAGTGCCTCCCGCACTCTATTTATACATGACCTGACCTGCCTAATAAACTAGCAGGGCCGACTTGTCTAACTCAGTCTAATAGCCCATGGTAATACTAATTAGGGCCGACCCCACAATTGGTGGTCTAATAACCCATCACATGAAAGTTGTGACACTTGTGACACTTGTCAATACAAATGATGACACTTCCGTATAGAGGAATAATAACATCTCTATAGGAGTACAATATACATAGGTGAAATACATTCCGAATTTACAATTGCATCAACACTCCCTCTTAACTAGGAAGGTATTTTTGGACACAGATCTACTAGCACAAGTCTTCTTCTCTGGATCATCATCACTAGATCATCGTCGTTGAATCATCGTCATCGTCACAGCTACTGCTATCTCAATCAATCTCTGATCTACTCGTCATAGGAAGTTCTACAAATCCAGTCCTTTTTCATACTGGATGTAGGCCCACCACTTGTAGGTCTTCATCATCATTGGCCATACTGTGGATCACAGGACTAATTATGTGCGTCAACAAAAACTCGAAAGAGCATCCCAAGCATTTTACGAGCACAGAGCTCAACCTATCGGATCTCCCAGGATATTTTACATGTGACTGTCACAAAACCTTAAAAGAGTGTCTTTCCCAACGAGATCTCTAAAGACCATCTAAGGCCTTTTACGTGTCTAGAACAACCTATCCGGATCTCCAGGACTTATTACACGTGACCCCTACCACAAAAACTTAAAAGAGTGTCTTGCCAAGCAAGATCTCTAAAGAGCATCTGAGGCCTTTTACGTGACTAGCACAACCTGTCCAGATCTCCACGACTTATTACGTGTGGTCCCCACAAAACCTTAAAAGAGTGTCTCACCAAGCAAGATCTCTAAAGAGCATCTGAGGCCTTTTACATGACTAGCACAACCTGTCCAGATATCCAGGACTTATTACATGTGGTCTAGCAAAACCTTAAAAGAGTTTATTGCCAAGCAAGATCTCTAAAGAGCATCTGAGGCATTTTACGTGACAAGCACAACCTGTCCAGATCTCCAGGACTTATTACATGATACCCTTGCACAACCTGTCCACGCCCATGGAGTATCAACCTGATACTCACCATACATCATCCTGATGTACATCATCACATGATCATCCTGATCATCATCATAGCATCATCCTAATGCACATCATCTGGAGCAACATCCTAAAGATCATCATCCATGATCATCCTAATCATACAATGCATCCACTTGATGCATACCAAGTATCTACCTGATACATATCATCATACATGATCTACCTGATCATACAATGTATCCACCTGATACATATATAGATACATGATCCACCTAATCATATAATGTATCCACTTGATACATATACAGATACATGATCCACCTGATCATATAATGTATCCACCTTGTTTGTGTCAGAAATTGTTACTAAGGCTAAGGTAACAAGCCAACACAATCTCAAAATAAAAATCAATTCAAACTAGGTTTTTAGGGTTCTGTTTCATATATTTTTGGTCATTGACTTCAAAGGCATAAAGGGAATACATTCAGTAAATAGGCAACAACTAAATCATACACACAACTCAATAAAGATGTATATATATCACCATATCCCAACAAAAGACTAAAATGACATTCATACATAAAGGACAAGCATCGCTGGAAAATTACACATAAACCAGAAATGAATTTATCATTTATGAAACTAAATAAGCTCAAAATGAATCCAACACAGATCAAAAGTAGGGTAATGAGTCATATATTCATAGTTTCATCAAAAAATGCATATGAGAGTTCACAGTACCTATCACTGAACAAGTCTGGAAGTATAAGCAGCTTAGCAGACCTCCTAATGCTCTCCAAAATCAGAACCCTTACAATGTCTTTCCTTCCTCTCTAAATAGTTTTCTTCTCAAAAAACAGTTAGGGTATTTCCTACTAATTCTCCATCGAATGACTAGACTAGGTAAAGTAACAATTACATTTTTACAAAATTACAACTTTGCTAAAAATAGCAAATTCTTTAACAAAATGTCTTAAATGAACCTAACTGCCTCATATCTCTTTCGATGCCTCCACAGGCAAAGATATGCCATCTGGACTTGAGGATATTTTCTTCATTCTTTTATGCTTCTTCTCCAGCTCAGCTATCCTTTTTTGAAGGTGTTCATTTTCATTCTGCAAAGTTTCAACTGTCTTTTCCAGTTCTGAACAGTGCCTATCAGCAGTCCTTTTCCTTCTGAGTGCTTCCTTTGCATCAACCACTAACTCCTGAAAATTGTCATGAGCATCTTGAATATCTTCTCTTAATCTTCTATTTGCCATCATTAAACCATCATTTACTTCCTGCATGTAATTCATTTGATGCTTATACTGTTTGACAGTCTTCTTCAAATTCTCCTTGTCAGAATTAACCAGTTTTTCTATTGCAGCATCTTGCTCTTCATTTGGTTTCCAGAACATGTCAAACTTCTTAAATATTACTTCCTCTGTCAATGGTTTCTCAGCATTATCTTCAATGATGGGGTTTGAAACATTTGTTACCTGTATTGATCTAATCTCTTCTGTCAACAATTTTCCAGAATTGTCTTCAATGATGGACTTAGAGCTTTCTTCACCTGTTACTTTTACTGACCTAATCTCCTCTCTTTTATCTGACTGCAATTCATCTTTCTTTGATTTCTCCTCCTCCATGGACTCTTCATCAGAGATAGTCACCTTATCAGCCTTCAATTTTGGATTTAACAGCTTTTTCATATTTAACCCTAATTTGTTTTTCGACCTAGTTTTAGGTCTCCAGAAAGTAGCTGCCTCTCCCATCATTTTTAATTCCTTCCCTTGGTGTTGTATAGATGCTAACTCTACCACTTTCAGCTTTTTGATTTTCTTCTTAGGCTTTGTGGTTTTATCCTCGATAACTTGATTTTCTTTAATCTCAGTTTTAACTTCAATCTCAGGAATAAACTGCTCTTCTTCTAACATATACCCCTCATCATCTGAGAGGACTGTGATGGGGCTTCTTGGCTGATTATGGACTTCTTCTTTAGCTACAGGAATCACTTTGATATCAACTTTCTTCTCTTCTTGAGAATCTGCTATAGGTGGTGACTTCTTTTCAAGCAATTCCTTTTTGTCTTCAAATAATGAGAACTTGACTTTATTGTAATCTGGAATTCCTTGAGGCTGACTGTCATTCTGTCCTTCATCTGCTACCTGTTTTGTCCCCTTCTTAGCTTTAATGTCATTTTTATTTGCAGGTTTGACTAAATGACCTAACTTTTGTATCATTACCTTTCCTTTGTCAGTCTGTCTTTTGGGTTGTTGGTCTCCTCCTTTAGGATGAACCCCTGACCAAAACAAAAAGAAGTTCCAAGTCTTTCCCTCATACTGCAACACTGTAGTGATGATTAGCTTAATGAGGCCATGATGAAAAAGTGATTGAGAAGTGTGATCATCATGCTGTTTTATTTTGCTTGACATTTTCTGCAGGCTTTTAAAGAAAAAGAATGGCAAATTCATCTTAGAAATCCCTGCCATGTGTTGTAGGAACCTGAGATGATATTTGAACACTAATGAATATCTTCCTTCACAAGTCACATAACTCTGAAGAATCCTTATAGGTTCAATCCACTCCTTCCTGAAATTATGTATGAGAATACCCTTGTTCCAATCAGGAGTAACATTAGGTAATAAGTATCTTTGGGGATCAAACTCAAAAGGTGACTTCTTAAACTAGTGCTCACCCTCATTACTGATCTCAGTAGCCTCTGCTATTAATTCCACAGTCAGTTTGAATCTCAAAGGATCCACTATAATCATCTCATTTTTAAGTCCCTTAGCAAAATTGCAGGACACCTGAGCATTAAAACCATCTATCCTTTTGAAAAATTTCAACCAGCCTGCCTGTTGGAACAGTTCTGCACAGTCTGGAAGCTTCTGAATCCATGTCAAATCTGTGGGCTCAGCCCTGTTAACCTTACCACTTTTACTACTTTTTCCCATATCCTTCTTTTAGGGAACAGGAACAGGAACAGTCTAGTTTCAGGCTTCAAAATATGTTTTATAAGCTGTTTTCTGAACAAGTAATTTTACAGGTTATAACAATTCTCAGCGATGTTTAAACCACTTGTACAAATTAACAAACCCCTTCTGTGTAACACCTGCACCAACTAGCAAAATCTCTTCTGTGTGAAAACTGAGCACTACAGATAGCTCAGTGAGTCCTTTCGATGCTATATTCTGTATATTAGGTCATGAGAGAAACATTTCATGCACACTTCTCCTACCGGGTTTCAGATAGCCATTTTTGTGGTGAATTCGTTATTTTACGATCTAATATATCTTCTTCAGCAACCAATTTCTCCAGAAACTCGTGCAGCGACAAAAACCCAAATTTTCCAGCTATAAGGGTTATAACAGAATACCTGTCAATTGCTCGTCTGTTTTGGCTTAATATCTTCAATTTGGGGTGTCAATGATGTCCTCTTACGAGCATAGGTGTCCTCATGTCGTTTCTTTAGCCACTGGTGAATGAATCAAAAAGCCCTAATTTTTGCTGGCGATGGAACACACCTGTCTCCTTTCCACAGCAACGCAATCCACCGTTCAACAGTGAACTCTCCTTCACAAACACTACTTCTCCTGCAATGATGCGTGTAACAAGAGAAAACTGACAGCTAAACCGGAATTTGCTGGCTTCTGTGCAACTGATCCCGCATACCATGCAATGATGAACTCGTTTGTCTTCGTGATGAGCAACCAACAAAAATCATGCTCAAATTGCTGCAAACACGTGTTAAAACACTCACACAAGGCGATTAGACACTCCCATTCTGCATCATGATTGAAAACAGATCGAAAATTGCAAAAAACTCAAGCCACGATATTCCTGTAGCGCGCTCTTTGTTAAACTTTGGTATAGCGCTACAAGAATATCTTTTAGACCAAAATTTAGCAATTTTCTAACTTTTTGCTAATTTGTTGGAGGTTCTGGTAGCTATTTGGTTTAAAAGGTAAGTCAACCATTCTCTAAAGACATTAATGATTCTTCCTCTGAACATATGACTCTCATTGACCCCCTCTACAATATAACAAGTCACCAAAATCAAATAAAATCTGAAAAAGACTGGGCTCAAAACTTTATTCAATCACTCATAAAGTTTCTAAGAAGACAAAAACTAAAACTAAAAACCAAAAAATAACTAAGGTAGACTAAAAAACAAACCAAAATTGGAGAAAATAACTAAAAAATAAAGAAAAATTTACTGACTTAACACACCTGATACATATCAACATACATGATCTACCTAAACATACAATGTATCCACCTGATACATATACATGGTCCAACTGATCACACAAAGCATCCAACATGATGCATATACATATACATGATCCAACTGATCATAACAAGCTTTCAACATGATGCATATACATATACATGATCCAACTGATCATAACAAGCATCCAACATGATGCATATACATATACATGATCCAATTGATCATAACAAGCATCCAACATGATGCATATACATAGGAGTAACTGAAGCATCGTCCTGATGCTCATCATCCAACACTTACATCCACAACCATGGGAAGGATCCTCCTCTCACCATGCTTGGAATGGCTCCAGCAAATGTGTTCATCACTTCTTCCTCGAAGTGTCGTCAATATGAAGAACACCAAGCCTCTCTCTGAAGTACTCAAACTTCACTCTGGCTAGTGGTTTCGTCAGCACATCTGCAACCTGCTCATTCGTTGCAACATACAAGAGATTCACTGCTCTCTCTGCACCATATCCCTAATATAGTGATATTTGATCTCAATGTGTTTCGACTTGTCCTGGAACACTGGGTTCTCATACATCTTCACACAGCTCTGGTTGTGACAAAATATACCAGTAGCCTCCAACGGGAGATCAAATAACTCAGACAGTAGCTTCCTAATCCATACCACCTCACAACTAGCCGAGCAAGCTGTAACATACTCTGCTTCAAGTGTACTCAGTGCTATGCAGGATTGCTTCCTGCTAAACCAAGAGATCACACCTGATCCCATACTAAAGCAGCACCCAGAAGTGCTCTTCATATCTACAGCACTACCTGCCCAGTCCGAATCAACATAACCCTATAGGTTAAAATTTTGATTCGCATCATACTTGAGCACATAGTCAATTGTACCCTTCAGGTACCTCAGAATATGCTTTACAGCAACCAAGTGAACATCTTTGGGATCTGTCAGGAACTGGATCAATGTGTTCATCGCAAAGCAAATATCTGGTCTCATGTTCATCATGTACATCAATGACCCAATCATCTGATGATACACCGTGACATCAAACGGCTCAGATGAAGCATCACACAGAAGATTCAAGTTCGATGCCATAGGTGTGGCTATGGACTTGCAGTCCATCATCCCAAACCTCTTTAGTATCTCTACTGCATACTTCCCTTGTCCAAGGAAGATCCCATCTGCACTCTGCTACATCTCCATGCCTAGAAAATAGTGCATCATCCCCAAGTCCTACATCTCGAACTTGGCAGCAAGCTTCCTCTTGGTATCGACAATCAATCCATCCTCACTTGTTACAAATAGGTCATCCACATACAAAAGTAGTATCACTGGATTGCCTTCCTCAACCTTGTAGTAAAGGTTGGAATTTGCTTTACTCTTAGTAAATCCCAAACTGAATAGAAAGTTGTCTATCCCAACATACCAAGTCCTAGGAGCTTGCTTCAAGCCATACAAGGATTTCTTCAACATGCACACATATGAATCCCTGTCATGTGTCTCAAAACCAAGTGGCTACTCCACATACACTTCCTCCTTGACTACACCATTCAAGAAAGCTTTCTTGATATCCATCTGGTGTATCTTCCATATCATCACTGCAACCAGGGCAAGTACTGATCAGATGGAAGTATGCCTGGCTACAGGAGCAAAAATTTCTTCATAGTCTATTCCCTCTTTCTGGGAGAAGCCACGAGCTAAAAATCTTGCTTTGTACTTTTCTATGCTGCCATCTACAGCATGCTTGATCTTGTAGATCCACTTGGAAGTCACAACAAACTTCCCTTCAGGTCTTGGGACTACATCCCAAACATCATTCTTCATGATCGACTGGTATTCCTCGATCATGGAATCCATCTATTCTTTCTTTTCCACTGCTTCTTCATAACTGGAAGGTGTTCATAATATCACAAAGTAGGGCAACATAACTGGTATGTGATCTAGTCCTTTTCCTTTCTCTGTGTTCTTCTTCTGGAATGCCATATCTTTCTGCATCTTGAATGAGCTCTCTAGCCCATGTAGGTTTCCTCTTATGAGAGTTCTTTTCACGGGGTGGATCTAGAGGTTCTTGTGGGTTTTCAACTTCACGATCTGCTTCTGGAATTGATTCAGTCATGATGGTGTCTTGGAATCTATTTTCCTTTGGTTCTTCATGATCTTCAACAGGTGTCTTCTTTGATTTGATGTAAGTTGAGATCTCATCATATGTTACATCCCTGTTGACATCAATCTTCTTGAACCCTGGAAAGTATATTCTGTAGGCTTTCGAGCTTTCACTGTACCCCACAAAGATGCCCTTCTTTCCTGAAGGATCTAGCTTTGTTCTCTTTTCCTTTGGCACATGTGTATATATTGGACAACCAAATATTCTGAGATTGCTGACTTCAGGTTTCTCACTAGAGAATACCTCTTCTAGTGTCTTGTTGTCCAATATCTTATGAGGTATTTTTTTCTGCAAATATAAAGTTGTCCTAGTTGCTTCTGCCCATATATGCATAGTAATGCTGTAAGAAAATCTCCCTACGGATAGGTAGATATCCCCTTGGGATTAGAAAAGGCCCCTAGTTTCCTACCCAAGACAGAGATGAAACAAATAGACACTATAGTCCTCCTAGATCTAGCTCACACATCAGCTAACAAGCTATGGAAATACAAAGTAGGTACATGGCATACCTTACTTCGATGGTTGTCCTGTTGCTCCTAAGTTGCTACAGCTCTAGCCTTTGATTATGGACTTATGAACCTGTTCACAAAGGAAACACAACACCTTCTCCAACGCAATATATGTATAAACAAAGATCTAACTATATAAATAGAGACAATTTCATGCATTCATCATTAAAAACATGAAAATGAGAGGAATAGGCTAAGTTATACTAATGATAAGAAAGCCAAAAGAAGCTGATTATAATGTTATACCTTGATGTCCAAAGTAGTAGCACCTCCTTCCAAGCTCTCCAACATCACCCTTGCAAGACTCATAGGATCATAGGTTTAGTGTTTCCAAGATCACCCCCCCTAGCTCATGGATGGCTCTCTTTAAGTAGGATTTGGGAGGCAAACCACTAAGAGGAGATTATGGATCTAAGTGAATAATATGCGGATCAAAGATCTAAATCATGCCAAGAAGGGAAAGTGAGATGGGATTCGAAGGGGTACCTCATCCCAAGAAAATCTCCATGAGATCCAAGATCCAAAATAAAAGGGATAAGCCTAAACCAAAACTACCGCTCCCCTATAACTAAGCAAAGCGCGGTAGTACCGCTTCCCCATAGGCATGCAGAACGTAGTAGTTTGACACTACCGCTCCCCCATAGGCATTCAGGGCGCGGTAGTTCCAAAGACTTAAGTTTTGGAGGTGGTTAATGTGGGTTTCGACCCCTTGCTTGTTGGATTTTCTTCCAAGTGTGACTAGGGAAGGTACCAACATTAGAATGAAGGGTCCTAACACCCTTAGGAGGCATAAACATCATGTTTTCCATGGTGGGAAACATGTATATTCTCACTTACACATGGTGTGGCAATTTGAGGTATAACAGATGCCCCCTAAAGTGTGAGGTCAAAACGAATTTGATGGCCGAAACACTTTACAAATAATAAGTCTGCAAGGATATCTGAATGAGAGTTGGAGAAGAGCTGCAAGCAGATATTGGCAATATGTCTAATGACCTCGAGGCGGGCATACCCATGCTCGGAACAACTGACTGAAAGCATGGCTGCCGACCAATACATTGCAAATCCATGATAATACTGACTTAACACTGACTGGAGACAAATCATGGCTACTAGACTACAAGCGTAGATCCATGAAAAGACACTAACACAGCCACGACCAATACAAGAGTGGATCTGTGTGACAGTACATCAATGAGGTCACCAACATAATATATATGTGGGAACCTACTCAAAAAATATCCATCGCAACCTGGATGTGCTAAAAAGACTTCAGAACTATCCAAGGTCTTCTACTCGATCCCAAATCGATACGAATCTAACCATGTGATTACAAGGTGTTGAAGTTGAACATGGTAGAAATTACTTGATTACCGATCAATGATTGAAACCATTAACAAGTGCGAGGGAAATCACCAATGATGAAAATGACTCCCAAGGTATCATAGTACATCTCGATGAAATGTGAATAGATGAGTTGATGTCGAACATCCACGAGATCATTTGATCAGAGGTCAATGATGAAAACCTACTGTCGAATGCGAGGAAACCTACCATTGAGGCATGCAGGTACCAAGGTACTAAGGTTGGTTTCTAAGACTAATTCCTGGATAATGAGTTGAAGTCGACAGGAATAGACTCGTCGAAGGAGGGCCATAATGGATCCCACATCATCGACATGAAACCGACATAGGAAAGTGATATGAAGTAATGAATCAGATGAGTATGGAATGACACAAGGATGTAAAGGCTAACAATATTGCAGAGTATGACTAAGGTAAACTTCCCTTGAACATGAACGGCATGACAATAATGACTCGGCAGCATTGACTCAACGAGGCAGAGACCAAGACATAATGCAACGATGACTGAGGCATTCTTCAGATGATTTGAAGGAGTGGGACAACTCATAGAATTGGCATGACTCAGAGATAAGTAGATTACCCAACTATATGACGAGACGCAAAAAGGTGCCATGTTCAAGGGCGACACAAGCTGCCATGAAGCTTTCTAAAAGAAACTTAACTTATTCCTCCTCAATTCCCATCATGTTTGATGAGTACCTCTTTGTTTTTTAACGAGCTTGAGGAGGATAACAGATGCCCGCTATAGCTCATCCTTTGGATGAGTCCAATTCCACATGTTTTACTAACCTGAGAAAGGAGGGGTTCGGTCCCAAAAGGGTCCTTCGATGTTTGATTTTACGAATCCAAGGAAGGAAAACTCGACAGTTTTTCATGTTTAGACAGTCTGAAAATAACTAAAGAAGACTCCAACGGTCCTTTTCGTAAAGTTAGCCTCACCGCCCGAAAAAGGGTAAAACCACGCGGCAGAGGACTCTTCCAGTCATGATTGGCTGGAGTATTCCTTTTTCGTAAATAGTACTTCCTGGTTCAAAAAAGGGGTAAACTATCATCAAAAAGACAATCATTCAAATGCTTTTACAAGCGTGAAAGCATCAAGTTCGCTTGGAAATCTTTTCCTATTTAGGGAGTTTGAAAAGAGCTTAAAGAGGACTCCATGTACAACTTTGTCATGGTTGATGACCGAGTACGAGAAAGGAAAAGTAAACTCGGCACAGTTCCTTTTCCGTAAATAGTCTAGCGAGGCCGGATAAAGTGATAAACCTATACTCGTTAGACACACCTTTTTGCTCAATTTTTAACGAGCACGAAAATGGTATCAAAAGCACTCGGAATCTTTTTCATTTTTGGATCCAGAGCATGAAAAATGAAAAAGTAAGCTCAAACCACTTTTCATATTTTAACCAGAGCACGAAAAAGGTGAAAAGTAAGCTCAAACACCATCTTACTGTTTTTAACGAGCTCGAAGATAGGCTGGAAGAATGCTCATGATGTATGCTTCATTTTTTAACGAGCGAGGTTGTAACAGAAAATGAACTATGCTCAGAATCATTTTCATGGTTTAATGAGCTTGAAACCTAAAAAGGAAAGTATGCTTGAAAATGTTCCCAATGGTGAACTTCTTCCCATCATGAGAAATCCAAAGGTGGGTACATGCCCCCAACATGATTGCTAGAAGTAAGTGACTTAGCTCCAATGTGGTGTGGAGAGGCGATCGAGTTGACTTCAACGTAACTTCTAGAGGTTAAAGACATGCCCCCAAGCTTCATTTCATTCTCTTAAAGTATAGGCGGGTGAAAAGAAGGTTCAGGTACTAAGTCTATGAGGAGACTCGACTCAAAGGGAAAGGATATGTTTCATTTTTTAACGAGCTTGACACAAGAATAGAACTTTGCTTAGAATACTGGTTTCATCTTTTAATGAGCTTGAAGCCAATGGTAAACTCTGCTCACAGTTAAGGCCCATTGATGAGCTCGCTCCCAACATGATGACCAGAGGTTGGTAAATCCCCCCAGCATGATTGCTAACGGATAAACATGTCCCCCAAGCTTTGTTTCGTCTAACTACTCTTCTTCCTTACCCAAAACTCCTGGCTACTAATCTGAATGTGTTCACCAGGGGGGGTAGGGAGAACCAGGATCAAGTGACCCAGGCAAATGAAATGAAGGTTCAAATCCTAACTCTAGCGAGAGACTCAAAAAAATGGAAGGGAGATCTATTTAATTTTTACACAAGTTTGAAATAGATAATAACAACGCTTGAAAGGGTCCTTTTTATTTTATAATGAGCTTAAAACAGAAAGAAATTATGCTCGAAGGTAGTTTCATTTTTACGCAAGCTTGAAACTGAAAGTAAACTATGCTTGGGATTGATTTCATTTTACACAAGCTTGAAACCAACGGTAAACTATGCTTGAGGGTCGGTTTCATTTTTTAACGAGCTTGAAACAAATAATAAACTATGCTCATGGGAACCTATTTCATTTTTTAACGAGCTTGACATAGAAAGGGAACTATGCTCATAATGATGGTTGGTTTCATTTTTACACAAGATTAAAACCAAAAGTAAACTATGCTTGAGATGATGGTTTCATTTTTTAATGAGCTTGACACCGGAATAGAACTTTGCTCCAAGCATCCGCCCCTAGGGGGAAGAAACCACTAAAACATGTGGAACATTTAGGGATGTCTGGTGACTAGGATTCATGCGATGAGTGGGCGTCACAAAGGAAAGTTGATCGATGGTCATAACATTCCCATGATGGGAAAAATACATCACTCGGAAGAGTGAGGACACTACAGCCTTCATTGCATAGACGTAATCGCGTCCAAGGAGTAGATTAAAATCTAAGGGACCTTGGACGACCAAGACATCAATACAGACAGTTTTCCCTCCCAAAGTGATAGGTAACTGAGGAAGGGACCCTAAAGGTCCAGTAGGCCTTCTATTGAAAGCCAGTATCTGGTCAGTGACGGGCACAAGCCGAGGAGAACCTAAGGCTTGCCAAGCAGTTGAGGATAGAATACTAATAGAAGCTCCTTCATCAACTATCGTACGAAAAATTTCTTTATCGAAAACTCCTACAGATATTTGAAAAGGAACACTCAAAGGAAGACGAGATTCTGTTAAACCATTCCAATCAAAGGAAATAGCCTTAGTACTTGGAGGGGGTCTCACGAAAATGGACAGGGTTTCCCCTTGCTGAGGACATTCTGAACCGATAAGGAAAACATCAGCGGTTTCCAATTCACTCTCGCTTGGAAGATAACAATGAGACGAAGATTGTGTCAAGATGACTGCTTTAGTCTGGAATTTCTTCAATGAAAGAGTGGGATCGAGTGGAGATGACAGCGACTCGATCTCTTCACTCTCGGAAGGGAGAGTGGGATCAATTGCAGATGAAACTGAATTGATCACTTGGCCAACCAGTGGGGGGTCGAGGGACAACTTACTATCATTTGTTGGAAGCACCAGTTGAGAACTAGTAATATCTTCCAACCACCACGAAGCTTCATCCATGCTTGGACAAAGGAAAGTACGGTGCATACCCTTGCATATCAAACAGGGATATAGGACTTTACCCTTCCGACCCTTCACCAAGGGGTCACTGGTCAAGGGAGTGTCATCGACATGATGGTCAGAGGTCGACGATACAATTGGTTTGGGGTTTTTAGACCACACTTCTGACACACAGGAAAGACCAGGGCAATCCTTGAGAAGGTGATCACCCTTGCAGAGTTTGCAGGGGAACTTGGGCTTACGAGGTGTTTTCGTAGAATGAGTGCCATTAGGGGAAACCGGTTTATGCTTGGTCTCTTCCTTATCCTTCTTCTTCTTCTTATCCTCCCAATTACTAACACTATTTCTTTGATCGGGCGAGGAAGAAGGAACGGAAGAAGATTCATCCGACGAAGAAGGGGAAATATTAGTTTGGGATTGACTCTCTCGTGGAAGAGAGTTAACATGTGAAATATTGGGTGCAATCGGAATTACCGGATTGAATAACCATACTGGTAATCCTATGGTTAATCCAGGAAGATTTAACGTGGCAATAAAGGGAGGACCAATATATCCAACTGGAGGAAAACTAAAAGGTACCCCTTGAAAAGGGGTCTCTGGATTGGTAGTCCCAGAAGGAGCATGGGTGCATGGAGGTAGATTCTCCATGAAACAAAACTAAGGGATGTGGATGAAGTCTTGTTAAAAAGAACTCAAAAACCCTCAGGCAACCGAGTGTGCAAAAGGGGAGCTAGGAAAATACAAGGTTCACAGGCCAAAAGAGCAAGCTCAAAAAACTATACTGAGGCCGCTGCCAAATTAAGCGAGCTGTACAACAAAATGGCCAGAATGTCAACAAGCAGCCCTACAAATAAAAATACCCTCTATAAGATAGTAAGCAAAACCTCCTAACTAAGAGCTGAAGACCTCAACAAATTGTATCCTTCGCAAGGTGATGAAATCTAAGTCGAACAATACAAAATGAGAGACCGATAATGGAAGGATATCCCTCTACCGAAAGGGATCCTGGGTAAAGAGCCCTAGAAGAAAAGTCACTAAGATACCTCATGCATGACACGTTGGAAAAGGTTTTCGGCGCTTCTACCTTATCACCCATGCATTACTATGAATACAACGAAGACAATGATCGATGTTGCCTTAGGGCTAAGTGGAATGCAGCATTCCACAGAGTCCGTCCGGTTCTCAATCTTGCGGCGGTTTAACCCCTGAAAGTGTGAAACGGTCAGGAGGCCCCTCCACAAACTAGTGTATGATCGTGTCAACAAATACTAGAGGATTTTAGTTCCCTAAAGACAACGACTATGTCTCAGATGAAAAATGACAAGTGGGAATTATTTTGATGCCTATCCCTGGTGTCCTACCTAACTACCAAATTCCTTTGATTTCCTCAAGTGAGGTTAATATTGGTTTAGTTAGGGAGATTAATTTTAGAGGCTGTCTTACACAATTGGGTTATGGAAGTGCAACTTGATGGTGTTGTGACGACTCAAACCATGCAAATGAAGATGAATCGAAATGAGCCTTTCTCTTCGATGAACACTAGCTAAAGTAAGGAAGAATTCTTTCCGTTCCCAATATGCACAACCCAATGCACATGCAATTTTATTTCTTTTCAAAATGATAGAAAGAAGTAAAATATGTACCCAAAAATAACCCAAAGCAATAAAAAAGTTCTTTATATGAACACCAAATGTAATAATTATAATATGTTTCCTATCTCTTTACACTTGAAAAAGACACATCTAATCTATGGAAAGAAGGACTCCACAAACGCTTCCAATCAAATGCAAGACAAAGAGAAGCACCTAATAATATTGTCTAACTCAAATGCACATAAATATGAAACAAGCCTTTCTTCTTCTCATGAATGTAAGACCAATAATGTCAAATGATTAAATTAAAGCAAGAAGAATGCTTGTGTTTTCCAATTTAATGAATATAGCAAAAGAGTGACAAAATAAAGCTTTACCTTGAACAAAAAAAATGGAAACAAGGGATCAATCTATTCCAATGACCAATAAATAGCTAAAGATGCAAAGGAAACAAAGCGCAAAACTCAAGAAAATGACTTCAAAAGACAAGGATGTCCCAAGTTTTTCAAAGCCAATCTAATCAATCCAAATGATGCCAAACCAAACAAACCTTTGGAATATCACACTAAAGAGATTTTTGAAAAAAAAAAATGAATCCAATCACAATCTGATGGCGAGAATAATTTTTAAAAACCAATGCAAGCTATTGGGGCTTGAAAAGAATGACAATTCTACCCAATAAGCAAACAAAGCACTAGTCTGACTCAAGAAACCAAGCAAAGGCTTTGATCTTCCGAAAGATGCAAAGATTTTCTAAAAAAAGCTAAAAATGAATTGTATCAGTCTAAATTAGTCATGTAATGGTCACAAAATCACTGATCAAGAGACTCTAAATCAAAAAAATTGAAAACGTACACAAGGGATCAAGTTAACCCAAGGGGATTTCAACTTTCCAAGATAGAACCTAGTCTTCCAAACAAAGAAAAAGGGGCACAAATATTCCTAAATGAGGTTTGGAAGGGTTCAAAGTTATGTTATAGAGATCCTAAAGTGATTGGGAAGGTACACTTGACTCCCAGAACTAAAAAATGGCTCAGAGGACTCAAAATTGACCAAATGGCCTCAAAGATGCCAATGAAGGACTAGAGACAAAAATATGGATGAAAAGGACTCAAAAGAGACTCAAATCTATTCAAAAATGTGTAAAAAAGAAGCTAATGGACCATATGGAGGAACCCCAAGAGTTTGGGAGCAAAAAACCCAAGGGAACCCCTCCAAATAAGCTCAAAAATGACCAAAAAATGACAGTGCCGCCCCCTAGAACACTGTGGGGGAGCGGTAGTTGGACAGTACCGCGCCCTAGAACACTGTGGGGGAGCGGTAGTTGGATAGCACCGTGCCCTAGAACACTGTGGGGGAGCGGTAGTCTCCTGTAGGATTAAAAAATCAAAGTTTGGCCAAGATCCGAGCAAGGATAAGGTCCTAAGTTTAAAATGGTCCTCAACGATAATCAAAGCGAATATAAGGTGACGAGAAACAACACTTAGAAGAGGATTTGATGATCTAAACAAGCAAGCAAAGGTGAAACTAGGGAAGAAAGGCTCCCCGGTATGGTCGCCAGTTTCTGTTGTAAGAAAATCTCCCTACGGATAGGTAGATATCCCCTTGGGATTAGAAAAGGCCCATAGTTGTTTACCCAAGACAGAGATGAAACAAATAGACACTATAGTCCTCCTAGATATAGCTCACACATCAGCTAACAAGCTATGGAAATACAAATTAGGTAGATGGCATACCTTACTTCGATGGTTGTCCTGCTGCTCCTAAGTTGCTACAGCTCCAGCCTTTGATTATGGACTTATGAACCTGTTCACAAAGGAAACACAACAGCTTCTCCAATGCAATATATGTATAAACAAAGATCTAACTATATAAATAGAGACAATTTCATGCATTCATCATTAAAAACATGAAAATGGAGGAATAGGCTAAGTTATACTAATGATAAGAAAGCCAAAAGAAGCTGATTATAATGTTATACCTTGATGTCCAAAGTAGTAGCACCTCCTTCCAAGCTCTCCAACATCACCCTTGCAAGACTCATAGGATCATAGGTTTAGTGTTTCCAAGATCACCCCCCCTAGCTCATGGATGGCTCTCTTTAAGTAGGATTTGGTACGCCAACCACTAAGAGGAGATTATGGATCTAAGTGAATAATATGTGGATCAAAGATCTAAATCATGCCAAGGAGGAAAAGTGAGATGGGATTCGAAGGGGTACCTCATCCCAAGAAATCCTCCATGAGATCCAAGATCCAAAATAAAAGGGATAAGCCTAAACCTAAACTACCGCTCCCCTATAACTAATCAAAGCACGGTAGTACCGCTCCCCCATAGGCATGAAGAACGCGGTAGTTTGACACTACCGCTCCCCCATAGGCATGCAGGGTGCGGTAGTTCCAAAAGAATTAATTTTTGGAGGTGGTTAATGTGGGTTTCGACCCCTTGCTTGTTGGATTTTCTTCCAAGTGTGACTAGGGATGGTACCAACATTAGAATGAAGGGTCCTAACACCCTTAGGAGGCATAAACATCATGTTTTCCATGGTAGTGAAACATGTACATTCTCACTTACACATGGTGTGGCAATTTGAGGTATAATAAGTAAGATCCTGATCATGCAGCATTGCTTGTGCTGCTTCCATGATTGTTCTATTCTTTCTTTCTGCAACTCCATTTTGTTGTGGATTGTAGGGAGTAGTCAACTCCCTCTTAATCCCTGAATCACTCCATAGTTTCTTGAAATCACCTGAAGTGAATTCTCTGCCGTTGTCGGATCTGAATGTCTTGATCGTCTTGTCATTTTGATTTTCCATCAAGGTTTTGAATTCCTTGAACTTATCAAAAACTTCATCTTTGTTCTTCAAGAAGTAAACCCAAGTCTTCCTAGAGAAATCATCAATGAAGGAGACATAGTATACATACCCACTCAGAGAACTGGATGACATTGGACCGCATACATCAGAGTAGATGATCTCCAAGATACCTTTTGCTTTGCTTTCACTACTTGGAAATGTCTTCTTAATGTTCTTTCCTTTTGCACATCCTTTGCAAATACCTTCATGCTTTGTCTTGATTTGAGGAATACCTTCTACAACTTTTCTTGCAATTGGTAGTGCTCTGTAGTGGACATGTGCAAGCCTTCTATGCCAAAGTTCACTTGGATCCATGGATTCATGTACCATGGCGTGTTCAGGTTGTCCCTTCAATTTGTACAATCCTCCCTCTTACTCTCCAATCACCACTGCATCATCTATAGTTTTACCCTTTGGCCACATTAGGACTTGGCCATCTACAAATTAAACCCTCATGCCTTTTGCATCCAATGCATATATGGAGAGTAGGTTCTTCTTGAGCGCAGGTACATATAGAACATCTTTCATCTTCAAAGACTTCCTAGAGTCTAGATTGTAGTAGGATTCACCACTTCCTTTGATAGGGTATTGATAGTCATCCCCAAGTTTCACCTTATGGGGTGACTCTGTTAGGATATTCCTATACTCCATCCTAGTCCCACCAGTATTTTGATCATTTACATTTTCAGTCATGCATGCACTTTTAGGGTTTGCATGCATCATTTATAGTTTGCATGCATTCCAGTCATCAGTCCCAGCACCTAGCCCTCAGTTAGCTAGCCCCCAGAGCTTCCTTCCACTCAGTTTCATCCCTCCTAGCCTGTCATGTGCCTTCCTTTCACCTACTAAATGAGAAGGGCACCTTTCTCACCTACCAGTCCAGTTTACTTCAGTTATCCACCAGTCTTTCCTTGATTTGAGGCTAGAATGACTCCTCACTACTGTTATCACTCTGATTGACCTCCGATGAGACATGAATACCTATTCTGACTCCAGTTAGCTCCTCATGTTCCCTCCACTGAGTCTCCTTCTTTCAATTAGTGTCTCCATGTGCCAGTTACATTCAGTTACACCTACCACACTCAGTTATACTGACGGTTGATAGTTACTTGTGCATTGATGACTCCACTGATGATGAGATAGACTACTAGTTGTGCTCCAATGACACTCCAGTGATGTTTTGATCACTCCATAAAGGATAATTCGAATTTCCACCTTAGGCATTCGAATCCTTATGCATTGTACTAGTTATTGTCCATATTGTGATTAATTAATTAGTGTGTGTGAAGTATTTTTGCTTCTATCTGAGTTCTACTATATTATTATTCTGTTGCTCATTATATTGCATTGACCACTCTTCTTCTATTTTCTTGCTTAATCAATTACTTTCTTGTGAGGTATACATCATCTCTTAGATCTGCTGTGAGGATTTTCACATGGTATCAGAGCATGTTGAGAGTATTTCTTATCTCCATTCCTGACAGTTTTTTGCAGGTTATTATCAAGATTTCGAGTGCAACAGTTGCAGCAGTGTCTTCATTAATGCAGCAGTAGCAGTTGTAGATATTCTCTATTGTTTTTATAGGTCTTCTATAGCTTCAATAAATTCAGAAGAAATCCCTCCTCTTTCTCCATTCAACTATGATGAGTGGAAAAAAAAATGATAGCATATTTGAAGAGCCATGATCTCTTTGATTGTTATTTTGAAAGAGAGTTCGAATCCTCTGAAGAGAAGATTGACTGGTTGAATAAAGGAGACATGGCCCTTGGAAGAATGATGGTTATTATGCCTGATTACATATTGTACCCAATCATTATTGATATTGAAACTCCAAAAGAGCTATGGGCTCACCTGGATGAGAGATTCGGTAGACAGAATGAAGGAATTTGTCCAAACCCTTTCGAGAACAAGCAAAGTGATGCATTCGCCCTCCTTGATGATCTCATTGATCATGAACTAGTATCAAAGACATCTCATATTGAAGAAGAACTTGCAGATTCTAAACTCATGCTCCAAATTTCTTCTCTTTCTGTGCTAGCTCACACTCTAGATATTGCAGAAGGTCCTAAATCCTCTCTTGCACCAGATTCTATTCGTTTGCATCATGATCACATGATTATTTTGGAGGTAAAATCACCTATTGGAGGTAATGCATTCGCTCCCCTCAAGCAATCACCTCTTATTTACTACTATATGATCATTATTCCATGCTTTTAGAAGGTTATTGAAGAATATGGCCATTGACACCCGCTTGGCATAATTTCTCATGCATCTACTGGTTTTGATCTCACCTCTTATGGTTCAAAGGAGATCTCAAAAAACCATGATTCAAGTGTTGGATCTAATTTGGATTCTAAGCAAACACTACTTGAGATAATTTCTCATGCATATGATGGTTTTGATCTCACCCCTGCTGGTTCAAAGGAGATCTCAAGAAACTATTCTTCAAGTCTTAAATATGATTTGGATTTCAAGCAATCATTATTATTTGATGGTTCTTTTTGGCATAGTCTCACCCATGATGGTTCGAAGGAGAAGACAAAAGACTATTTGCATATTCATGTTTTTTATCCTACCTCAACTGATTTGAATCACAGGTTCAAGGATCATCCTTATTCTTTTGGATTTGTTCTCATCACATTCGATCTAAAGGGAAAGTACAAGCACATGATTTTTGAGCATGATCCACTTCTTCCCAAGAAAAAGATACCTCCAGACATATGACCACGCATCACATCTGCTTGAGTTTCGAGCATTTATTGTTTTGTGTGTGCCTTAAAGTCTGTTTTGAGGGGGGGTATTTTTCCCATGAAATATTCCCCACTTCCTTGGGTTATTGACTGTTATTATTCATTGTATTGGGTGAAATTTGGTCTTAGTTACCAGGGCCCAGGATGGACTAAGGGGGGGTGTTAGGATATTCCTATACTCCATCCTAGTACCACCAGTATTTTGATCATTTACATTTTCATTCATGCATGCACTTTTAGGGTTTGCATGCATCATTTAAGGTTTGCATGCATTCCAGTCATCAATCCCAGCACCTAGCCCTCAGTTAGCTAGCCCTCGAAGCTTCCTTCCACTCAGTTTTAGCCCTCCTAGCCTGTCATGCGCCCTCATTTCACCTACTGCATGAGAAGGGTTCCTTTCTCACCTACCAGTCCTGTTTACTTTAGTTATCCACCAGTCTTTCCTTTATTTGAGGCCAGACTGACTCCTCACTGCAGTTAACAATCCAATTGACCTCTGATGAGACATGACTACCTATTCTGACTCCAGTTAGCTCCTCATGTGCCCTCCACTAAGCCTCCTTCATTAATTTAGTGTCTCCATGTGCTAGTTACATTCAGTTACACCTACCACACTCAATTAGATTCAGTTTGACTGACGGTTGACAGTTACCTGTGCATTGATGACTCCATCGATGATGAGATAGACTACTAGTTGTGCTCCGATGACACTCCAGTGATATTTCGATCACTCCATGAAGGCTAATTCGAATTGCCACCTTAGGCATTCGAATCCTCATGCATTGTAATACTTATTGTCCATATTGTGATTAATTAATTAGTGTGTATGAAGTATTTTTGCTTCTATCTGAATTTTACTATATTATTATTCTGTTGCTCATTATACTGCATTGACCACTCTTCTTCTATTTTCTTGATTAATAAATTATTTCTTGTGAAGTATACATCGTCTCTTAGGTCTGGTGTGAGGATTTTCACAGACTCATGTTCAGATAGATCTACAAATGATTCTTTAAACCCAATCATGTGTTTGGAAGCCCCACTATCAATAAGCCAATCATTACATCCATGAGAGATAGTACCTATGAGAGCAGAGATTAGAACATATTCATTTTCACTAGATGAACCATCACTTTCTGCTCTAGCCTTCTTCTTGGGAGGCTCATCATCCTTAGCAGCATGAGAATGATATTTTTTCTTGTTTCCCTTCTTCTTGTTATTGTTGAAGCCCTTTTTCGTCTTGGGACAATCTACAACAAAGTGTCCCTTCTCATTACATGTGAAGCATCTCAGATCCTTCTTACCCTTTTGATGGTTGTGAAAAGGTTTCTTGTGATGAGAGTACTTCTTCTTGGGTTTGCTTCTTTTGGTGTGATATATGAGAGCTTGATCTTCACTTTCCATCTTCTCTTCTCGGGCTACAAGTCTAGCCTCTTCTTTGTTAAATTTTGAGCATCAATTCAATATGATCTAGGATCTTTACTGAGAGAATAACATGTATAGCATATCAATCACAAGAAGCAATCACAAGAGACCATAAACACACATAGTTTCCTTGGGGAAAACCATAAAGGTGAAAAACCCCAATAACTTTATCCGAGATAGATAGAGCAATGATACAACCAGAATACAGGAGACAGTCTTCTCCTAGCAGCAGAGCCTCCTCCTCCACAAGTGCGCCACACAGCCCAACCTATCGAATCTCCTAGGTCAACATTACATTCCATAGGACACAACCTATCCACGACCATAGAGGATCAACCTAATACTCATCATACATCATCCTGATGTACATCATCACATGATCATCCTGATCAACAATGTATCCACCTGATACATATACATATACATGATCCACATGATCATATCAAGAATCCAACATGATGCATATACATAGCAGTAACTGTAGCATCGTCCCGATGCTTATCACACAGCGCTTACATCCACAGCCATGGGAAGGATCCTCCGCTCACTATGCTTGAAATGGATCCTACAGATGTATCCATTAATTCTTCCTCGAAGTGTCATCAATTTGAAGAACACCAAGCCTCTCTCTGAAGTACTCAAACTTCACTCTGGCTAGTGGTTACATCAACACATCTGCAACCTGCTCATCCGTCGCAACAAACAGGAGCTTCAATACTCCTCTTTGCACCATATACCTGATATAGTGATATTTGATCTCAATGTGCTTTGACCTGTCGTGGAATACCGGGTTCTCGACAGCTTCACACAACTCTGGTTGTCACAAAAGATACCAGTAACATCCAACGGGAGATCAAATAACTCAGAAAGTAGCTTCCTAATCCATACTGCCTCACAACTAGCCGAACAAGCTGCAACATACTGTGCTTTGGCTGTACTCAGTGCTATGCAGGATTGCTTCCTGCTAAACCAAGAGATCACACCTGATCCCATACTGAAGCAACACCCAGAAGTGATCTTCCTATCTACAACATTACCTGCTCAGTCCGAATCAACATAACCCTGCAGGTTAAAATTTTGATTCGCATCATACTTTAGCCCATAATCAATTGTACCCTTCAAGTACCTCGGAATATCCTTTACAGCAACTAGGTGAACACCTCTGGGATATGTCAGGAACTAGCTCAATGTGTTCACCGCAAAGCAAATATCTGGTCTAGTGTTCATCAAGTACATCAAGGACCCAATCATCTGATGATACACCGTGACATCAACCAAATCAGATGAAGCATCACACAGAAGCTTCAAGTTCGATGCCATAGGTGTGGCTATGGCCTTGCAGTACATCATCCTGAACCGCTTCAGGATCTCTACTACATACTTCCCTTGTCCAAGGAAGATCCCATCTGCTTTTTGCCACACCTCCATGCCTAGAAAATAGTGCATCATCCCCAAGTCCTTCGTCTCGAACTCGACAGCAAGCTTCCTCTTCATATCAGAAAATCAACCTATCCTCACCTGTAACAAACAGGTCATCCACATACAAAAGTAGTATCACTGGATTTCCTTCCTCAACCTTGTAGTAAAGGTTGGAATCCGCCTTACTCTTGGTAAATCCCAAACTAGATAGAAATCTATCTATCCTACCATACCAAGTCCTAGGAGCTTGCTTCAAGCCGTACAAGGATTTCTTCCATCTGCACACATATGACTCCCTGTCATGTGTCTCAAAACCGAGTGGCTGCTCCACATACACTTCCTCTTTGACTACACCATTCAAGAAGGCTATCTTGACATCCATCTAGTGTATCTTCCATTTCATCACTGCAACCAGAGTAGGTACTGATCTAATGGAAGTGTATCTGGCTACAACAACAAAAGTCTCTTCATAGTCTATTCTCTCTTTCTGGGAAAAGCCACAAGCTACAAATCTCGCTTTGTATTTCTCTATGCTACCAACTGCAGCATGATTGATCTTATAGATCCACTTGGAAGTTACAACAGACTTCTCTTCAGGTTTTGGGACCACATCCCAAACATCATTCTTCATGATCGACTAGTACTCTTCGATCATGGCATCCTTCCATTACTTCATCCCGAATATTGGGAATTTCATATTCTTCAATATCTTCAATAGATAGCTTTGTTGCTGGAACAAATGTTGTAGTCCTTCTTTCGTAGGTGATGGTATACAATCTTTCCTACAAGACAAGTTAAATTGCATGATTAGAAACATCTCATAGTTTTCAGAACAAATTCTTACACATAAAGAAATATGTCATATAGTCATGCAATTATTTTAGCCAATGCTTCAATACAACATTTATCCATATCCCGTAACTTTCTAGATGCCTTCCAATCTCTACCATAACATTGTTAGGAGTGTGCACAACTCCCAACATGTCAGCAAAGAGGTTTCATTCTAGATAAGTAGCAATGGAATGTTGTATAGTGCCATAGGCCACTTACCCATTACATGCATATTAGTAGTATACTGTTTATTAATGCAATTATTCTAATATGCATAATACACAACCTAAGTCTAGGAACATAAGCATATACATCATTGAACAATATTATTTAAACAATAAGAATTGATAATTCAAATACTTATCTTTGTTTGTTTGCTGAGTGGACTCCCTCTCAATCTTTGCTTCCTTGCAGGAACTATTGGAGTGTGCTCCCTCTTGATCTTTGATTCCTGGATTACCTGTGCTTGAACTTATATCCATCCTCGATCATTATGCATGCTTACCAGTATCAACATTGTGTTATTCTCGAGATCTCATACATAATCATACATTCATTAGTATAATCTTAATACTATCAAAACACAATAATCTTAAACATGTATAGTCATGATCATTTCAAACACAGATAATAAGCATTAGCATTCAAAGTTTCAGGGAAGACTTCTCTTCTGGTTAGTCATATCATCAATCAAGGTAAGAGACATAATATGCATAAACCCTTGATTACTTAAATTTCTAACTTCATGAATAATCATATATAAAAGTATAAGATCCTAACATAGGGTAGGATTCTAACTTGATATAGGAAAAACATACCTGGTTATCATATTTGCTAGTTATGTCTAGCAATGTTTTCTTATTCCCTTCAATGACCTGCGTAACTCATAAGTTAACCATTGTAAAATATACATACCTCTATGTGATCCATGACTATGGATGAGTCTTTGTCTTCATGTCACCGTGGTCTTGATCTAGAACTTGATTTGTACCTTTCATGTTAGCGGATAACATTATCCTCATACAACACCATAGTGCATTAGTACAATCATAATACAATCATAAGTGTCATAACCCTAATCAATGAATGTCTTCTATCATGCATTCATACTTTTACTAGGGTGATAATACAAGTCTAAAATTAAATAAGATTGTTACTAAACCTAATAACATGAAGACAATCATATTATAAACTTAATCATGAATAGATTTCAAAACATACCTGTAAGTCATACCTGTCAGATTGCTTGTAGGTAGTTGTTGTTGTTGTTCCTTTTGTTCTTAGGACAATTTGAGGAAAAGTGTCCTCTTCTTGGTATGTGTTGTGAGAGCTTGATCTTCATTCCCCATCTTTTCTTCTCGAGCTACAATCCAAGCTTCTTCCTTAGAGCATTCTTCTGATAGCCTACTGAATGAGATAAGTTTCTTCCTAGCACAAATTCCTTGGATGAAGGAATCCCATGATCTAGGAAGGCCATTAAGAGTCACTAGTACAAAATGAGAGATAAGTAACCAAAAAAAGGACCAAAATCCACATATAAATGACCAATTTTGAGTTGGTGACCACTGGTAGCAAATTAGTGGCCATAGATCACGCGACCAAAAATGTGGTCATATTTAGCTTGGTCATTTATAGCTTATCTTGTGGTCATATATTTGGTCGTATATTTGGTCATTAATTTGGTAATATATTTGGTCATTAATGACCACATTTTTTGTCACATGATAAATGACTGCTAATTTGCTACCAGCGATCGCCAACTCAAAACTGGTCATTTATATGCATATTTTGGTCACTTATCTCTCATGTTGTATTGGTGGTCGTTTATATGCAAATTTTGGTCATTTTTTTAGTCATTTATCTCTTTTTAATGGTTTCAGAATATAAATAGGGCACGGTGGAATTGAACCACCAACCTCCTACCGATAGGGTAGGTGCTCTACCATTGAGCTAGCACCCTTAAATAGAATTCCTTATGGGTCATGCATGTTGCAGTTATTAAGAATGAGGCCGAATTTTTAACAGATTAGCAATATGTTGTATGATGCAAGGAAGCTCTAATTCCATTGTTTCTAAAGGCATAAGCTTCAATAACTTCAATGCAGCACGACTAACTAAAATATTAACCACATTCGCATGAGATATCATCATCTTATTTATCTCAGGTAGCACACACTTTTTTAGATGCTCTTGTATTTCAGGGTAGATAATATTTTTGTTATCACCATCCCTCCTTAATTCCATATCTGGATTTATCCATTGCTTTTTCACCAATCTTAGATTGATGATCATGTTTTTCTGGTCCTACAGGTGAGGCCATTCCATCAATAAAATGAAACTTATCTAATATTGAACAAATCAGCCGTACACGTGTATTGCTATTCTCTTCCTTGGAAGCCATCAGTCGAAATGCTATCATTAATAAACTGAAGTAAGATCCCATCTTATGTGACTAGCAATACAAGAAAGGGTTTCTAATCAAGAATTCACAACATTCCCCTCCTTGTCACCTTTGGCCTCAAACAACAAACTAAAAAAGAGCGACACAAATATTTGCATGAGAGTTCCCTGCATAATATTCCATATTCCATATCATAATGTGAGTATATTGCAGAGAGGTGTGGTTAGAAGAAGATATAGAAAATATGAACAACTTACCACACCAATGTCACCCATAGATAAAAAACATGTACACCGAGTTATCTCAGACTCAAATAATGAAAAACATGTTCACAGAGTTATCTCAGACTCAAACATTATTTTACCTCAAATAGATTTCCACCATCCACAATATTTCTAAACCGTGTCGTTGCTCTTGATCTCCTATGCCTCTGCATAAGTAAACAAACCATTGTCATACTGCTTTCCATGCAAAGAAATGTTTTGGGAAGAACGGGAAATAAAAGGAAAGAACAGGAAAACTGAATGTGAAAAATATTGTTGAAGAAGTCCACTTCTACATCTATGCTAGAAAGAGGCTTGCATTCATTCAAAGTTGCAATACCAGAAAGGCTAAGTACTATTGAACGTAGTAAAGCCACCCATTCCTATAGATACATTTGACAATGTTAGAATGCAATGCTTACCTCTAAAACTTAAAGAGGATAGCATACAAATTTAAAATAAATCAACAAAAAATACCCTTTGGGCGGAGGTCTCTGAGTTTGTTATACCATTCTTCACATGTGCGAAAAGAAAATTATAACTAGCATGCTTAACAGATACTTTAGACCAATTTCAACAGCCATCATTGATGCAAGAATCAAGCAGTTCTTTCTCCACCATGTTTAGATGATTAGGTTTCTTTTCACTTTTTCAGGTCATCTTGAATCTCTTCCTGCTGCAATACCTCTTCACTTTCTAATACATAGGCACAAAATTGAATAAAACAAAGCAGACAACTAGAGGCACTATGCTTGAGTCAGAAGTCTTCTGATTACATATCATACACACAATGTGAGAGAATAAGAAATGCATGTTGCTCACCTATATGGGAGAATAATTGAGATGATATTTGCTCATAAGCAGCAATCCTTTTATCATAATCATATTCTCCAACTATAGATGATGATATTGCATTTAAATCACCTACCAGTTTTGCCTGCAAGAAAGAAGCAAGAAATCATGTTAGCAATTAATAACAAAATTTGACGTACAACCAATGAATAACAAAATGGAATCACTGTAGGCTAATATCATGGGCATTAAATAATATCAAACGTTGGTTCAACAAAACTAAACAAGAAGCACTATCTTACAGGTAAGACTAAGGAGGGGTCAACTTTTGAAATCCCTTTCAGGATATCACAAATAGCCACTCGAATATCCAATGTTGATGAAGTTAGAAACGAACTAAACAAAGTCAGCATTTTAATAACACTTTTGTCACCCAAAGCTGGCAAAACCTATTTCAAGATAGAGGGTATTTCGAAGAAATGATCTGCAAATCACATGGATTACAATATGTTAATAAATGGCAATTATGTTGGTTTCAACAAATTCATAAAATCAAATTTGAAATTCAGCTGTAATCCCTGTATATTATTTTTTTTCATGCAATGTACTCATTGTTCTTTTTGACTTTTTTGACATCAAGGAATGGTAACAAACAATCAACAAATTGATTCACTACTTCTGAACATTTTGCATGTTTTCCCAACAATTTAAAAATTATTAGCTCATGCTTCCCAAGTCCTAAGATGCTTTTCCCGATAATAAAAAACCAGAAGGGCAAAAACTGACCATCTATATTCATTCTGACAAGATATAAAACAATTATAAACCAAACACAATCCAGACTTATTAAGTTATTACCTGTTATTCTCTCAACGAAGTTGAACCAAATTCTGCATGCTTGTGAAGAGTATATCAAGATGTGGTAAAAGAATTTGTTGCAACGAAATATTTTCTTGATCTTCATCATTTGCATCCTCCAAATTCAGAAAATTCTCAACGAAATTCAGAATAGATGAAACCATGACTTTTGACACACCTTTAACATACAAGATTGACATAATATTGGGAACAAGCGATTTCTCTCTCTGAAGAAATGAAGCAATCTTTAATCTTTTTCTCATTTCCAGTAAACAAGTAAACAAAGAGCTAGGTGTTTCATTGCTCCCATTTTCTTGCCTAAATTTATCAACCAATGGTTTTATTGCTGTAAAAAATGTATTCCAACAATTTGTACCATAATCAATTAAATCATACTTATTCAGCAAAATGGAAATAACACATAATGATCTCAATTCTATCATTCCACCCAAAAACAATGGTGGGTTCTTAACTTTTCCCTCATGACTCATAGTGGCACTTCTAATTTGAACCGCATTGGCAGCTAAGAGGAGTGATGCTGATATATTCTCCAATTTCTGCACAACATAATCTGCACCAAGGAAGTTATCTACCTCATACATGTCCAAATCCACTGAATAAGGTTGCTTTTGCTCCCTGGTTATGTCTGTTTCAGTTACCTTTTCTAAATTTTCTACATCAAGCATCTCAGAACTAGCAGGCGTTTCATCCCCTTGTGCATTACATATTGAAGGAGCAAAGAAGCATAAGAGAATTTAAATTTTTTTCATCCTCCTAAGTGAATCAACTGAAATTTTCTCTTTGTTTTAACATATAAATTCAACCAAATTGGTTGGAATAAGCATCCTCTCTTTCACTTTCCAACTTTCAATGTGGGTAATATCAATCAAGCAAAAGCAAAGATTTCCACATGTACAAGTATCACCATGCAAGGTGGAAATATAACCAATTTAAACCTTAAACCATACCTCCAAAGGTTCTCCAAGAGGGGTGCACTAGCCATAAAAGAGTCTCCGAGTGATGAAAGATCCAAAATGTGCAAAATAAATATTAGATCTATTCCAAAAGCTTTATAAAATCTCCATAGAATGTGCCAAAATAGGGTAGTTCCCAACCAAAATATGCACTAAGCCTCCTCCATGTATGGAGCGGCTCCTACTTGCAAACAAACCTCTAAATTTTCGACATGAAATATTACTACTCATAGGACAAATCTTGTTTAGCGCTATTTAACTATGGTCAATTGACCATGACTGTTCTTATTAGGTTGACTTATTCTATTTATCAAGTCTAATTGGTCTTGGACCTTCCTACATATTGAGATCCAAAATGTAAAGAAGATATCTGCCAAAATACAGTAGTGCCCAACCAAAATATGCACTAATCCTCCTCCAAATATGGGGAGGCTCCTACCTGCAGAAAAACCTCTAAATTTTCCACATGAAAGATTACTACTCATAGGCCAAATCTTGTTTAACACTATTTAACTATGGCCAATTGACCATGATTGTTCTTATCAGGTTGACTTATTCTATTTATCAGTTCTAATTGGCCTTGGATATTCCTACGTATTTAACATTGGCCTTGAGCCATCCTTATCCCTATAGTTAATGTATATGTCTCTCGTCCTAAAATTCAAAAAAAGATAAGTAGTATTGTAATGCCAAGTCAACATTGTTGTTATAGTTCTGCTTTAAGGCATAGGTGCAATATTTCATTAACTGAGCCAATCCTCCCATCTATTAAATTATTCAAAGAAGTTTGGTCCTAAAATGCTTAGGGGACGTTAATTAAGACCTTTTCCAAGTAGCACAAGGGGCTAAATTTTCCACATGAAAGATTACTACTCATAGGCCAAATCTTGTTTAACATTATTTAACTATGGCCAATTGACCATGACTGTTCTTATTAGGTTGACTTATTCTATTTATCAGTTGTAATTGGTCTTGGATCTTCCTACATATTTAACATTGGCCTTGAGCCATCATTATCCCTATAGCTAATGTGTATGTCTCTCGTCCTAAACTTCAAAAAAGGATGAGTAGTATTGCAATGCCAAGTCAACATTGTTGTTATGGTTATGCTTTAAGGCATAGGTGCAATATTTCATTAACTGAGCCAATCCTTCCATCTATTAAATTATTCAAAGAAGTTCGGTCCTCAAATGCTTAGGGGGGGGGTAAATTAGGACCTTTTTCAAGTAGCACAAGGGGGGGTTAACTTCATGAATACAAAACCCATATCCACCTAGATGTGTGAAAATTCCTCTAACAAAATACCTCTCCGCTAATCTTGGAAATACCTCACCACTAATCTTGAAGTGGAATACCTCATCTCAAGTGATATTCCTCATCCCCTCTCTAATAATTCACCATTCATCGTCCTTGGTAAACTGGTAGGTTCAACAAGCTCTAGGAGGATTTGCAAGAGGTTCTAAGAAGCAACAATAAGGAGTCTACTTATTTTCTTGCATCAATTCTGCAAACTCTAAAAATGCTGCAAACAAATGTAGAGAAAGAGCTTCCACAAAATTCATGCAAGCAAATTCTGGATAGTTGATAACTGATGATAACATTGTCAACAAGTTTTAGGAAAATTTAAAATATCATGACCCCTAAAAATATTTTACCAGGATCTGAATCATGAGGACCAAGGGATTCTTCTGGATGATTCTATAGAGACATTACTTTCATTGCAAGGAAGGCGAGATGAGTGCAAGTTCCATCATTGAAGTTAATGTGAGTCACCTATACACCTTCTAAAAGCGTGGCAGGATCGACTGCATAGTTGTGATTCTGCTATACCTAGAGGAGAATCATTATTAACTTCTATAGAAGTTTGTTTTAATGAAATAAAGTTCACACATGATAAATCAAAGTCTTAAAACAAAAAAAAATCCAGATCGGAGATTTTTTTTTTCCATATTCAAGTTGTTAATTCAAGTGTGAAAATTACTTGAGCACTTATCTGATTAACATGGTCACTTCAAAGATTTTGCACTTGATGATTTCCTCCATGATGGCCAAATTTCATTTTAAATGTTTTTCCACCCAATGCTTGGCCAAGTAGTTGATGCCCCATGAAAATTTTCCAACCACATTTTTAACTCTTTCTATAGCATAAGGAACTGTAGAAGGATCACCTGGACCATTTTTGAACAACACACCATCAGGATTCAGTTTCATACATTTTGAAGAAGGCCATGTGGAAGGAACAACAATTATCTTGCAACCATAGAGAAAAAGAAAATGGCACTTCACCTGAATTTTGATCATGAGCACCAATGACTTAATTAGATGGATATTTGGAAGCTATTGGAGAAGACATGTAATATTTCTATTCCACCCAATGCTTGGCCAAGTAGCTGATGCCCCATGAAAATTTTCCAACCACCTATTTAACACTTTCTACAACATAATGAACTGTAGAAGAATCACCTGTCCCATCGCTGAACAATACACCATCAGGATTCAGTTTCATACCTTTTGAATAAGGCCATGTGGAAGGAACAACAATTATCTTGCAACCATAGAGAAAAAGAAAATGAAACTTCACCTGAATTTTGATCATGAGGACCATAGAATTTAGCTGGATATTTGGCATCTGTTCGAGAAGACATGTAATCCTGCTATTCCACCCAATGCTTGGCCAAGTAGTTGATGCCCCATGAAAATTTTCCAACCACCTGTTTAACACTTTCTACAACATAAGGAACTATAGAAGGATCACCTGGCCCATTGTTGAACAATACACCATCAGGATTCAGTTTCATACCTTTTGAAGAAGGCCATGTGGAACGAACAACAATTATCTTGCAACCATAGAGAAAAAAAAAATGACACTTCACCTAAGTTTTGATCATGAGCATGAATGAATTTCGATGGATATTTGACAGTTGTTGGAGAAGACATATAATCATGCAACAACTCAGTTCAATGCTTTCATTTTCTATTGATATGAGAAAACACCCTCCGTTCACTATTTTTCTCAAACATAATCAAGCTATCATCTGCAACATCTTCTCTTGAACTACCTAGCCCACTTTCTATTTTTTGTTCTATGTCTTGCAATCTTCCATCATTGTGCGATGACTCTAAATGGAATGCAACCTGTTCCTCTATTTCCCTATTCTCATTACTTATTGCGCTTCTATCAATAGTAGTGGAATCATCACTTACTTGTGTTAAATTTTGAGCATTAATTCACAATACTCTAGGATCTTCACTGAGAGAATAACATATACAGTATATCAATGCATAACAATCACAATAAGCATGACAAGCATCACAAGAATCAAAAGCATGAGAGACAAGAGACACAAAGTTTTCGTGGGGAAAACCCTAAGGTGAAAAACCCCACAACCTCCTCAGAGATAGAGAGAGCAATGGCTCAACCAAAGTACAACCAAAATACACTGAGATAGTCTCCTAGTAGCAGATGATCCTCCTCCTCACTAGTGCACTACTTTTTGAGTGAGAGAGATATGACTTTCCAAATGATCTAAATAGAGATCTCCTGATCTCTATTTATACTAACTTGTTTTCCCAGTGACATTATGGTGCCGACTTGTCTAGCTAGGTACATCCACAGTATAATATATATTTTAGGGCCAACCCCACACATGGTGGTGTAATAACCCATCAGCAAGTACACACACTTGCGACACTTGTCAATCCACATGAAAACACTTCCTTATACAGGAATAACACATCTCTAATAAGGGTACAATAAATATAGATGAAATACATTCCGAAGTTACATATACATCAACAACTTGATTATTTGTACTATCTCCTCCTATTTTTTGGAAATAGATAATGTACATGTCAATTGCAGCAAGTGCAAGTGAGCACAACCAACAATCAACTTGGAAAATACACAGGGCAAGTATATTTCGGGAATGCCAAAATGGGAAATACCAGAAAGCAAAGTTGAATCTTTTCAGCCTTTATTTTATGCCACCCTTTTCCCACAACAGGAATACCAATTTCCTCCTCTTCCCTTAGGTTCCTTAAAATTCCAAGAACCTCATTTTTTTCCTTCCATGAATCTGTTGCATCTCTTCAACTACCCAAAGCTATTTTCTTCCATTTTTAGCCATTTCAACTTTCTAGCTGGCAGTTTCATTAAGTAGAGGAAGATCATGGTCATTGATTGAGTTGGATGTGATGGATGTGTTGGTTTGGAGTGGGATCCATCCATAAATTAAGTCTTCCAACATCAAGACTTTAATCAAGGCTTGATTTGTAAACCTACCTCTAGATATTACAGGTATTTATCTCAGCCCGTCTTTAACAAATCCTTTTTTATTAAAGAATTAAACAAGGACTTTATTACAGAATTCTATAGTCTTCAAAGAGACTTCACAAGGCCCTTTGGGGTTTTATCTTGACTCATGAAAATTCAAAAGATCCCTATAGTAGGAAAATGCAGAATTGAAAGCCAACAAGCTTGGGATGAAAGACTTCAAAGCTCATGCCTTGAACTTACAAAATAAGATATTTGAAGTTGAACATCATTTGCAGAAACAAATAGAAGTGTTTGGTGACGATGTCATAAGGATCACCACAGTTTTAGAATAGACTAAAGATCAAGAGCTGTTGTCACACGTTGAACAATTTAATCTGGAGTAATTTCTGGAGTGGAAAAGAGATCTGAAAGATGTCCTAGCTAAGATACCAAGAATAAGTGTAGATGAATAATAAAAAATTATTCTACCTTGACCAACTGCAGAGCAAGGGGGTTGTAGCTATAAAAGGAAATTGAAGCCACCATCAAGGAATGCTAGCAAAATTACCAGGCTGCAAACAAAATCATGGAAAAGTGCTAACTCCCAGATTTTGGTAGCATGGGGCAGCTAAAGCCCAAAGTAGAAAGGATTGTTAAGCTGATAGAAACAAGAAGGAAAAAGTAGTAGCTATTGCTGCTTCTGATGAAGTGTCCATGTATTCCCTACAATAGTTTATCTCAACTCCCATAGAATAGGCACAATGGATTTAATTTTTTTATAATAATCCACTACAGGAGCCTCAGGATGGTCCAAGATAAAGTTATAACTCATGAACTCATGTTGGAATCCATAAAGCCTCCTAAGCTAGGAGAAATTGATGCAATTTTTAAAAAGTGGGAAAATTTTAGGTAAAAGAGTGGGTCTTCTCCTAAAGAGGACCAAGCTGCACATGCTGATCCTTCTTCTTGAAAATTAAAATGTATATAAGGCTACTCTACTCGTGGACCCCACCAAAGGATTATTTTGTAAATAATGTAAATTTTGAAACTATGGATAGAGAATATGCAAGCAAAGATCCACAATAGGTGTAGGTTTTAACTTACTGCAATGAAGTTTGTTTTGGGTCAAGCATGTTAACCCTTGAATGATATATTCATGGCCCATGCCTTGTAGCAAATCAGGTTATTTATTAAGAAGTTATGATATAAGAACAAATTGTAAGCATACTTGAATACAACATTATGATACATGTTCAATTATGAGTTTACATTAATTGTTCAACATCTATACAACCTGAAAAGCAGAGTACAAGAGAATCTAGGCTACATTACAAAGATTAGCTTAAAGAGAAATCACAAATGGAATTTGGTAAATTACATTTGCAGCCATATGTATTTTTCACAAGATGGTATTATTCTCCTAGGTACCAAATCCAAGAAATCTAAGCTCTTTTTATCGTTTTTCCCACCCAACGCATTTGCAAGGCACTCTATCATTTTTCCACATTGATCCACACTCATAAAAAAACTCGTAACCACATCTGAAACAACACCAACCACCATATGTTTCAGCTCTCCTAATGCTTTAAATAAATATTTAAATAAGCAATGCCTTTTAGATTTCCTACAATAAACAACAATTGCAATGAAAGATTCACCACAATATGGGGAAAGAAAAATCAGATAAGTGGTTTTGAAATATGAGTTTTGCCTAAGCTAGACACATTTCAAGAGACAACTTTGTTGAACCATGGACAATTGGTTTATAGATTTGTTTTTTTATTAGAAATAATTATAAATCCATGTACACACAATGGAGACACCTTAACCTACAAGCTACAACTATGGTTAGTAATCTTTTTTTAGATGGAAACTAGTTATCTTTATCAACAACAAATAAGGAAAGGCTGGAAAACAAAGTTAAAGCTTTTGCAAAGTGGATTCAATTGAAAAAAGGAAAGGAAAGCCTCTTAGAAAGCAGAATAAAACATACTTTTGTGTATTCAGTGCTTTAATCATTTTTTCCCTGAAAGAGAGATCGAACTAGATGGAAAGTTTGGCATTGCCTTTATATTCAAATTTTTAAGATGAAGAAGGGGTTAGTTTATCAATTGTTGAAGAACTCATTGTAGCAATGGAGCAACTATTCACATTTATTTACCACACTGATACGACTACAACCATTTTCTAGTGAGGAGATCAACTTCAGCCTATCAATTGTCAACCACTATAATGCAAGCATGCTCTTGGTAAACATGTGATTGAATTAGTTATGCTTTTATAGGCTAGTTCTCTATTCATTAGTTGTTAAAGATTTAATTGTTGGTGGCTAATTGGCAGTCGCAATTCTCTTCTCTCTCACTCTCTTTCTCATTATTATTGTTTTCTACAAAGAGGCCTCCCGCAACTAGACACTAGTTAGAACATCTTTTTTATGTTCCATCCTTGGTTTCCAAATATTTCATAGCCAAAATAACCAAATCATTTTTTTGGACTTCAACCTACTTTCAAGGGATTAAAAAAAACCCATTTGTAACCCATGGTTGGCTTGTACTTGGTAAAAGTTGTGGCCTTTCCCTAGTGTTAGTCCTACAACTAAGTTCTAGGTGTATGGATGCCAAGCTTTGACAAATTTCTGTTAGTAATGAGCCCTTGAATGCAGTTCAAAACATTTTCTTCTACTTTTCCAACATCTTCAGTAGCAGATTCTTCTTGCATGTAGTCACATTGTTTGTGACTCTTTGGTCTCAGTAGTCACATTGTTTGTCTTGTCTTTTGGTGTGTCGGCACATATAAAGAAGAAAACTATCCTCTCAAAATCCCTTAGAGACAACACGCCATAATTATTACATGTTCAAATTGTTTTCAAATTTGCATCGATGTCTAAAGCCACCCGCTTGAAGCTACAATACAAAAATATAAAACACAGAGGGAGGGAGAACATACCGTTCCTTGCCACCATATCTTATTACAACTCGTCGGTGCTTTAAAGAGCCTTTGGGACAAGGGTAAACCTACACAGATCCTGCATGTTGTAGAAAAAGATAAAATGGAATTAATAAAATATAAAAAGAGATAAATATGACAATCATAAAAAGAATCAGAACAATCTTTAATGAAATACTAGGTCAGCTTATATCATACTCTAGAACTTTTTAACATGATGGAATAACAAAAAGTCTAATGTACAAAATTGAAATATAGACTAACATATCATGAACTAACTCATAGAAACTAAATCAATTATACTAATAGAAATCATTAACTGGTCCAAATCAATATTTCACGAGGCACCATCCTCACTGTATACATATATTGTCATTAAAAGCATGAATTTCTAAAGATAACCGGAGAGATGAAAAGAAGCTGTAATATAACATTATAAGCAAAATATACTCTAGTATCACTTGGTGTTCTTCACTTCTTTTCAAGACTTACTCTATGCTTGTAAATAGAAACAACGAGGTCATAAACACAACTCTCCTTTGCAATTTGTGCTCATAATGTTTGCATCCTTCACATTATTTTTATTAGCACTTGTTTTTTTTTATTAGCAATCTTTTTTATGACTCTTCCTGTTTGTTGCGGGTTCACACAATATTGGATATTGGCTACAGTTTTGGTAGTTTGGGAGCTCATCTCTTCTCCAAAAAGTTTTTAACCATGTGCATAGCTTTGTATGAGTTTTATGGAAGTCAAGTTCAATTTGTTCTTGAAATTGTATGAGTTTTATGCAAGTCAAGTTCAGTTTTCTCTTGAAATTGTATGAGTTTTATGCAAGTCAAGTTCAGTTTGCTCTTGAAATTGTATGAGTTTTATGCAAGTCAAGTTCAGTTTTCTCTTGAAAGGGGTCCTCCTACAATGCGTGTATCTTTTATTTCTAGACAACTGCCCTATCCTTCACTAAATGCTATATTTCCATATGCTATAGAATCAACTAAATGCTATATTTCCATAGGTAGGTCACTGACTAGAGGAGAGGATCTAATAGCTATTGCAAGTTTTATGCATGCATAAGGTTTAAAAACAAGGCCCAGGGGGAATAAGTCATGGCCAACTATTGGTAAGGATGCGCTGGGAGTAAATGATGCAGAATATGTAAGTGGACATGAAGATGGTTCTCTCCTTGGAGATCTTTTTTCAGAGGCATAGGGCTACTTTGCATAACAATATGCTGACATTTGTCATCTCGAAAATTCAGTATCAATTACCTTAGTGTCTGGGACATGTGGTAGGGCATGAGAGTCTAATATTTATTGCAAAAAGGGCCATGAGCTGCCCAATATCACCTATCCAAGAAAAGTTCAAATTTTATATGGTACATCTTGCATGCTAAATATTTAATTGGGAGGAAGAAGAAAACAAATTTCAAGAGGCCATGGTCTTTAAAAAAATTTAAAAAGTAAATAAGGCCTTGGCCTAAAAAAGTATTTGAATATAAAAGCTTTGAAATTGACAATTGAAATATATCATTAGAAACCAGTCCTGCACAATTCAAGATCCTATTCCAAAATGCACGGACTGCTAATTCAAGTACTCTTAGTATCAATGAAATACAAGCAAATAGGTCCTGCAATCATGAGGGAGTAACAGTAAGAATACAAATTATCTCTTTTTATCTACACAAACAATTCTGACCAAGAAGAATTGATAATTGTTTTTTATGTTAATTGATATAGGATCAAAACTAAGATCGTTACAATTGAGCATTATAGGTTTGTCAAATGAAAACTACCTCTCCTACTAGAATGTGTAATGAATTATTAATCCCCAGCATGCATACTCATTTTATGAAATAATGGTATTCATTGTTCAAACATCTTATTACTTAGATCAACCAAGAATGAACCGACAAACATAAGGCTAGTATTAATGACAAATATGGGATACCATCCGTTAAGATGTTGTCACCAAAGTCAATTGTATGGTGAGCAACTTGGCATAATTTGCGACATTTCTACAAAGTTTCAAGAAAGAAATATATTGTTCTGCTAAAGCCTGCCAAATCTATTAAGACTCATTAAAATAATTCTTTAATTTGGTTGTTCTGATGTATTGCCAGCTCACTGGCCTCAATATGATATAAATATGTTTTTCTGATCCAAAACTGACAATTTTGAGTAAAAATATAATCAATACAGGAGTTTAACCATGACAAGCATGTCTACCAAAAGACAAATTTGCAGCCAACAGTAATAAAAATAACAATTTGGAAACAAAGATCTAAATTGCACTAAAATGAAATCATCTAATTCTAAAAAAGAAAACATAAAAAATTAAATTGGACAGTAACGCAAAAATTAACATAATTTAATATTCTAGAGCATCAATAGCAAAAATTACAACAATAGGAATCACTTAAAATTACAAATTTATGGAGATTAATTTTATATGCATGACACAACCAAATGTGTTGTGACACAGCTTTGCCCAGGAATTCATGGCTAAGTACATATCCATGTAACTTGAAAGAGTTCCGACGACATAGACATTTCAGTAACCAAAAGACAAAAGAACTTATTCTTTGGTTGTTCTCCATATCAAGTATAAAATAGCCAAAATGAAATTTATCTTGAGGTAATAATGTTAACAACGACCAACCTCTCACAAGATATTTATGTCCTAGTTTTTAGCAATAGAAAATTCAATGCCCTCTTTCAAAGTCAACATGAGTCCTACTAGAACCTCCTTCATAACTTTCCTTCATTGCAAATCCAGCACTTGCCTTCATGGTTCCTCCACCTCCAATATTGTCCATTGCTTTCTTCCCTTTCTTCACCTCCATCAAGAACTGATCCAAACCAAACGGATCAGCTTCTTCTGCATCCTTTTCAAACTCAACTGGCCTATCCCTAGGTCCACCCCTTTCGGTAGCACTAGCAAATCCTTTATTATCTTTGAAACGGTCAGTCTTAAGCACCTTGTCAAGCTGTTTATCTGCCCCTCCATACATTTCATTATCTGCATCCTTCTTCGATCTATAAAGAGTAGATAGTGTGTTATGAGCAGTAAATAAACCCTTGTCATAAATATTATGTTGGTCATCAGCTACAAATCCAGATTCCATGCCCTTCTCTTGGTTGAAGAGTCTCTGATCATAGACAACTTCACCTATTCCTGCAGTGGTATTAACCATTCCAAGTGTAATTTTCTCACTAACATCACGGTCTTTGTCCCTGGTAATCTTTCTCTTCTTCGCAACTTGCCCTTCCTTTGCCTCCAACCTTCTTTCCCTTTCTCTCTCTCTTCTCCTTTCCTCACGAAGCGTTTCATGCTTAAGCCGCTCCTCTCTTTCCTCTTTATTTTCCCATATATTATCCTTAGGGACAACACGATTAGGCTCTGTCTTCCTTTCACTGCCACCTCCAAAAGGCATGATAGTTTCCCTGCCAGGTACTCCATTGGTGACCTTATCAGCATCGATAGCACTAGCTCCAGTACCTGCACCTGGACCAGCTCCACTTCTCTCCATCCTAGCTCGCTAAGCCAGAGCACGCAATTCCTGTTCTTTCTTCGCCTTCTCCTTGAGCATCAACTCCTTTTGAATCTTTTACCTCATCTCCACAACCTCTCTGGCCTTCTATTTAGCTACATACAATGCCTCCGAAAGCTTTGCAAATTTGTCATTGATCTGAACCTCCTAGATCCCTCTTCCATCAGCCGCAAGACGTTTGTCAAGTGGAATTGTATAACCTTTAGGATTCTTCCAATTGGAGATGCAAGGTGGTATTTTCCAGTCTTGCTGATCCTTGATAGTCACAGGCCTCGGTGGCAAACGCATAACTGGAACCGGAGGGAATCCGGATGCTTTTGGGACCCTCTTGTGCTTGAACTTGGGAGGCTCGAGAGGATCCTTAGGCATCTCAACCATCCTAATAACCCTCTCTTTGGCACCGGAATTAAAAGCTACCAATTGTTATGAAGGTGTGTATTTGATATGGGTTGCTTCAGAGGACTGTTGTGGGACATTCTTTGGCTGCACCGCACTTAGCTGAGCATTCACAATCTTTTCCAGGGCGGCCTTTGTTCTTAGGGTTGTTTCGTTTATCTCCTTGTCCTCCTCCTCTTCATCCATCTTTTGGATTCCACCAACCTCGTCTGCCAGCTTGGGCACGAGATCCTTATGTTGAGAATACACAACCTTGGATGCATTCTCATTCTACTTAACAATAACATCGAAGGCAATATTTCCCTATGCATCGATGTTGACAGGAAAAATATTGGTGTCTTTCCTTTCTTCCTTGGGCCCCATGTCCAGAGCGTATTGGGAAATACGAATCTCTGGGAAGGCACCCCCATCGCCAAAGTTTTAGATCTTGCGAGGGACGATGCCCAACTGCTTGCCGTAAGGGGCGATTTACTTAGCCTTCACAACCAAATTGGGCTTGGATTTATCTACTTTCTCCTTAACCATGGATCAGAAGAAAAATCATACTGTGCCCTGCTATTTAACTTGGGAGCTGGAAGGCTCCCAAGCAGTGATCCTGCCATCTTTGAAGACGACCTATGCGCTAAAAAAAGGAACAAATAAACAATTGAAACCCTGGTGCAACAAGGGTTAAAATTGAAACCTTGGTGCTTGTACAGAGAAAATAATTGAGGGTTTTATTTTTGTTTTACCCGTGAAATGAAGAATCAACGCACCACTTGAAGAAGTTCAAATGCCTTCCGGAGCTCTGCAGGGGAATATAGGAGAGAAACACGAAACCCTCACCCAAAAACTGAAACCTTTTATGTTGTTTGGTCCAAATACCTATACAGTACTATGCTGATTCCAATATGAATTTGTAGGTCAAGCTCGTTGAAGGAAATATTGGATCTAGGACAAGGTAAAGAACTGGCATTGCAGCCAAGGCAATTGCATAGAAAATTATCCGAACTAGGATCCTCTTGCCCATGATCCATATGGAAGCTCCAACTTTATCAATTTTGTGACCATGGATTCTTTTTTTTTTCTTGGCTGGTGAGGTTCAGCTCCCCTCTCCTCGTGCAAGTTGTGTCAAAAAATTTATTCTCCTTTTCTTTCGTTACTATGATGTAACCTAAAACAACGGATCATCGTCTTTCCCTCGCCATCTTCTTCTATGTATAAAGGTGATCCTAATGGTCTCTTTCATTAATTATTTTTGCATTTAATTTTATTTTAAATGTAGTTATTATGTCCCTGACATATAGTTTTCAGTCAGGGACATTAATCGAAGGGTTTTTTTGTGTGATGAAGGTCTGACTAAAGTTTGCAGCATTTTTTATTTTGGTGGTTTTTTTAAATAAGATTTATCTCTATGTTCATTGGCTCCATCCGTCATGACATCGGCTTGGGTTCTTATGCCTCAGGCCTCGGCGGCATGCTGACGTCATGGGCGGTTTAAATGCATTCATTCTGGGTTGTTGCATATTAATTCATATGGTGTCTCGATTTCTGCAATTGGGGTTTCCGTGTATCAATTGGTGTATCAATTTCTACAAATCGAAGAGAAATCCATAACATTCACATGAGTCTACACTGTGCAAGTTCTTAATGTTGGTGGCCACCTATATTATCTAGTAGAAAGCACCTTGACCTTGGTGTGATGCACCTCCACCTTGGTGTGACAGGCATTGGTGAACTATTACCCTCTGTTCTACAAAGGCCGTCATGGACAAGGTGCCATCTTTGGCATGCTATCAATACAAACCCAGGAATATATACTATACAGATGGTTTTATATGTATCCTTACTGTGGTAATAAGGAGGAAGGCTCGACACCTCAGACCGGTAGTTATTTAGTTAACATATTCTCCCTTTTTGCATTTCATTCCACTTCGTTTGCAAAGGGAAACAAAAGGTGCAAATTCATGCGTCTTGGTGGCTTGGAAACCATCAGTGTTCGGGAATTTTTTCATGCCTTTGTCTTTGGGGCTGGGTAGAAATTCGAAAATCCGTCTGCCTTGGAGGTCCAAATGGTGTGTGAAAATGAAAAAATTGGAAGGATTTACACTTAAGAGGAAGAAGACAGGGAGAGTAATGCTCCAAAGGCAAAGAAACTCCATGGCTAAGCACAGTGCATCAGATGCTAATCTCGGAGGCGGTGATCATATTAAATCATGCTATGGAAAAAGCTTGTCACCACGGGCATGGCCAAATGACTCCTCTACATGTCGTTGCAATGTTTTTGGCAGCCCCTACTAGCCATCTGCGTCAGGCTTACTAGGATGCAACTTCAAAGTTTAAGGGTTGGTGCTGAAGCCACCAACAATAGAAATGATGAGATTAGAAGACTCATAGAAATCCTTCTAGAAGAATTCGGTTCTCGTAGAGGAGAAAGAGACCGAAGTTGTAATAAAACAAACTTGTGTAGAGAAGAGAAAAGGGTGAAACCCCAGCGCAGCTTCAGATCCTTCCTATTGAAACAGAGATATCCGCTTTCTATTCCGAAAACAATGATAAAGACCACATTGCTATGAAACTCAGCGAATTGGACCAAATGGTTGAAGGGCGTTTGAATAAGGGTATAATTCTTAAAGTGGGTTATTTAAGTGGCTTGTATCTAGCAGCCCAAGGTAGGAGAAGCATCGATAGGGTTGTCAGTGTCATCTTCTATGCAACAAGTTGTTATGAAATTGAGCCAATTATTAGCTCGATGTGGAGGAACTGGTCATCTATGGCTGATTGGGATTGCGACATGTGAAATATAGTTGCATTTTCAAGTATTTCAGCCTTCTATGGAGAATGATTGGGATTGCAGCCTCAACCTATTGTTGCCAAACCAACTCCAGGATTGTGTTCCTAGGTTCTCCCTTGTTTCTTTTGCTTTCCAAGTTCTGCAGTTATTTGTGTTTAGAAGATCCGTTTTGAAATGCATCAAATATGCCATTATTTTAGATTTGGGGGATCATAATCAACAACTTGAATTTTGGTTTTTATTTTTTGATTGATCTACATATTTCAGAAGCACAATAGCGACCTAAACATTGCCCATCCACCTGCACTTGTTGCGTTTCTGGTTTTGTTTAAAAAATATTGTATGGTAGTGAATGTCCAATTTATGTAATTTGTCTAGCATTTATGCTAGTGGCATGTTTGCGTGTGTTTGCTAGTTATTAAAAAATATTCATGTTTCCTTTCAAAAAAATATTTTTCCCTTACAGTTACAATAAGTGTAATCTAATATAATACCTTAGTCACCTTTCTGCTTTGCATAGAGGCTTATATCTATGCTAATAGCCCTAGATTGCTATGGCTATCGTAGGATTTAATGCTCAGCCAACTGATTTCTCTTTTTGAAATTGGATTTGTCTTCTTGTTTACAGCTTGTCGGTATTCATTTTCTGGCTTTTGCATTAGGATTTATAGCAATGGTTTCTGATAACGAAAGGCATCATACTTCACTCGTCCTAGATTTCCCATGGGCTCAGGGATCTTACCAAATTTTAAAATACTGGTAAGATGGACATTCATCTCGATACGAAAAACCTCCAGGGCCCCTACCGCCGCAGCCACTGTGTCTTGGAGTAATTTAAGTGGGTCGAATTGTATATGCTCTTAAAGGAGTATATAAGCATTATTGGCGTGGCTAAGGCCAATTGTTGGAGTATCTAAACCCATAAGCTGGAGCTACCTTGAGTGACTTGTAAACTCTCTCGACACTTGTGATGTCCACCTGGCAAACCAACCTGGTTCATGAAAAAAGTATTCATTCTTCATACCCATCCCATATCCATTTTAGGGACAAATTTATTTAGGGTATGTTTCCCAGTTGATTGCTATCTGTACCAGAGTTGATACAGCTCCAGGCCATTCCAAGAATATAATTTTGTGATTTCCATGAGTAAAATTATATTGAATGTGGAGTAAAATTATAATCCTTCAACATGAGACTAAAATTATATTGAATGTAAATATCATATTAGGTCAACCTAATCTATAGTGTTTTCTATGTGTGCATGACGCAGCTAATCTAATTTACAATTTTTTTAGGTGTGCATGAAACAGTTTTAGTTGAAAAATAAATAAATACGTGCAATTCAAATCTATTACAAGCTAAAATTGAAGTGATTGACAAATTTAGACGAGGGCATTACTTCCTAATTATTTGAGGTCAAGGTTTTAATTTTATATGACTTAAATTCATGTTTATGATGTAAATGCCCTTTAGAATCCAGTTTCCCATCAACGGATTGTTTTTGTTAGTGGGGTACAAGTTACAACCATTCAAAGATTATTTATCTGGAGTCATTGTCACTATAAGGGATGTAATTCTGATGATTATTAAAAAAATTATACTGTCGATACGGACAAAAATGATTGATTCTTTACTGTAGTGCATAATAATATTATATATCCTATGCCAATAATATTCTATATATAAAAAATCTTATTCTATACAATTTAGTGTCCTTAAGCCATTGAGATAACATCCCTGAACATATTGTCCCTTCATTGCACTCAAGACGGAAATGATTCCTTTGAGGCTTTGCATATTTGTGAATCGTACAAATTGAAATAATTACATAACAACATATTATCTAACCATTAGCATTAAAGCCCTTCTCTATTACACCTCTGTGGATTATTCATTGCTCCAGCTCATTGTTTAATCTTTTTTACAAATTGGTCTTGTAGATAGTCAATAAAAAAAATCTAAACAGTCACCATATCTAATTCAATCTAAACAGTCACCATATTTGATTCCAACTCATTATTACTTTATATCTGCAACAGCTCGTATAAATAGTTTATCTGACTCTTGAAAGAGATTAATTGCTTAAACGTGGCCTCCATTAGTTGACAACCTACCACATCAATCCCATCTTCTTGGCATCAGAGACTTTGATGAAGAGCCACATGAAACAAGGGTACACATAAGTGAGGAATGTTGCTTATTCCCCAGTTCCCCTACAAAGTTGGAGACAAAGGGAAACGATACCGTTGCAAATTACTGAAAAAGACAAATATTTTTTTCCGGAATTTGAAATTTTTTATTTGTTTTCTTTTTCCCTAAAGATGTTTTTAATGTTTGTTTGGAACACATTTGAAATATATAATTTTTTTCTTTTCTATAAAGATATAAATATATTTAATTAACAATTTTAAAAAGAATTATTTGTTTCTTAATTGTTTTATATTTTTCTGTGAAGATGCTTTTGTTATTTTTTTTGAACGCCTTCGAAATATATATTTTTTCTTTTCTATAAAGATATAAATATATTTAATTGACAAATTTTTAAAATTCAAATTATTGAAAAAGACAAATATATTTTTTTCCAAAATTTGAATTTAAAAATTTCTAAAGAAGCATTTCCATTCCTTTCAAAAGCATACCATGCTTAGTGATTTGTTTCAATCTCCATATTGTTATGAATGCCTTAAATGAGATAATGGTTTCAGGGATTATGTTTCAATTTCATATTGTTATGAGTGTCATGGTGTTCATTATAAACTTTTTTCCTATATTTTTTGTTTATTTAATCCTAAAAAAGCATTTCCATTCCTTTGAAAGCATACCAAGATTAGTGATTTGTTTTCATCTTCATACTATTATGTTATAATTTGTTCTTTGAAAATAATGAACACGTAGACATTTAAAAAAAATAACATTGTGCATATGGATGTAAACAAGGTCACTATATTTTTTATGTTTGGTAAACGTGATGATCATGTTGAATTCTTTTAGTTGAGTCCTTGAGGGAAATCTTTTGGGAAATGTTGGATGGATTTGTAAGGATGGGACATTAAAAAAAGGTTGTGAAAAATCTAAATAGTCCATATAAGTATTAGTTAAAAGACTATTTAGAATTTATAAAATTATAGAAAGTTTTGTTTTATTATCGTAAAAAGTTTTATTCTATTAGGTTTTTAAATAAAATTTAAGTTTCTTTATTGACTACATCCAAGATTCTTGTTGTCATTTCTAATAGTGCACACTATTATAAATAATTATGTGCAATATTTTTGTTATTATCATTTCTAAGAACATACAGTATTACATCTTGAAGGAAAAAATGCAAATGATTATATCCAAGGTATTTTTTATCTTTTCTAAGAGTGTACTATTACATATTGATCTAGTAAACAAACAAAAGGATAAACCGTTATGAACAAATATCATTACTCAAATTGTTTGTGTTGGTGTAGACTAGAGAATACTACTCTTAGACTTTCTGAATTCAAGCAAATAGAGCAGGTAGCAATGTCAGGGACATTGCCACCTCGTGCCTCCTATTAATGTAAGCGGTGCAAATCAGTGTATAAGGTCGTTAATGTAAGCGGTGCAAATATGCTTCATGCATTAATGTTGAGTTGTGACACATGAGGAGGTATACAATTTACTAAATTATAACACTGCAGATGGATTCAGAGATGGGGGTCTCTGAATCCATCTGCAGTGTTAGAATTTAGTAAATTGTACAAATTCATTGTCAAAATTGTAATTTTCCATTGTCGGAGTGAACTAAAAATGACCAAATAAATGACCAATTGTTATGTGGTCATTTTTAGCTTAGTTCTTATCGTGTGACCAAATTGGTCATTTTTAGTTTCATTCTTATCCGGTGACCAAATTGGTCATTTATCTTGGTCATTTTTAGTTAGCTCACTTAAAATTTCTCAAATTTGGTCATTTCTCCCCTGAAAAAATTGTGGTGACCAATTTTTTTGGTCGCCTGGTCACTTATCTCTCATTTTGTACTAGTGAGTGGTCATTACCACTTCTCCATTCTCTATATCTTGTCCCACAGCTTCAAGTTGTTCTTTTATCTGCGAGACCCTTGATAAATAAGACTGCATGGTCTCCGCATTCTGGATCTTGATATTCTTGAATTGATTCCTCAAGGCCATCTTCTGATTTATGTTCTTCCCTTCAAATAGCTTGGTCAAGGAATCAAACATCTCGTTGGGTGTCTACATGTGGTATGAGTTGGTCTTTGATAGAATCAACAATGATCCTCTTAGCCTTGACTAAGTTCCTCTTGTGTAAGGCCTTAGTCTCTTCTCCCTCTAGGACAGGAACCCCTTCACTTGTGTAGGTGCCCAACTCACTTTCTTCTAGAATTAACCCAATCCTATACTTCCATGCTTGGAAGTTATCAGCCCCTTCAAGCTTATCTTCAAGCTTGGTGTGGTGAGACATCTTAAAGTTTACTTAAAATAAAATAGAAAAGATTTAGGTCTTACCACTTGATTTGCAGACATCTCGATCTGGAGCTAGATAAGGGTTTGTTAGAGAAACCCTAAAAATTCAAATTTTGAATTTCAAACTTATGAAAGGATAGAAAGATGAGCCTTGATGATCTGATCAATCTGGTATACTCAGAATTTGAAAACTATAATGTTTCACCCCTCAAATTTGCTTTTCAAACTTCTCGACTCACTAGGGACGACCCTAAATTAGGGTTTGATTTTACTGGAGCTTCATCCATCCAAAAAGTTTGATCTTGGTCTCTAAAATTCAATTTTGCAGAGGAGCTTCCAGCCATGGTCTCAGATTTTAGAAATTCCAATTTTTGCAGAAGCCCTAATTTTTGGCTTCACTAGAGAGGACCCCAAACTAGGGTTTGATTTTCCCAAAGCTTCACCCAACCAAAAAGTTCGATCCAAAGCTCTAAACTTAGATTTTTCAAAGGAGCTTTTAGCCATGGTCTCAGATTTCATAAATTCCTATTGTTATGGAAACCCTAATTTTTAGGGCCAAAAATGAAAGTGCCCAGAATTGAATTATGATTGGACAGAAAGATGCACCTTAAAGAGGAGAGTCAATCTACCCTACTGCCTTTCCAAAATTTGTGGAGAGAAACCCAAAAACAAGAAACCCTAGCTTCTGCAACTGTAGAGTGTCTTCTTCTCAGGTTAGCTTTGATACCATGTTAAATTTTGGGCATCAATTCAATATGATCTAGGATCTTTACTGAGAGAATAACATGTACAACATATCAATCACAAGAAGAAATCACAAGAGACAATAGACACACAGAGTTTCCTTAGGGAAAACCATAAAGGTGAAAAACCCCAATAACTTCCTTAGAGATAGATAGAGCAATGATACAAAACCCAAGAATAAGAGATAGTCTCCTAGCAGTAGCTTCTCCTCCTCCACTAGTGAACCACTCTCCAATAAGTGTATGAGTGTGAAAGTAAATGATCAAATAGAGTGCCTCCCACACTCTATTTATACTTGACTTGACTTGCCTAATAACCTTTTCTAGGTCGGCCTCAACTTAACCACTTAACATAATGCTGACAGGGCTGACCCCCAATAGGGTGGTCTAATAACCCTTTAACCCACATGACTTATACAAGGTCGAACCCATTAAGGTGGTCTAATAACCCATCAAGTATAAGTTACGGCACTTGCAATATAAATGACGACACTTCCATATAGAGGAATAATACCATCTCTATAGGAGTGCAATATACATATGTGAAATACATTATGAAGTTACAATTACATCAACATTCTTGTGAATATTCCTCCCACAGTCTACTGAAGGAGATCAACTTCCTTCTTGCACATATTCCTTGAATGAAGAAATCCCATGACCTAGGTAGGCCATTCAAAGTGGTCATAACAATTTCACCATTCTCCACTACTTCATCCACGGCTTCAAGTTGTTCCTTGATCTGAGAGACCTTAGAGAAATAGGATTGAATGGTCTCTCCATTCATAAGATTTACCCCTTTCAATTGGTTCCGCAGAGTCATCTTCCAATTTATGTTCTTTCCTTCAAATAGCTTGGTCAGGGAATCAAACATCTCCTTGGGTGTCTTTAGAGATGACACATGTGGAATGAGATGGTCATTGATGGAATCAGCAATGATCCTCTTTGCCTTAACCAAGTTCTTCTTATGTATGGCCTTAACCTCTTCTCCCTTTGGGATAGGGACCTCTTCACTTATGTAAGTGTCCAATTCATTTTCTTTCAGGATTAACCCAATCCTATACTTCCATGCTTGGAAGTTATCATCCCCTTCAAGCTTATCCTCAAGCTTGGTGTGGTGAGACATCTTAAAGAGTACTTCAAATCGAAATTGAAAAGATTTAGGTCTTACCACTTGATTTGCAGAAATCTGGACTTGGTGCTAGATTAGTGTTTGTACAGAGAAACCCTAAAAATTCAAAATGTGAATTTCAAACTTCTGAAATGATAGAAAGATGCGCCTTCATGAGATGATCAGCGTGGTATACTCAAAAATTGAAAAATGCAAAGTTTCACCCTTCATAAATGCTTTTCAATTTCTCTGATTCACTAGAGAGGACCCTAAATTAGGGTTTGAGTTTCCCAGAGCTTCACCCAACCAAAAAGTTCGATCCAAACCTCTAAACTTTGATTTTTCCAAGGAGCTTCCAGCTATGGTCTTAGAATTCAGAAATTCCTTTTTTGTGGAAACCATAAGTTTTAGGGCCAAAAATGAAAGTGCCTAGAATTGAATTCTGATTAGACAGAAAGATGCGCCTTGCTAAGGAGAGTCAAAATACCTTACTGCCTTTCAAGATATTTGGAGAGAAACCCAATAAACAAGAAGCCCTAGCTTCCGCAATTGCGCAGTGTCTTCTTCTCAGGGTAGCTCTAATACCATGTTAATTTTTTAGCATTAATTCAATATACTCTAGGATCTTTACTGAGAGAATAACATGTACAGCATATCAAGCATATCAATCACAACAAGCAATCACATGAGACAATAGACACACAGAGTTTCACTGGGGAAAACCATAAAGGTGAAAAACCCCACAACTTCCTCAGAGATAGAAAGAACAATGATACAACCCAAGTACAAGAGATAGTCCTCCTAGTAGCTACTCCTCCTTCCTCACTTGTGCGACACCTTCTGGTGAATGTAGAAGTGAATAATAAAGTGAACAAATAGAGTGCCTCCCGCACTCTATTTATACATGACCTCACCTGCCTAATAAACTAGCAGGGCCTACTTGTCTAACTCAGTCTAATAACCCATGGTAATACTAATCAGGGCCGACCCCACACTTGGTGGTCTAATAACCCATCACATGCAAGTTGCGACACTTATCAATACAAATGACGACACTTTCGTATAGAGGAATAATAACATCTCTATAGGAGTACAATATACATAGGTGAAATACATTCCGAAGTCACAATTACATCAACATGTCCCCTTTGTAGTCTAGGGACAGTTTCTAGCAAAAACATCTTTGGTGTCATTAATGGGGTGAAAGTGAAACATATTTTCCCTGGGATAGTTTATGAAGCTAATTTTGGAAGGTGAACAAAATCAGACATTGTTAGAGACTACATTTTCACCAGTAGTACTTCATTGTGGCTTCAAGGAAAGCAAACGCACAGGGAAAACCTACATCTCCTTTACATCCATGATTCCTAGATCCAAAGCAGATCTTGAAAGAAGCTAGACAAATTCGAGGATCTCAGTCTTCTCCTTATTTATTTACTCCTGATCAATTAGAGCCAGTATCCCTTTTTTCATGTTCAGAGCTTCAATCAGAAGAGAAAAAACAGAATTCGTCTTGGCTAATTCCTTCTACACCAGTTGACATCTTTCAGATTTTCACTAATCCATTGTCTTGTCAAAAAATAAAAACTGCTCCTCTTGGTAAGACTCCCTTGTTTCAGTTTAAACCTTGTAAACTATCTTTTCAGCCAAGTCCGAGCAAAGTCAGTAAGCCTCTTTCTTCACTAAGCCAAATTAGCTCCAAGATACCAAGACAACAACCTCTTGATATGATAGACCGAATGGTAGCTGCTAGATATGCTCATTTAGTTCTTCCTCAGCCCATGAATGCTCTTCTAGATGAAGACTATCAGAAATACCTTCCCAGATTTAATGGTCAGGGTGAAACCATTGCAGAGGAACATTGGAATGCATTTCTAAGTTATGCAGACAATCAGAATATTGAAGCTAAAGATGTGTGGATGAGGATGTTTTTACAGAGTTTAGATGGGGAGGTAAGGAGATGGTTCAGAGAACTACCTGCTAATTTGATAACCCTAATAGAAGAACTCCAAGAAATGTTTATGAGACAGTGGGGGGATACTAAGGATCACACTTATACATTACAGAATTTGTAGCGTTGAAAAGGAAAAAAGATGAAACTGTAGTAGATTTCTCTAAACGTTTCAATAATATGTATGGAAGGATCCTAGCTGAAATCAAGCCTTCTGAAACATCAGCCAAGTTAACCTATGCCAATTCCTTTGATCATGAGTTTTCATTGCATCTACGAGAAAGAAGGTCGCTGAATTTGTTGAACATGTAGGAAGCTTCTCTAGAGGTTTAATCAAACATTTTGGCTTCCAATAGGTTAAAAGATCAGTCAGATTATCAGGTGCATGACTGGAAGCGAAAAAACGAAATGATCCCATCAGCCTCTACATCAAAAACAACAGAGAGTAAAATGGATGAGATGACTAAGTTGGTCAAAATTTTAGCTGCAAAAGTGAGTAAAATGGAATTGGAAAAGAATCTAAATAAACTTGTACATGAAGGAGAAAGAAATCCTAATCATTTTAGGCATCCATTTGTTCCTAGATTCATCCATAGAGAAAGGAGAAACAATGAAATTCAGAGGGAAAGAAGGGAGAATGAGGACCAGAGAGTTCCTCCCCCATTCGAAAATAATTTAAGAGATGAATTAGAAGAAGTTGAAGATTTACAGTATGAAGATTTGAATCAGAATTTAAATTACTTTGGAGAGTTGTCATCAAAAGGTTTTCTTACTGAATATAATTATCAGAATTCTGAGTTTTTTGACTCATATATTCATCAAGAAGAAAGTGATCTTGGCCCTGAAGTTTCAGTTGGTGTTTATCAATCAAAACCCAAGAAGTCTTATAACCTGATATTTGGTCCAAAACAAATTGCTCAAATTACTAAAAAGAAGGTGATTCCTCTCGCCAAACAGTTACCTAATCAAGCACAGGAAAAGAGACAAAACCATGGTGACCAAGCCAAAGCTGCAAAGATTGAAGAAAGTAATAAAAACGTGCAGGATTTTAATTTTGAGAATGAACTTTGCAAGGTAAAAAATCCAGTGCCATTAACTGAATTGATGAAGACTCCTTGTTATAGAGATCCTACATTTAAAATACTGAGTTCACAAGCTAATTATTTCCCTTCAGATACTGTAAATTTACAAGAAGAACACCCTACAATCATTCTTGGCTCTGCCTCATCTGATAAGCCTGAAAATAATTCAAACTTTCCTCCACCTTTTTACATTACCCTGACTGTCCATGATCAAATGATCCACAAATGCCTGTTAGATTCCGGAGCCTCTCATAACCTGATGCCTAAAGCAGTCATGGAGGCCCTTGGTCTGAGTGTTACAAAGCCCTATCATGATTTATTTGCATTTGACTCCAGAGCAGTAAAGTGCCTAGGGGTAATTAAGGATCTTGTGGTAAGTCTTGCTCAGCTACTAATGAAGAGTGTGATTATGGATGTGGTGGTTGTCGATATCTCACCCAAGTTTGGCATGTTACTTTCAAGGTCTTGGGAAAAGAAAATAGGAGGTACATTGCACATGGATTTAGCATATGCAACTATTCCAGTATTTGGGGGAGAACATAGAAGATTGTACAGGGAAGTGCGGCTTGATTTTATAGTCAGTGATGATGAGAATCCAATGAAACATCCTATTTATGTTGTGGATGAAGATTTGGGATCTTTCATGTTACATTTCAGCAATGAGGACACAGGCATGCTGCGTGTGGAGAAAGAAACAACAGTTAGACCTATTATTGAACAAGGAGATGAAATATGACAAATATACTTTGATGGATCGTCATCTAACGAAGGAGCTGGAGCAAGTATCGTTTTGATTTGTCCATGAGGGGAGGTGATTTGTTTGATGTACAAATTAGAATTTATGACTACTAATAACACAACTGAATATGAAGCATTGATACTTGGGCTAAGAGCTGCAAAGGATTTGGGAATTCAACAACTTACTATTTTTGGCGACTCCAAATTAGTGATCCAGCAGGTGAGGGACAAATATCAAGTAAAACAGGATTTGTTGAAGGTATACAGGAATGAATCATGGGATATGATGGAAAATTTCTTTGTAGCATTCAATATTTCTTTTATTCCCAGGAATGAAAACCAAACAGCAGATTCACTGGCTTTGGCAGCCACACATTTCAAAATTCCAAAAAAGACCTAGTTAAAATATCCTATTGAGGTTAAGTACAGTCCTGCAGTGCCATATAATATAATACAGTGGAGAATCTTTGAGGATGATTTGTGTTCGGGTACACAGGGTACTACCAAAGGACCGAACACCAAGAGCAACCACTTCACACAAACAGATCACAGATCAACACACCGATGTTTTGACGTGGTTTAAACCCTCTTGAGGGAAACACTCCACGGCCCCGGCCAAATAGCTTCTACGGGACAATTTATTATGCAAAGAAAGAAAGTTACAAATGAGCTTCTCATAATCGATCAACTAAACAATGACCCTCCATGCTCTTTAAATAGAGATCATGGACCAATCGGGTGTTAAGCCATGGATCAAGGTTAGGTTTGATATAAGAGAAGTTGATCCGTCGGATCACTCTATGTCGGAAACATATCATGACCGTCGGATTAAGTATTTACAAATGCATACTAATGCATACTAAAGAAACACACTATCCCTAACGGATATATTACACAAGTTGATCTTCACTAACTCCTAAGTGTCTAAATATCCTAACATCTCCCCTTAAGAACAACTTGGGATAGGATTGAAGGATTTACAAAAGTGACACTATTAGGAGAAGGAAGGAGGCATTAGAGCCTATCCCCCCTTAATGACAAGTTCCTGAACTCCTAACATAGATCGAAGTTTAGAAAACTTCACTTCTGCAAGAGACTTGGTGAAGATGTCTGCAACTTGATCATCTGTAGGGAAAAAGAGCACTTCAAGAACCCGATCATGAACAAGATTTATGATGAAGTGCATATGTAGCTCAATGTGTTTGCTGCGTTGATGTAGAACTGGATCTTTGGCAAGCTTGATGGCACTTTGATTGTCGCACCAAAGTGGAGTAGGCTACTGCTGCTCGAATCCAAAATCTGAAAGGATCTGTCGAAGCCATAAAGCTTCCTGACTGGCATTAACTGCTGCTCGATATTCTGCCTCTGCTGAAGAAAGAGCAAGAGCTTGTTGTTTCTTACAAGCCCAAGTAATAGGTCCATATCCTAGACTGAAAACATAACCTGCAGTAGACTTTCGATCATCAAGATCGCCGGCCCAATCTGAATCAGTGAAACCAACCAACAAAGGTTTCCCCCCTGTACTGTAATGAATCTCAAATTGAACTGTACCTCGAATATATCGAAGTATTCTTTTAGCTGCTTTCCAGTGACTTTCATGAGGTGTCTGCATATAACGGGCAACTCGACCAACGGCAAAGGAAAGTTCAGGATGGGAATGAGTCAAGTATAAGAGACTACCAACAAGCTGACGATACAAGGTGGCATTGACTTCAGGTGAAGTACAAGTGGCAGAAATTTTGACTCGAAACTGGAAGGGAGAAGGGGCTGGTGTACAATCTTCCATGTGAAAGCAACGAAGAAGGTCACAAGCATACTTAGACTGAGAAAGAAAGATTCCTTCTTTGGTTTGCAAGACTTGGAAACCAAGAAAATAATGCAAATGTCCTAAGTCTGACATTTCAAAATTTTGTTTAAGACTGGATTTCACATGGGTTATAAGCTTAGGGTCACTATCAGTAAGAATAAGGTCATCAATATAAATAACAAGTATGATGAGATGGTTTCCTACTTTCTTGGTATAGACATTGGGGTCAGAATGGCATCTAGAAAAACCAGTGTTAAGGAGAAAGTTATCCATTTTGGCATACCAAGCTCTAGGAGCTTGCTTAAGGCCATATAAGGATTTCTTAAGGCGGCAGACAAGGCTAGAGTTATTCTGAACATAGTTAGGAGGTTGTTCCATGTAAATTTCCTCCTGTAAATCACTATGTAAGAAGGCAGACTTCACATCCATTTGATGGACTTCCCAGTTGTGTAAGGCTACAAGGGAAAGAACAAGGCGGATGGAGTTCATTTTTGCGACGGGAGCAAAGGTTTCATTGTAGTCAATCCCTTCAACTTGGGAAAAACCTTTGGCAACTAACCTTGCCTTAAGTCTTTCAACACTTCCATTTGATGCATACTTAGTTCTGTAGACCCATTTACATCTGACAAGTTTTCTTCCTTTTGGAAGAGGTACAAGATCCCAAGTATCATTTGCCATTAAGGAACGATATTCTTCATCCATGGATGCATCCCAATCTGGATTCGCTGAAGCTTCTGCAAAAGTTTCTTGATCATGATTCTTGGAAACTTGAGCCAAAAGAGAAGAGGCTCGCTGAAAATGAGAACGTGTTCGATGTTGATCTCTAGGATCACCGACAAGATCACCATCTGCTTCACATGTTGAACGGACCCATCGAGGAAGCACTTGTGCTGGTGCAACTGGAGGAACATGAGCAGGCGGAGGTGGATTTTCATCCTCACTGTCATCATCAGAAACTGGAGTTGGAAACCTGTCAAGGAAGTTGGAAGAAGAAGAAGGAGGCACAAACGTCGAATCAGGCTCGCAGAACAAAGATGGTACAATCACCGAGTTAGGCTCGCAGGCCAAGAGATTTTCATCAAATTTAACATCTCTTCTAATGATTATAGCATGAGAATGTGGTTGAATAAGTCTATAACCTTTTACATCTTCAGAATATCCAACAAATATGCACTTTTCACTTTTGGGCTGCAATGCTTTCCGTTTTTCATCCGGAATGTGAGCCCATGCTTCACTACAAAACACACGAAAGTGACTTACATCAGGTTTAATTTTACTCCATGCTTCTTTCGGTGTTATACCTTGTAATGCTTTTGTGGGGGTGCGATTAACTATGTAATTTGCACAATTTATGGCTTCAGCCCAAAATTGAAGACTTAGTCCCTTAGATTGGATCATACAATTAGCCATTTCTTTTAAAGTGTGGTTCTTCCGCTCAGCTACACCATTTTGTTGTGGTGTATATGGAACAGTGTGTTGTTGTTGGATGCCTTGTTCAGTGCAGAAAGTAGTGAACTGTTTGTTAACATATTCTCCTCCATTTTCAGATCTTAACTTAATAATTTGATGACCAGATTGTTTTTCAACAAGGGCCTTGTAGGCCAAGAACATGTTAAATACTTCACTCTTAAGCTTTAGGAAATAAACCCAAGTGCGTCTGGTGTAATCATCAATGAAAGTTAAGAAATATTTGAAATCAGAAAAGGAAGCAGATGGAAGAGGACCACACAAGTCACTATGCACAAGCTCTAAGGGAACCGAGGCGTTCCAAGAGGCACGTTTGTCAAAACTGTCCCGATGATGTTTTCCGAGTACACAACCGGAGCAAACACCATCCCTGCAAGATACCATCGGAAGACCTGTCACCATATTTTCTTTACATAGTTGTTGCAATGAGCGATAATTTAAGTGACCAAATCTCTCATGCCAAAGTTTGCTCAAGTTATCACCATGAGCAACAAAAACTGAAGGGAAAGGTGATGACACAAAGTTGTTAAACTTGTACAACCTGGTAATATCATCAACAATTTTGGTAGCTAGGACATGTTGAGGATCTTTAAAATCCTTGATTACAACTTGGTGAGGTGTAAAGGTCACAGTTTTACCTTCACCAGGATGAGTGATCTGATAGACTGATAACAAATTGCAGGAAATTCTTGGAACACATAGTACATCACTAAAATGACCATTATCTACTGGAACTGTTCCAGCTCCTACAACACTTAGAGATCTATCATCACCAACAAATATTTGTTTGGTGTTACATTCATGCATAGTAGAAAAGATGGCTTGATCCTTAGCCATATGATAAGATGCTCCAGAATCAATGAGCCATTCATTTGAAGTAGAAGAAGAAGATGCATTATAAAAATAACTAGAAGCACAAAGTGCATGTCCATGAGAGGCAGATTCTGAAGGCAAATCTAGGCTGATGTGGTGCTTCTTCATTGTTGCTTTCAAGGCTGCCATCTTCTTAAAACACTTAGATTCATCATGATTATCTTTCCCGCAATAGTTGCAATGACGCTCAGTCTTCTTGCCTTTTGGCTTGGATCCTTTGTCATTTTTTAAAGAAGGAGCTGACTGAGAGGGTTTGGGACCCTTTCTTGACTTATTATTGCGAAAATTTTGTTTCTTGGGAGGCTTGGACTTTTCTTTCTGTTGGGACAATAAGGATTTCCCAGATGTATCTGCATTGTTGATTATTCTAAGATGAATGAGTTTATCTTGTTCTCTAATCAAGGAATCACAAAAGGATTCAAGACTAGGCTCTTGATAGCTAGTTGCATTCAAGGATGCTTACATGGAGTAAAATGTAGATACAAAAACAGAATATGCAGGTCCAAGTTTGGAAAGAATATGATAAATGCATTGTTTGTTTTCCCTCTCAATCTTACATTCTGCACATAAGAGTTTAAGAGTTTTGTACTTAGATAAATAATCTTGAATGCATGAAAAGTCACTTGGATTTAAAGAAATCAACTCATTTTCGAGTTGGTGACCTCGAATTTCATTGTGTTTACCAAACACAGATTTCAACTTGTCCCAAGCAGCATTAGGTTCATCAATTCCAGATATGTGGAATCGCAAATCAGTAGAGATTGACATCCCAATCAATCCACGAGCTTCATCACATCTATTTTCCCATTTTATTTTCTTATCATCATCAGTGGGTTCTTTTTCTTTCCCTGTTGTAATTCTGAAAAGTCCCCTACTTCGTAGAATATCCTCCATACGAGATTTCCATGAGAAATAGTTGGAACTGTTAAGTAGAATATCACAAAGGGCGGCCATATTTGTAAATTAATGGCTATAAAAGTAGAAACCAATAGTTTGGATGTGATGAGCTTGAAAAAATAGACGGTTTCAAAAAAAACGACACTGAAAACGGACTCTGTATGATGAAGTTATGCTTGAACAAAGAAACTGTTGAAGATGTCCCCAATAGTGACGTGGCAGCTAGAGAATGTCCAGCAAAAAAAAAGAATCCCCCTCTTCCCAAGATGAACCTTTTGACAATCACTTTACAAGAAAGTTGCTTTAAGTGAACCACTTTTGTAAAATAAGTGATTTCACTTTTACAATGATATTACTTTTAAATAGTGCAACAATAAAAAAAACTTAAGTGACTCACTTGTATTTTTATTTTTTATTATTTAAGTGAGATGCACTTTTACAATAAAGTAACTTGAAATTAGAAATTGCATGCACTTTTTATTTTAAAAGTAACTTCCTCAGACTTGAACTCAAGAACTATTAAGGAATAAAGCAACTTTGAACCAAGTGAGCTAGTTTAAAAGGTATGTAAAATATGGGAATGAGGAAGAGGTTTTTTTTTTTGCTTTTTTTTACTCTTCTTGTTCGGTTTGCGTGCTAGCCCTTTTTCCTGCAAAACAAACCATAAATCGAAACAAAAAAAAACTTTTTCACACTTCAGATCTGATGAAATACGCGTTTCTGGAGCAACCGGGAACCGTTTTCGATCAAACGAAAACTATTTCGCAATGGAAACTACGTTCTGGATGCAATGGAAAGCCTCCCACAGCCTAGAAATGCACAGAAATACCAGAACTAGAAACCCTTTCGAGTTTCGGCAACAGCAGTTCAAGATCTAGATCATAACCGGAAGCGACACTTCATAAAAGCTCTGATATCATGTTCGGGTACACAGGGTACTACCAAAGGACCGAACACAAAGAGCAACCACTTCACACAAACAGATCACAGATCAACACACCGATGTTTTGACATGGTTTAAACCCTCTTGAGGGAAACACTCCACGGCTCCGGCCAAATAGCTTCTATTTGACAATTTATTATGCAAAGAAAGAAAGTTACAAATGAGCTTCTCATAATTGATCAACTAAACAATGACCTTCCATGCTCTTTAAATAGAGATCATGGACCAATCGGGTGTTAATCCACGGATCAAGGTTAGGTTTGATCTAAGAGAAGTTGAGTCGTCGGATCACTCTATGTCGGAAACATATCATGACCGTAGGATTAAGTATTTACAAATGCATACTAATGCATACTAAAGAAACACACTATCCCTAATGGATATATTACACAAGTTGATCTTAACTAACTCCTAAGTGTCTAAATATCCTAACAATTTGGAAATTAAAAAGTTCTTAGAATTGGTTGGGGAGTTTTCTAATTCACTGATTGACCAGGACCAGGATCATGAAGTTTATGATACTACTACATATACAGAGAATACAATTGTTGAACATAATATTATTGAGTTGAAAGGAAATTTTATTCCCAAGGGTCTTGTTCCCCTTGAGAGAATTTTTTCTAAAGATGATACTTTAATAAATCCTACCATGCAATCTTCAAAAAAGAACATTATAAGTTGTAACATTGGTACAGAAGATCAGCCTAAGATGGTGAAAGTTTCCAAATCTCTTTCAGTTGAAGAAAGGAACATGTATGTAAAGTTGTTGAAGGAGTTTGTTGACATTTTTGCCTGGTCTTATGAATACTTGAAGACCTATGACACTAGCATAATCCAACATAAGGTTCCTTTAAAGCCAAATGTGAAACCTTTTAGACAGAAACTAAGAAGAATTAACCCATCTTTGCTTCCAGTCATAGAAAAAGAAGTCAAGAAACTATTAGATGCAAAAATAATAGTTCCAGTCAGATATTCATCATGGGTGGCAAGTTTGGTTTCAATGCATAAAATGAATGGAGAGATCAGATTATGTGTGGATTTTCGCAATCTGAATAGAGTTTCACTGAAGGATAACTATCCATTTCCCAAGATTGAGGAAATTTTGCAGAAGGTGGTAGGTGCCCAGAGAATTTCGATTGTTGATGGATTCTCGGGTTACAATCAAATTGATGTGCATCCAGATGACAGGGAGAAAACAACCTTCACTCCCCTTGGGGTACATTTATCTATGACAAGATGCTATTTGGTTTGATGAATGCTGGTGCAACTTTTAAAAGAGCTATGGATATAGCTTTCATTGGAGAAAATGAAAAATTTGTAGTAATTTATATGGATGACATCACTATGTTTTGTAAATCTGATGAAGAGCATTTGAAACATCTCAGACAAACTTTTTTGAAATGTAGGAATTTTGGACTGTCCTTAAATCCTAAGAAGTCCCATTTTTTTGTTCAGGAAGGTAAGTTTTGGGGACATCTAGTTTCAGCAGATGGGATTAGAATAGATCCTGAAAGAGTTAAGGCTATTCTGAAGATTAGTATTCCTAGAAGTAAGAAGGATGTCCAATAATTTATTGGAAAAATAATTTTTTTGAGATGGTTCATTCCAAATTTTGTTGAAACAATCAAACAGATAACATATATGTTGAGGAAGGATCAGGAGGTGAAGTGGACAGCAGAAGTTAGAGCTTCAGTTGAGAAGATCAAATAGGCTCTGATAGAAGCCCTAGTGTTGGTAAGCCTTGATTTTTCAAAAGAACTATTTACTTTCTCTTTTCATCTCAGGACACTATAGTTGTTGTTCTATTACAGAAGAATGTGGATGGATTAGAGAATCCTATTGCTTTCTTTAGTAAAAATCTGAGAGATTAAGAATTGAAATACAATACACTAGAAAAACAAGCATATGCACTGGTTAAGGCCTTGAAGTTCTTCAGAATTTATATTTTGCATTCTAAGATTATTGCTTATGTACCTAATGTTGTTATTAAGTAAATTTTGACACGACCAGACAATGAAGGTAAGAGGGGGATATGGATTGCAAATATTATGGAATATGATGTGGAGATAAAACCTACGAAGCTAGTCAAAGGACAGGGTTTGGCTAAACTTTTGGCTGATTCAAATTGTGAAGCTCTTGGACTTCATTTAGTGGCAAGTCAACCAACAGAGGAGGAGTTGCAAACCAGGAAAAATGAAGAACATATCATGGCTAAATATGCATAATCACTCTGGTATGCTGATATAGTTCATTTTCTATTGCATTTGCAATGTTCTGCTCATTTAGATAAAAAAACAGCTAGATCACTAAAGTTGAAGGCCACCAAATATTGTTTACTGAATCAACAATTACATTGGAAAGATCCAGGAGGATTATTACTCGTATGTTTGGAAAAATCAGAATCTTAAGAAGTCATTTCAGAATTGCATGAAGGTGCCCGTGGAGGTCACAAATATTGGAAAGCTACAGCTTACCGGATTCTAAGATCTGGGTATTACTGGCCTACTTTATTTTCATATGTATATCAGTAGGTCAGAGCTTGTGTTCAATGTCAAAAATTTGTTTGTAAACAGAAACTTGTATCCTTACCATTGAAACCTTTTGTGGTGAATGCTCCTTTCCAGCAATGGGGATTGGATTTCATAGAAGAAATCAATCTTGCTTCCAGTGGGAAGCACAAATGGATACTGACAGCTACTAATTTTTTTCATGAAATAGGTGGAAGCAATTCCTACACAAAATGAAACTAATAAGGTAATCATTAACTTTATACAAGAGAATATTTTGAGTAGGTTTGCTTGTCCTAAGAAGTTGTTGACTGATAATGCTCAAGATTTAAAGTCCAAGGCCATGGTTAATTTTTGTGAGAAAAATGAAATTATCTTAAAACATTCTACTACCTATTACCCCCAGGAGAATGGATTGGCAGAATTGACCAACAAGAACATCATCCAGAGTATCAAGAAGTTGTTAAGTCAGAACAAGAGATCTTGGGATCCAATGTTGAAGTATGTTTTGTGGGAAGATCAGATAACTACGAAGAAAGCAATAGGTTTGTCTCCCTTTCAATTGGTATATGGTACTGACACTTTTTTTCCCATTCAATTTGAATTCCAGTAATGAAATTTTTTCAAGACAGTCAAGAAGAACCAAATGGTATTCAAAGAAGAATATTCTCACTGATTGAACTTCAACAGGAACGAGAGGCTTTAGTAGAAAGAGCACAGGCTTAAAGAAACAAGATCAAAGAGAAATTTGATAGGAAAGTTAAAGAGGATACTTTTTCTCTTGGCGACATGGTTCTCAGGTGGGATGCTAGGAAAGATCAAAGAGGTCATTATGGTAAGTTTGATAATTTATGGCTGGGCCCTTTCATAATTTATAAAATTTTGGAGAATAATACTTTTGTACTACAGAGTTTGAAAGGTGAAGAATTGTCCAATCCAGTGAATGGAGGATTCCTTAAGAATTTTTACAGTCACTAAAGGTAGGAAGCTGTCACTCATTGTACATACCAGTGTGAATTAAGTTGAATAAAGACTCCAATTTCCCAATGGAAGTTTGCAAAATAATAGGGAAGTTTCAGTTTTGATTACAGAAGGCACTACTCTACAGGATCTTGAAACCTCACAAGGAGGCTTTCATCCACCAGCTAGAGCCAGATGTTAGGACTAGAATTGCACCTAGGCCCGATTTGATTTTTTCTCAATTTTTCATTCCTTTCTACTTCTATTTTATTTTATTTTAAATTAAATAGGTTTGATTTTCTTTTCATTTTCTATGTTGTAAATGTTATTTTATTTTACCTCTATACATAGTGGCTTATTAAAATAATTCATTTCATTTTACAGTTTTCAAAATACTTATTTAAAGTTTTCCCTAAATCCTATGATTAAATTTTAACCTTTATGTTGAGCTTGTTTGCAAAATTTGCATATGGAGACATTCCCGCAGCGTGGTAATTAAACTGCATACACTAAGGCGCTGCTGGAATCTGAAATAATGGAAGATCGTGGTTGATTCATAGTAAGTGTTGGAACATTAAATCTTATGATATTCGGAGACCTCCAGGAAGCTGTTCCATTTATTATAACATCTATCAAAGCCCATGATGATTCGTCATAGAAAGACATGAGAACATGGAAAACCAAAAATTCATAATTTTGAAGCCACGTATCTTGATATTTGTTAACATTTCAGTTTTTGTTTCGTTCCAAAAAGCCAGTCGGTGAATAGTTGCAGAAGTTATGGGTAAGAGTGGTAAGCTGAGTCGGTTTGAGCCAAAAGATACTACTTGGGAAACGAATTTTCCCGAGTGTGCAACAATGTTTAAGGCAGTTGGATGTTTTGACTTCTTTGAAAAAATTACAGGATTTAACATTGATGTAACCCACGCTTTTTCCCAGAACCTTTCCAATGTCACTATAAGCTTCGATACTTTGAAGTTCGAACTAACAGAGAGTTTAATTGTAGAAGCTATTAGTGCACCCATGGAGGGGGGATCTTGGTTTAAGAAAACCCCTTTTGATTTTGACCTAAGCACATTTCTGCTACCAAGTTGTGAATCCCTGGACTAGAGCAAAGGGGTTCATTTAAAGAACTTCAAACTAGAGTGGAAGGAGGTTATTGGATTTGTGTAGAGTTATATTACACGTGAAGGCAGGTTTGCATCAGTATTTAAGTACCATATTAGGTTTTTGTTGCACTTGAATCAACAATCTAAGATGAATTTACCATTTTTCTTACTTAGAAGCCTTCAAAATTTGTTAGCTAGGGTTAAGGGTCACGTTGATCACACGAGCCAGACACTGTTTCATCATGGCTTGATCAAGTTGATTATTTTGTTAGTCTTGCAGAAGCATAATCGAAGTTGGGACCATTTTTTCTTTTGGTCAAAGTTTGTAACTGAGCAAGGCGAGAATGGAAAGAAATCTATGCCCAATAAACAATCTAGTTTTGTCAAAAAGTTCAAAAGGGGTGTAGCTAAGGACGTAGTACAAGATAATTTGCAGAATGACAATGTATAGGGAGAGTTTATAAACCCTGATGGTGTAGAGCAAGAGAACATGGCTGGAGAAAAGCATGAACATATTCCTGGGGATAATATAGTGGAAGACTTTGTTGTTATGAGCAAAGAAGAAGCTACTAGTTCAAAGGAGGAAATACATAGTTGCGTTTTTTAAGAAGGAAGCTCAGCCCTAATTTCTCCTACTGTAAATACCAAGGAGAAGATATTATATGTTCCAGATTTTGGTGCTGATGTAAAATCTCTGGTAGAGCTTGAAATGCCTACATGGCGACCTAAGACTAGAGCCACAAATAAACTCAAACTGAATATGAGGAGGATTTTAAACCCTAATCTATAGAAGGAGAAGCTTACCATCATTGAGGATTATTTGGGTGAAGAAGATACATATGGAAAATAAGAATTGAAGCTACAACAAGTTCAGATAAGCATAGAAGAGGATCATTCAATGATACGAGAACCAGTTCAAGAATGTCATGAAGTTACAGAAGAGGTAATTATTCCCAACATGGAACAAGAAATGAGTTCGAGGGTTTCATTTTCAGAAGTAGCAATGAAAAATAAGTAGGAAGAAGACTTGATTTTCAAGAAATTGAATATCCCATTGCAATTAGACCAAGATTCAACATTGCATGGAGATGTTCAAATGGACTCAAAGATAGAGAATCTAAAGAAATCAGTACAACAGCATAAGTCATAAGAAAAATTCTTGAGTGAATCCAATGAAAGGATCATGACTACAAATAAAATACTAAGGGAAGACCTGGAAGATGTAAATGCTCATTATCAAGAGTCGATTGTAGTAGCAAAGGAAGCTTTAAGGAGAAAAGGAGAAACAGAAATTCAGGCTGAGAAATTAACCAGGCAGATCCAAGATTTGAGCAAACAGAATAAGGTGTTGTCAAACAAAGTTCAAAGCATGGAGGCAAAGCAGGATCGACATGATAAAAAATCTCATGCATTAGAAGGAATAGCAATGTTATCAAAAGCTGCTAAGCAGTTATAAATGCCACCTAGTGCACAGCTGTCCAAGTATTTTGTTTTAGTTATCTTATGCATAGTTGTTAATAGTAATTTCGATAATCTTAAAAAATTCGAAAGTTAGTGTATAGCTACTTTATGTAACTGTTTTGAAACTTGTCCTAAAAGTAGTTATGGAACTACTCCATTTTGGTAATGATAAAAGAAAGAAAAAATACACTAAGAGGTGGGTTTTTGTTCGGGAGAAAGGCATTAGGGCTAAGGATGCTATGTTACACTCAGACTTATGATATACACTCTCATGTAAGTTCTTTTTGAAGATCGGATATTGATCTAAATACATTATATAAGCCACTTATAGACTGTTTTTGTTGGTTATGTGTATGGCTTGTTTGACCACCTAATTTGTGATTTCATTTCTTGATTAAGGTATTATTCATGTGAATGCTTATGAATTTGTGGACAGAACCAATTTTCTGTTTAATGAATGCTTATGGTTTATCTATGTGTTTTATATCTTTATATCTCAGTTCTTCAGGATTTCTTTATGATTTAGTGTTGTATATGTTTGGTTATCAATTACCCCTTTCTTGTGAATGTAACCTTCAAATTAAAACTATAAAAACAAATTCATTTTCCTTTAATTTTCTTGAGATTCTTCTAGCTTGTCCCCTTTGTAGTCTAGGGACAATTTCTAGCACAAACAGAGGTCATCATAGGTCCATGCGAATACATCTTTAAATTATTTAAATAGTGTGATAAAGGCTACTCTTTCGGCAGGTGAACATTTTGTAACAAGGTTGATGTTATGTGGATTATGTTCACTTCCTAGGTTGACTATCTAGTAATTAATGCAGGAACTGTTGGTTTTACAATTTGTTACCTTTTTGAATTTTTCTTGTAGGTCATAAAATTTCTCTAGCATGATGACTGACTTATTGATCAACGAAGGAGATGATTCTATATCAGTAGTAAACCTAACAGGATTTTGGTTTTCTGATAGAGATCGGTCATGAATTTCTTCATTATTTTCTACATTTTTGAAATTATTATGGGCTGTGAGGAAATCCAATATCTAGCGATTATCATAAAAAAACTTCCAATTGGTGATGTTGTTGGGAATGGATGGTCTGCACATTAACTCGATTTAAAATGCATTAGGTGTGAAACCTTTAACAAGAATGAGTTTAGAGGCGATGTAATCAAGTAGGTCAGCATCAAAGTTCTCAAACCTAGGGACATAATTGATATTGAAAGCCTCAAAATAATTGATCGAGTCCCATACCTGTCATTGGTAATTCTTCAAATGAGTAGAAATACAATGAATTGTATTTCTAACTTGTCCTACAATTGTTTATGAATCTCCATAAAATTTGATAACTTTAGAATTCAAAGCAATTTCCTTTTTCAAGCCCTGGATCAATGCCTAATATTCACTGACATTGTTTGTACATTCAAACTATAACCTACAAGCTATCATGGATTTATTTCTTGTTGGATCAATCAATACACACCCATCTCCAACTCCTTCCTTGGATATGGAACCATCAAAAAATAATGTCCAACAATTCCTATCTAAATAAAAATTTGTATTTACATCATATACATTGTGTAGAATGGCTTGGGACAACTCTGCCTGAGCGAAATGCATTATCTTAGATTGACTGTTGGATCCCGCATATGGCAATAAATCAAATGGAAAATATGGAAAAAAAAAGGTGTCCATAAAATAACTTCCAATATTAGGAGTAGGGACTAAGCCAAGTTCACTTGTGTCATTCAATTTAGTAACCATTTGTTTAATATAAGGTTCCTTGTTAACCCTAATCTTATTGGGTTTACTATTGTATGGGATCCAAAGATGTGACCATTCAGTGGTGAAATAGCCCTTAATTTTTGATGACCAGTCTCAACTTAGCCACATTCCATAGGATTCTGAAATGTCGGCCACTATGACATTGATTTTTTGATGAATTTGAGGGTCTAAGGACAACCTGATTAAAATATTTTTCAATTCCCCCACTACCTTCACCTTAGATATATCTAGTTGCACAATTTATGTCAGTGAAGGCTCGAGTTGCGCATTCAGTTTCCTACATATGGATAGAGGAATTATCTTAGACGAATCCCCCAAGTCTATCATACAATTATGCACGTTTCTGTTGAAAATTTCAAATGACAAAAGAAATGGGGGTGTTTTTAATTTCTTTCCTATAGGAGGGGAGGAAAGGAATTGTCGAGTTGTATTATCAATCAATGTTTCAAGACTATTATGTTCTATTGTAATATTGGGTGCACAGTTGTTTAGAAACTTCTCTCAAATCATAGGGATTTTCAATAGGTCGAGTAATGAAATGTTAGCTTGAGTTTTCTTAAGATCTTCAATAGGGCCGTAATATAGATCGGGTATAATAGTTTATCTTGTTGTAGCAACTTTTGGATTTGTAGGGGTATTCTTATTTTGATTAGATGTGGATGGGGAATCTTGGGTTACTTGTGCTTTCCACGAGTATTTTAAGAGTGTTTCATGGCATAAACTATTTCAAATTCATCATCTTCAAAGTTTTTTGGCAATTCTGATAAGTAATTGATGGTATCCTAGTGATCTTGGCTTTCATGGGGTTGGTCATGGTGTTGTTGATTATCGACAAAGATACTTTCTCCCTACTTCGAAGGGGCTTGAGGGCCATTTATCAAATCCTTAAGAATAGAATCTAATTCTTCAATGTTCAATCCCTCAGAGGGAGGCATATTCTGATTTTGTGGTGATTGATAAGGCCTTCTATAAGGATTCCTGAAGAAACCCTAGTTTTGGGAACCTTCGTTTACATTTTTCCCATGTTCAATTACCTCATTAGAAACTTGTTGCAAAATATTTTGGAGGCTCTACATGTATAATGCAGTGAACGAATCCGTTCACTAGTTTAATAGTCGAATCCGACTCTCATATTGAATAATAGATAAGAATAATATATTGATTGATAGGATAAAAGATGATGTATTTTATAAGATAGACTTTCCCGTATTTATAATTGTTTAAAGGGTGTCTAATGCAACTCTTCATAAAGAGTTACACCATTTCACTAATTAATTATATTATTATATTATTCTTATTTGTTGTTATTATTATTATTATTATTTATATATATATATATATGTTGATGTTTATTTTATTATTATTTTATTCATAGCATTGCCTCTCTCTTAGAAAGGATTTGTCCTCAAAGCCTTATAACGTTGTCGCACCGTTCCTTATGACGTCGTAGCTGATGAAACATGTCGGTACGAACTTCTAAGTGTAGAGCATAACTTCCGATATGTGGATGGGTCAATCCATCCCAAATTGATTTGTTGCTAACTGTTGGGATTCACCATTGATCTGTCGTTAAGAGATTTGATCACATTAGTACCATCGTCTTTCGACATTTCCCACTTTTCAGAATATCGGTTTTTATGGTTGGGGTGTCGATAGGGAATTTTCACAATGTCATTTTCTTTTACGAGTGTCGTCTTTTGAGCATTGATCTGAGCTGGGAGTTTTATTTTCGTCTCTTCAGGTTTTAAGGTTTCATTTTGTATCTTTTCCAACTTGTTTTCTAACTGCCTGGTATCATTTTGAAACTTCTTGATCAATTCGACTTGCAATTTTCTGTCATCTTCAGATGTCTTAAGTTGTTCCTTAAGATCTTCATTATGACTTCTGATACAACTATTTTCTTCCTGCTTGTCTAGAAGTTTCCCTTCAGTGTCATCCATAGATTGTTCTATCTTTCGGCTATTTTTCAACTTCTTAATTTTTGTGACTAGTATTTGTTATGATTTCTTAGTCTAAAAATTTCTTCATCCTTGTTAGATAATGCTTTATTACTCTTCACGATCTCTGACTTATGTGTCTTTTTAGAGTCGTCATTTTGTTGTTGAACAACTTTTATCTGTTGTCGACACTGGCCGACCTATGATTCTTGACTTTCTAATTTATGTCGTAACTGCATTAGTTCTTCATCTTTGTCGCTAATGATTTTGTTCAAGCATATTATTTCTGCTTCGTAATTATTTATTTCCTTCTTTATATCTTGATTTCCTAACCTCTGATTGAATTTATTTTCGGATTTTAATTCATCAATTTGCGCATACAATTTTTCTATACGCCTTTCCTGGTCAGAGATTTTTATTTCATTGTACCTTTCCTGTAATTGAATTCTTATTTCTGAACTGTTATTTATGTCACGCAATTCTTCATTGTCTTTTCGATAACGTTTTAACGTGGCTTTTAATTTTTCTCGCAAATCGGCTTCCATGGTTTCTGACTCCTTCGACGGTGGGATGATCTTCAAATTTTATTTTATTTTTTTTAACAATAATTGCTTTGCCCTTATAATAATAATTATTATTTAAATGTAATAATAATATTATTTTAATATTATATATTTCCCAAACAATTGTAATATTTTACAATTATGGACTAATATTAATTAATCTCCACGTTGGTTAACCTTTTGCTTTAGATTAATTTCTTTGTGGATTGTGTGTAGATTAGGTAGTTGGGAATAATGATTGTTACCTTCCCCACCCAAGTTCAAATCTCACTTTTGGTTTGTTCTTAGGGAATAAAACCAAACCCACTTCTCACATAGATAAGAATAATATATTGATTGATAGGATAAAAGATGATTTCTTTTACAAGATAGACTTTCCCGTATTTATAATTGTTTAAAGGGTGTCTAATGCAACTCTTGATAAAGAGTTACACCATTTCACTAATTAATTATATTATTATATTATTCTTGTTTGTTGTTATTATTATTATTATTATATAATCATATATATATATATATATATATATATATATATATATATATATGGGTGTGTGTGTGTGTGTGTGTGTGTGTGTTGATGTTTATTTTATTATTGTTTTATTCATAGCATATAATGATCCTTGGTTCTTTTTAGGAGCAGGAAGTTTAGGAGGCTATTCAGGTTTCTTATGAGACATAGTGGGTTGGTCAGTTTCAGCATCTAGGTTACCTTTAAGGCTCAACACATCTTTTTAGACTAGAATAGCTTCACTGAATAATTCCTGGAGGGTAGTCTTGTGAGATCGTTTGACCCACATAGCTATAGGAATAGGAAGATATTTTGCATAATAAGCTACAATCAAATTTTCGGTTGGTATGGTCTCAGTGGGAATTTTATTTTTTAGGGTTAAGAAAAATTGATTCAAATATTTAATTATTTTCTTACTTTCCATTTTCATTGTATATAGGTACATGACCAGATCTTGTGGTGTTTTATCGTCACCAAATGTTTTGAGATGAAAGAGTTTTCCAAATTAGGCCCTGGTTAAATAGTCTGGGGTTGTTTCGGTGAAATACCACGTCAAGTCCTTTCCTTCGAAGGTATAGGGAAATAAACTACACACTATGTCTTCATGCTCAACATTTCACAATCAGATTGCCAACATAAAATTATTTATGTGATTGTAACATCCGCATCCCACAATCAGGCCAACAGGAGGGGACATTAACTAGATTGGGGCCTCTAAATTTCTCCCCATAACCACAATTACGAATTTATATAGATAAAATGCATGTGCAAACATGGAAATAAAAACATACAGTGGGAATAAAATTGATCCACGCACACATAACATACAATTTTTTGGCATATAAATTAAAATCATTGCACATCAAATACATAAGAATACTTATCTTTAAACAAAGAAGATCCAAGCAGCTAACTATGTAAGAGCTATTTTCCACCCATCCATAGGCACTCTGTCTAGAATATACTCTTTTTGCTGAGAGGCCACCCCCAATTTGGGCTATGAGGCCACCAGGGCGAAGGAACACCTATATAATTCTATCTCCTAGCCCACAATCCAGTATGCTCTCTATGCTTAGCCAAAAGCTCCACCAGATCTCTACATGGGTCTCACTAAGCCATCACAGCCATGTCACTCATTCCAAGTACCCCACACAACACAAGGAAGGAATTTCCCTTCACTGATCCATATTTCCCTCAGGAAAACCAACCCTTACAGTGTTTACCAGTGTGTGCAGTGATATTCCAACCTATTGTTTGCTAATGAAGAACATCCTACAACATTAATCCTTGGCTTCTCAAGAATCCATAAGTAGCATAACTCAATGGGTAAAGGTTCTCAGCTTTTCCAACCTCCATGCTCACCTACAACCATCTATTTTTCCTTCAAAAAATGTAGCTATGTCTCCAAATTTGAATTTATGGGTTAAACAAAGTCTGGTGCTAGACATGAACAAAAATAAGAAAACTCTACGTAGTGTAGGAACATGCATGAGAAAATGATCAAAAGAGTGTTGGCTCCAAGGTATGAGGAAAGGGTGAAAATACAACTGGCATAGATTCTGACCATAGAATAAATAGGACTGTTGAAAGCTGACATAACTGTCACAACCCCCATGCTTCAATAACTACATGAAGTGACTTTTCCCACCAACCTCACATATGCATTCAATGATTGGGTTTAATAGTTAAGAAAGGTAATTGGGCCATTTAAGGAACATGGCAAGTTTTGGATGAGTTCTAAGGTTGACACATGACAACATAGGATTTGGTTTCCCCATAGGCCCCCTTCCTCTTCCCCTCTGGTGGAATCATATAATCCCCTCTATTTCTCTTTACGCATCCATCTTGGGACATTTTATTAATTTTCAACATAACATTTACATACATTTCAAATTGGCATGATAAGCCAATCATATGGTCCAAATAAAAATATATACATAATACATGCTTAGCCATTCACTAGTTAGGCCTTGGCCTTGAGCTCCACACTAGGAATCCATAGTAACATATTAACATCATTTACATCATTTTTATTATATACATTCCAAGTCAAAATTGGGGGGTATTACAATCCCCTCCCCCTTGGAATAATACCATCCTTAGTGTTTTCTCAAAATCAGAACAAAAATGGGTATGCCTCTTTCATGGCATCCTCCAACTCCCACGTAGCCTCATCAGGACTAAAGTGCTTCCATTGCACCTTTACCTATCTGGTGGCATGGTTCCAGAGCAGTGTTACCTTCTTGTCTAGGATGCATAGTGGCCTAGTTTGGAACTCTCCCTTAGGTTCCACCTTAATCAAATCCCAATCAATCACATGGTTATGATCAGGTACATATTTCTTAAGAAAAGAAACATGAAAAACATTATGAGCTCTAGTACTAACAGGCAATGCAATTCTATATACAATTGGCCCTATTCTTTCAAGCACTTAAAATGGCCCGCAATATCTTGGTGACAACTCGGCACAAATTCCAATCTTCAAGGAACTCTTCCTTGGCCTCACTCTAACGTAAACATGATACCCAACTTTAAGTTCTCTATGAGATCTATTCTTATCTGCATAGATTTTTTGCCTATCTTGGGATGCCTTTAAATTCTGCCTAATTTTTGCAACCTCTTATTCCATCTCCTTAAGCAATTATGGCCCAATTACAGTTTTGTTCACTAGATTGTCCCATGTCACTGGTGTCTTGCACTTTCTTCCATATAAAACTTCAAATGGAGTCATGCCCAACGAATCTTGCTGCCCATTATTATATGTAAATTGTACCAAGTGTATATAATATTCCCACTTGGATGGTTTGTCCATCACATACATACGAAGAATGTTCTCAAGCACCTAATTTACTCTTTCAATTTTCCCATCTATTTTTGGATGGTAGGTAGTGCTAAAATTCAAATGTGTTCCCAAGTTCGCAAAAAGAATTTCCCAGAAATTTGAAGTGAATTTGGTATCCCTATTGCCTTGGGCAATCCATGCAACCTGAAACTTTCCTTCATAAAAATATTTGCAATGGCATCTGCTTTATAGGTGGATTTAACTGGAATAAAGTGTGTTGATTTTGACAATCTATCCACCACAACCATGATAGAATATTGTTGTCTCACAACCATTGGCAATCTTGCAATAAAATCCATGGAAATTATTTCCCATTTCCATTAAAAAATTGGCAAAGGATGCAACAAACTTGTTGGGTGTTGGTGCTCAGTTTTCACTTGATGACATTTCATACATATTGAAATATACTTAGCAATATTATTTTTCATCCTTGGCCAAAAATATTGTTTCCTAGCTGTAGCAATTGTTTTCTGATATCCTGGGTGAGCAGAATATGGCATTTTATGGATTTCATCCATAACAATTATCCTCAAGTCTACCACATTTGGAATATAGATTCTATTTTTATAAGCAAGAAGTCCATCCTCTTCTAAATGATAGCATTCATACCCCTTTTCTAAATTCGGTTGCTGTAATTTCTCATTTATTTGCACATATAATTCATCTTCAGTAAGAGAATTAACAATATATTGTCTTAAATATGATTGGCAAGTTATGATGGCTGCCACATGCATTTCATGCATCCTTCCACTGAGTGCATCAACCACTTTATTCTCTTTTCCTTTTATGTGTTTGATCTCAAAATCAAACTCACATAAAAATTCCAGCCATCTAGCTTGCCTTGGATTTAATGTTGGTTGCTCAAATAAAAATTTCAAACCACAATGGTCTATCATCAACTCGAATTTTCTTCCCATTAAATAATGCCTCCACATCTTTAAACCATGAACTATGGCTACAAGTTCTAGTTCATGCATGGCATAATTCTTTTCATGCTCCTTCAAGTTTCTAGACTCATAACACACCACATGATTTTCTTGCATAAGAAATCATCCACATCCTTGTTTACATGGATCTATACTCACAACAAATACTTTTTTTGGGTTTGCAATTTTCAGAATTGGAGCACTTGTGAGAAGCTTCTTCAATAGCTGCAAGCTTTCTTCACATTTTTGGGTCCATTCAAATTTTGTTCCCTTCTTTTAAAAGAAGTGATTGGGTGTGCAGCCTTGGAGAATCCTTCAATAAATATTTTGTAGTAACCAACAAGACCCATAAAATATCTCACATCTGTCACATTCTTTGGAGTTGGCCAATTCATAATGGCCTCAACATTTTTCGGATTCACTCATATTCCTTCTTCTGAAATAATGTGACCCAAATAATGAATTTTATTTTTATAATATTAGTTTTTTATCATTTAATTCAATATGATCTAGGATCTTAACTGAGAGAACATGTATAGCATATCAAACACAAGAGACAAGAGACACAAAGCATTTCACCGGGGAAAACCAAGAACGTGAAAAACCCTGCAACTTCCTCAGAGATAGAATTAGCACCAATACAAAGATCACAAAGATCAAACCCCAAGATAAGACATAGTCTCCTAGCAGCTGCTCCACCTCCACTTGTGTGCACTCCTCCTCTCTCTCACTAATGCGAAGTGAGTGAGTGAATGAATAGAATGAGAGACACACACTCTCTATTTATACAATGACTTGACTTGCCTTTTACTCTAACTGGTCCAACCTCCCTTAGGAGAGTCTAATAACCCATTACCACTTATTACTAGGCCAACCCCACTAGGGTGGTCTAATCACCCTTTAACCGACATGACTCATACAGGGCCGACCCCACCAAGGTGGTCTAATAACCCATCAAATATAATTTATGACACTTCCAATATAACTTGCGACACTACTCCTGGATCTAATGCCTTTTCATACATGGGAGGATGGACCTCAATGACTTTACATGACTTAAGTACAATAATGACTTCTCCGACCCGAAGGAACAAACATCTTCGTCGGAGGTACAACAATAGAATACAAATGACAACACTTCTGATCGGAGGAATAAGACATCTCTGTTGGGGATACAATAAAGTACAAATGTAATACATACAATATACAAGTGAATATCTTCCGAAGTTACAAATACATCAACATATAAAAGTCACATTAGCTTATATTTTCATACAAATTATGCTCCCTTAACAATTGCAAATCCATCCTCAAATGTTCTTCATGATCCTCTTCATTCTTAGAGTAAATAAGAATGTCATCTAGAAAAACAAGAACAAACTTGTCCAAATATTTGTGGAAAATGCTATTCATGAGACACATGAAGGTAGTCAGTGTATTAGTGAGACTAAATGGAACCACTACAAATTCATTGTGTCCATACCTTGTTCTAAAGGATCTCTTGTGAATATCTTTTTCTTTGATTCTTACTTGATGGTAACCAAAATTCAAATCAATCTTTGAAAATACTTTTGCCCCTCTCATTGGATGAAAAATATCATCAATTCGAGGCAATGGGTACCTATTTTTCACTGTCACTTTATTCAGTTGCATGTATTCAATACATAACCTGAGTGTACCATCTTTATTTTGCACAAACAATACAAGTGCTCCCCATGAAGACACACTTGGCCTTATGTATTTATTTTCCAATAATTCTTGCAATTGCATTTTCAATTCTAGTAATTCGGGTGTGCTCATTATGTAAGGTGTCTTAGACACCGGTGCAGCTCCTAGCACAAGATAAATTGTGAAATCAATGTCCTTATTGGGAGGTAGTGCTGGCACTTCCTTGGGAAACACATCCTTGAATTCTTGTAGCACGTGATAGTCCTCCAATTTTGGAATTTCATTTTCTGATTTGTCCAATATATGGGCTACATACAATTGACAATCTTTCCTACAAAATTTCTTCAGTTGCATGGCTGAAATATGCCTAACTGAAAATTTCTTTGGAATTCCTTTCACAATCTTTGGGTTTCCTTCATCATCAATGCACTCAAAACTCTTACTGTAGCAATCAATTTTAACTCTGTGTGCTTCCAACCAGTCCATTCCAAAGAGAATGTCATATGAAACAAGTGGTAAAATATTTATATCTGCAGAAGTGGACAATCCACCCATTTCTAATGGACATTTCTCCACCATTTCACAAACTTTTCTCTTATTTCCTGTGGCTAATTGAACCAACCATGACATATTGTGCTTGGTTTTCTTAAAAGCACAAATCTCAACAATTTTAGGACTGATATAACTGTGAGTAGATCCAGGATCAATCAAAATAGAAATATATTTCCTAGCAATATTACCTTCAACCTCAACCACAGTTGATTGATGATATGCTTGGAGGTCCTCTAGTGCACCATAAATCCTAGGCGCAGTCCTTTCCATTTGACCGATAGTTTTAGCCTCTTGGATGTTGTGAACTTGCTTTGCACTCCCATTTCAACGTGGACAGTTTCTGATCAAATGGTGTTCTCCACATCTCCCAACATTGAAGTGGATCTCTTGGCTCTCTTGGCTTGTCTCCCATCATCCTAGCTGGCCTTGTCACAACTTGTGAGGGCTTCCTTGGATGATTTCTGAAATAAGGAGGCTTGAACCCCTTCTTTTTTTTCTCCAACTTCTTATTTTTCTTGTCCTTCCATGCCGTATGGAAATATGGCTCTCTTTTGGCTTGATCATAACAATATTTATCCTTTCTTGCGGTCTCATTTAGAGTTTGCAGCTCATCAAACTCATATTTATCTTTGCAGGATTGAGGAAGTCCACTTAGAAAACGTTGAATTTTGACTTTATCATCCCTAATATACTTGACATACCTCAGAAACTCCACAAATTTATTTACATATTCCTCCATAGTCATTTGGCCCAATTTCAACTCATGAAATTATTTAATTTTTCCATCACAATACCTATCATAGAGGTACTTTTGCTTCAAGTATTTCTTGAATTGCTTACACACTATCTTCCTTTCATTGATCTTCTTCACTTTCCTAAGGTTATCCCATCGTATAGATGCTCTCCCATTCATATATAAGATATTCACTCTTTCTTTCATATTTCTAAGTAGTCTTGGACTTATACTTCCTCATCACAAGAAGCCAAGGCTCAGCTTCTTGACCAAATTTTATCTCACCATCAAATGTAGGAGGTTTGGCATTCCTAAATTCTTCATGTGAGTTTTTCTTGGAAGACCTCTTCGTCTTCTTCCTAGGAGATGAAGAGCTTGATCCTTTAGTGGAATCCTTAGAGTCAGATGACTCACTAGAAGATATTTCTGGAGTATGTGACTTGTCTCTAGAAACGCTTCTTGAACTATGGGACCTCTTGTGAGAATTCCTTCTTGAGCTACTTCGACTCTTCTCCTGATTTTCATAATGATGTCTAGGGTTAATATTCTTCTGAATTTCTGTCAGAATTGGGAGCACAGCTGCATTCAGCTGATTCTACTCTTCTTGAGCTTTAATAAGCCTCTCATTGTCTACTCTATAACTCTGCAGCTCCACCCTTAGGCTCCTCATGGTTTATGCAATGTCTAGGGGAGTCCCTTTGTTTCTCCTACCATTGGACTCTGTCTCTTCATTCTCAATATGAATATTCTCTCCCATTGCATCTGCCTCAACTTCATAAGGATCCTATGCATCATCGATGATGATGACCATCGTGACCCAACCAATATCAAGAGGTTTCTCAATTGCACTATACTCATTGTTGACTCTTTAACATTCACTAATATGCTTCTGAATCCGCAAAAGTGATCATATAAACACATTTGTTAGATTTATTACAAAATAAAAATCAATTATCATGTAATTTGGAAATTACCCATATTGACCATTTTTTTCAATTATGCCTACATGTACTTTTCTGATCATTTTATAAAAGCATATGAATTACCAATTCATAATTTCTCTCTGTGAAATTGTTCTCCTTTGGCTAATATTTCCAATGACTATAAGCATTCACAATTCTGATTCCTGAGGACAAGGTTACAATTCTTCAAAATTGTTAATTTGGCCCAAATTCTACACTTTTCCTGTAGGTGCATTTAACCCAAAAGTCTAACTTTATACACCTACAGAAGATCACCTATTGAGAACCAGAAAAAAAATACCTATTGGATTAGATAATACATATGACCATGAATACTCGGCAATTTTTAGTTCTCTGATTATCCTCCAGTCAACTGCTATAAAATTATGGAATTTACCGCTTTGTATTTTTCCACTTCTTCTAGACGTAGAAAATTCTGTAGTCCTATAGCATCTACCCTCATAATCCAAACTATGACCAAATTCTTGCTTCTATAATAGCCACTACTAAACCACACATCCAACTTTGTTGATAAAAAAAAATAAAAATGGGGCTCCAGGGAGCTTGCCCCCTTGTGGCCACCCTGCGTCGTTGTAGGGCAGGTCAAGGGCAACGCGCTCATTTTTTTTCTTGTAAATAGTTCAATTTCGCACAATCTGGTGCATAAGAAAATATGGTTTTCTGCAGATGTGTAAAGGGTTCCTGTAATACCCCCATTTTGACCCTTGGGATATATTGGATTTTAATGTAAATACTCTATACATGCGATGTGTGTTTCCCTAGAGTGGAGCTCAAGGCCAAGGCCCCACTAGTGGATGCTCGAATTTTATTTAAAAAGGAAAGTATTTGATATTATGTTATCTATGTACTATTAAGCCATGGAACATTGTAAAATGATGTAAATATTAATATTGCAATAAAATACCAAAAAACTGGTTATGGAAGAAACTAATAAGAGGGGGCCATGTGTATCCACTAGGGAATGGTGAGGGGGTTGTGGGGTTGAACCATATGTTTCCAAATTTCATCTTGAGAACCCATTTGACTTTCCTTCCTGGCATTTAATTCTATTGTAAGTAAGTGGTTGAAGAAATCAGTCCATGGATTCAATGGAGCATGGGCAGCCCAGAAATTCGTATGGCAGGGTATGGGCTCTGTTTCCTTGACCTAGAAGGCACTCTACCTCATGGGAATTCATTTTTCCTCATTCCCATTCCTTTGTTGAACATCTAAGCATCAGTTTTCATCCATTACACATGCCCAACAGTGAGAAAAAACAGAAATTGCAACTCTGAATTAAGCCACATTTTGAAGGGCCAAAAATGCCCAGAAATTTGTGTGGACAGTGAAATCCAATGGGGGATCCATAGACCTGAACCTTGGGGTGAATTTGAGAGTGTTAGATGCCCATAAATCCATAGGAAAACCCCAATATGATAGCCCGAAAAATCCAATTACAGGATAGAGTCATTTGGCCATAGAACTGAGAAATCCAAGCGTGAATGATAGAGAAGAAGATAGAACAGAGATTGGAATTGCTTGAAAAACCCAGTGAAGGATAAAATATCAAGAATTTAGCATCTTGGACCTTTCTATGACCACCCTGAAGAGAACTGGAGGGAAGGGACGTTTGAGGGACTGTGTAATAGAGAAGGGGGCCTTCCTTGTGTTGGGTGTGGTAGGTATTGTGGGTGCAAGGTTGTTTGAGTTTAGTTTAAGATGCTTATAGCTCTGTGGTTGAGCTCACTGGCTTAGCATCCTCCTCCTTTGTCTCTTGCATGCTTGATAAACCCAACTGTGTGTTGGCTTAGCATGACTGTTTGGGTGAAACCATGGCTGTGAGTGAGCCTATTTAGTTCCTCCTTAGTGGATACACAGCCCAACTCGAGGGTGGTCTCTCAACTGAAAGAATATAGGCTGGACAGAGACCTGTGGTTGGGTGGAACGTTGCTCTCACATATCCAGTTGCTTGGACAATTTCATCTTAAATATAAGTATTCTTTGTGGTTTAAATTATGTCCATTATGTGTCTGCAATGTTTTAATTATTGGTTGTTTTGTTAATTGAATGAAACGGCTATCTTAAGTAGTCAGCATAAATCCTGTGAATAGCATGAGAAGAGGATTAATTCTTTGCATGTTGTTCCATCATTCTTCTTGGGAGAAACATGCTGATGCATTCCATTCTCTGTGTGTCTTGATGTTTTTAATTCCGTTGTGTATATTTTCATTATGCATTTTATTTAAATAGTAAATTCCTTCATATGGATTTGGTGAAAGTATTAGACACCCCCCCATTGCGTTCATGTTCCCTCTGTGGGTCGTAAGGATGGGAGGGACTTGACAGTGCTAACATGGCCTGACATTTTCCCGTTGATGTGTCTGGAAAGTTCCACATGTCAACCTGTGACGCGGCCATGTCACCTTCTACCGGCCACCAAGTCACCACACTACCATACCATCCAACCTTGAGCAAGAGCGCATCGGCGGTTTTCCCCTTTACCATAAGCAATAACGCACCCCCATGATGTGGATTTGTAAAACATCTCTTGGGGAGGCATTTTCAATAAAAAATTGACATGCGCCCGACTTAGTTTTGGGCACAACGCGCCCATTGTCCCATTTTATCCATCATTTGTTTTATCATCGTGCAATGAGTCTGGGCCATTGATCTTCCATAAGATCCGATGGTCAAATCTTCATACTCCCACTGCTAACCATCGCAAAATTTTCCTATGCGTGATCAACTGCAACCATTGATCTTCCCTAGCACTAGATGGTTAGATCTTCATCCTCCCCGCACTTCATCCTGGGTAATCACTTGCGTGTGGGTCTAATGTGGCAAGTCTAGATCATGCCTCTTGCTCACATTGACCTTCCATGTCACCCATCCATGTCGCATTGGTGGGGTCCACATAAAATTACTAAATTTATAAAATTTCGGATTTAAATCAAAATTACTATTGGGTCCTCCTCTGTCATTTAACAGAACCCAACATCTACATGAGTATTTCACTTGCAACTCCTAATCTTCACCTGTAACTGTGCATTTCCAACCCATGTAGCTTTGGTGTTATAACCTATCTCTAGTACCACTCTGTAACATCCCCAACACTCAATTCAGCCAGTAGGAGGGGACATTAACGAAATTGGGGCCTCTAAATTTCACTCCATAACCACAATTACGAATTTATATAGCTAAAATGCATGTGTATACATGGAAATAAAAACACACAGTGGAAATAAAATTGATCCACACACACATAACATTCAATTTTCTGGCATATACATTAAAATCATTGCACATCAGATACATAAAAATACGTATTTTTAAACAAATAATATCCAAGCAACTAGTTGTGTAAGATCGATTTTACACCCATCCATAGGAACTATGTTTAGCATATACTCTTTAAACTGAGAGGCCACCCCCAAGTTGGGCTATGAGGCCACCAGGACAAAGGAACACCTATAAGATTCTATCTCTCAGCCCACAACCCAATCTTCTCTCTATGCTTAGCCAAAAGCTCAACCAGAAGTCTACAGGGATCTCACTAAGCCATCACAACCATGGAACTCCTTCCAAATTCCCTGCATAGCACAAGGAAGGAATTTCCATTCACTGATCCACAATTTCCTCAAGAAATCCAACCCTTACAGTGCTTACCAGTATGTGCAATAAGAGTCCAACCTGTTGTATGCTAATGGAGAACCTCCTGCAACATTAATACTTGGATTCATAAGTAGCATAACCAAATGGATAAATGTTCGTAGCTTTGCCAACCTCCATGATCACCTACACTATCTATTTTCCCTTCCAAAGTTGTAGCTTTGTCTCCAAATTCGAATTTATGGGAGAAACATGGTCTGGTAATGGACATGAACAGCAACAGGAAAACTCTATGTAGTGTAGGAACATGCATAAGAGAATGATAAAAAGAGTATTGGCTCCAAGGATATGAGTTAAGGGTGAAAAGAAAATTGACATAGCTTCTTGTTTAATTCTAAATCACAGCATATCTAAGAGATGAGTATACCTCGCAGAGAAAGAATGAGCAGAAAAGATGAATTAGAGTGAAAACTGCAGTAAAAATGAGTAGACAATTAATCATGAATGAGAACTCATATAGAAGCAGAATAATGTCACGTGATCCAATAATCAGTAACAATGAACAATGATGTTACAATGGAGAGAATTCGAATCACACAGGATAATTCGAGTCTCAGTTGGTCTAGCATAGGAATTGTCACCACTGGAGTGCTTCGGAAGACTCAAACTCAACCAAACTAATCCTAAACTCATTTAACTGAAGACACAATCAATTAACTGACCAAGGAGGGTGCATCATTGATTTTTCCATGAAAAACAACCAGAAAAGGGAACATGAGGCCACAATCAATGGAATTCAGAGCTCTAACCCCCACAAGAGTCAGCTCACTCAGGTGGACAAAACTAGAACACTAAGTAGGTTCCTACAAAATATGGAACTGACTAAAGTGGTCCTAAAATGATGCATGCGATGCTTAGAAGGTGGTAGATGGATCTTGTATGACATCTGCACACCACTAGGGGGCAAATGACATCATCATCTACTAGGAAAATGAAATAATGCTAGGTAGGACAAGAATGGAGTATTAAAATATCCTAACACCCTCCCCTAATCCAAACTTGTGCATCCTAGGCCCTAGTTACTAAGACCAAAGGTCACCCATACAATCAAATAAATGATAAGAAATAAAAGAACTGTCCATAAACCAAGGAAATGGGGAAAAACCTCATGGAAAAAATACCCCCTCTCAAAAGGAACAATAGTAGGGAACTCAAAGAACCTTCATACTAAGCAGAGAAGGAAAATAATTTCTTGAGTGAAATCCTTTGCAAAAATATTGGCAATATGCTCCTATGTAGGATAGAAATGCAAGTGCTAGATATGGATGTGGATCTAGATTTGCTCCTCTGATGTACCTCCCACTGTGTAGAAATTGTATTTTCCAAAACAAGTCTTTCAAGAACCCTTTTGTTGCTAGAGCGAATGGCTCATTGTGGTCCAAATCATGAACCTTTGAGTACCCTTTGTTAGACAGCCGATATTTGTACTTGGTTGTAGATCCCCCATGGCAAGTCTCTTCAGGGGATTGTGGATCAAACCCCACCATCATGTAGCACCTCTCTGAGAGAAGTGGATATGCATGACATGGTGCAAGGTTTGCATGATACTGAGATCTAGTGGTTCTATGGTCAGATGGATCTTCAACTGTGTCCCCAATAGCTACAAGGACTTTGTGAGCCCATATTGGCCTTGGCCATGGATTGGGAGCATGTGTTTGATTTGGATCAGAATCTCCTTGAAATTTATTCTCAACATCAAGATCTTGATCCTCATCTTCATTAGAAGAGATATCACTCTGATCTTCACCATATTCCAATGGGGTAGTAAGAGAGTATGGAAAAAAATGGGAGAATTCATATGCCTTGGAGGCATGGTTTGCAAACCCTTTCGCTATAATCTTCCTAGTAGAGATATTTGCAATCTCAAATGTGTTAGGACCAAAGACCAATTTCTTCGGTGAACTTGTGTGAGTCATCTGATATACAGACAACAAATTTGCTAACACATTTTTTAACTTTCCAAGATCCATATGTATTGTTCCCTTCCCTTCAGCGGAGATCTAAGAGTTATCTCCCATGTGAATAATCGGACCATCTTTGAGATCTAGAGAAGAAAATGATTATCGAGGAAACCATGTGGTTGGAGGGTCTTGAATCTATGAGGAGGGCTTGTGATTTTGAAAATCCAGCCTTCAGTGCATGGCATCTCTCATGACCATCAAACTCACTTCTAGAATCAGTATCTGTTGCACCTTCTGGGAGGGAAATGTTGTGTTGTTCAAGAAGCTTGGTCATCTGATCTATCTTCTTACGAATGCAAGATCTCTCTGGGTGGTTTCCTTTCTTGCAATAGTAACACTTGGATTTCTTAAATCCCTTTTGTTTGTCCTTCTTAAAGATGGAGGCTCCTTCCGATGGACTAGACTTGGCATTTTGCTTGGTTTCAATTTTCCTCTTCTCTTCTCCCTTGTGCTTCCCTTTGGAATTCGCACTTTTTGACTCCCCATCCATAAGAGCCTAATTTTTGGAGGCTTGCAAAGCATCCATCTGAATCAGTTTGTCTTGTTCTTGGATGAGAGACTCAATGAATGCATCTAGAAATGGAATTTTCCAACCAAGGATTGAAAATATACCTGAATGGAAGGTAGAGAAAAATATGGAGAAATTAGGACCTAGATTGCTCAAAATGGATAGCACCAACTACTCATCCTTCTTCTCAATGCCACACTGCTAGCATTGCACGACCAAAGATTTGAATTTGGAAAATAATTGTTAGATGGTCTCGAAACTGCTCAGTTGAAGAGAAATCAACTCATTCTCCAGAATATGGCCCCTTAGCTCATCGTGTTTACCGAAGAGGTTCTCTAACTTCAACCATATCTCCCTTGGAGTCTTCAATCCATCGAGGTGTAAGAGTAGATCTATGGAAATATGAATACACATGAAACCGAATGCTTCATCCAATCTATTCAGATACTTGGCCTTCTCCACAACTGCTTGAGGTTCGACCTCCTTTCCCATAGTTACCCTGTATAGTGACTTGTTTCGCAAGACCATCTGTATATCAGCCCTCCAATCAAGGTAATTGAAGTGTGTCAGGATCCTGGGAGAGATAGGAGAGTTCGAATTCTCCATGAGAGCTGTTGGAGTGAATACAAGGTGAAACCGTTGCTACTGTTGCACTCAAAAAACTTTCAATAACCTACAAAAAAATCTCAATTTTTGGATATAGACTACTACTGAGCACTGCTTTAGGACAATAGGAACATTTTTCCGCATCCTTCACACCTGGCTAGACCTCAAAGGATTTCTCCAATGAATTCAATGCAATGGCACTAGGATTTGATGTGGAAATCCAGAGGATTTTGGTGCACCACTGAAATTAGTTGCTCAACCTACACTCAAATGGCTCTGATACCATGTGAAATTATAAACTACAACATATCTAATAGCTGTGTATAACTCACAAAGAAAGAATGAGAAAAAAACATGAATTAGAGTGAAAACTACAGTAAAAATGAGTAGACAATTAATCATGCATGAGAACTCAGATAGGAGCATAATAATGTCACATGATCCAATAATCAGTATAATGAACAATGATGTTACAATGAAGAGAATTTGAATAACACAGGAGAATTCAAGTGTCAGTTGGTCTAGCACAGGATTTGTCACCACTAGAGTGCTCTGGAAGACTCAAACTCAACCAAATTGATCCTAAACTCATTTAACTAAAGACACAATCAGTTAACTGACCAAGGAGGGTGCATTTTCCATGCAAACAGTTAGAAAAGGGCGCATGAGGCCACAATAAGTGGCATTCAGAGCTCTAACCCCCCACAAGAGTCAACTAACTCAGGTGGAATGAACTAGAACATCGAGTAGGTTCCTAAAAAATAGGGAACTAACTAAAGTGGTCTTAAAATGATGCATGCAGGGCTCATAAGGTGGGAGATGGATCCTGGATGACATTTGCACACCACTAGGGGGAACCTAACATCATCAACTACTAGGAAAATGAAATAATGTTAGGTAGGACAAGGATGGAGCATTAAAATATCCTAGCACCTATGACAATGGAAGAAAGAGGATTTCTAATGGCTGACATGACTATCACAACCCATATGCTTCAATAACTACATGAAGTGAATTTTCCTGCCAAACTCACATATGCATTCAATGATTGGGTTTAATAGTCAAGCGAAGGTAATTGGCTCATTTAAGGCACATGGTAGGTTTTGGATGAGTTTTAAGGTTGACATGTGGAAACATAGGATTTGGTTTCCCCATAGGTCCCCTTCCTCTTCCCCTCTAGTGGAATCATAGCACCTCTAGTGCTCTTTACACAACCATCTTGGGCCATTTTATTAATTTTCAACATAATATTTAAATACATTTCGAATTGGCATGATAAGCCAATCATATGGTCTAAATAAAAATATATACATAATACATGCCTAGCCATTCACTAGTTGGGCCTTGGCCTTGAGATCCACACTAGGAATTCATACTAGCATTTACATCATTTACATAATTTTTATTATATACATTCCAAGTCAAAGCTGGGCATATTACAGTGGTATTCTGTTGGTTGTTTGTTGTCGAGATCATATTTAGGAAAACGCTTCTCATGATTTTTTGGAAGAGGATGTTGCGGACCTGGAATGACCAGTGCATATTGATCCAAGCAATGTCTGTTTCGGTTATTAGCCATAGGTCGGTTGTTTATATTTTCATTTTCGGAATCATCAGATGAATCACTTGAGTGATGGCCAAAGGAACTCCCTTGGGAATTATCACTGTGAGGTGAATCAAAAGGAGAATCGGGAGGAGGGGGTGGTAGCCCTTATCCATCTTCTCCAAGGATCAACCTGTGGTGGTCGAGAGATGAAGCTTCCCCAACTTGATAATTAGATTGGAACAAAGAGTTATCCCGTTCCGAGGTAGAGCTAAGGTTGGCTTGTCCTGTAAGAATATCGTGTAATCGTTGGTTTGGAGGTTCCAACGAGGGAACACTTTCTAGTACTCTGTTGGTTTCAATATCTGTGCTATTAGTAGAAGAGGATTCCAAATGTCGGGATAATTGTTCTTATATTTCATGGCTTCTGGAAAGACTATATTGTGACCTAGCCAAAATTCGTTGTGAATTTTCAATTTTTTCTCTGAGCTCAGCATTTGTAGGTAAAGGAGTGAGAATAGTGGTTTCAACCTCAGGTTGATTCGAATGTGGGAGTGGTGTGGAAATGATTTTTAGTTGCGAAGAAGTGAAAAAAGTGGATGATATTGGTGGATTAGTATGGTTGCACTTTCACCAAAATCCCATTCTGGCCTTTCATCTTCAGGAAAAACACTGAACTGACCTAAAGAGTGACTCTTAGCATGCCCTTTTGCTGCAGCTTTCAATACATGGTCTGGGACAACATACTGTTTTTTCTTTAGATTCTCTGTTTGCTCCAGAGATCTTCTAGGAAAACTATTCTTCTTTCAAGCTTTTGAGAAGCTTGATCTATGGCCATATGGATTTCTGTAGAATCATGTAGTAAGTGATCTAACAGTTCAAGCTTTGTTTCAATTTTCACTAGATGCTCTTGTTGATCTGCACACTGTCTTTTCAGAAGTAAAATATCTTGTGCCATATCATCCATGTTTCTAGCAATGTGGATTTGTTGCAAATTTCCCCAATTTGCAAGCTTAACTTCATCTGAAACAGATTGGTCTTGGACGGAAGATTTACAAGGCAAAAATTCTCTTTTGGTCTGACCATCAGCTGTTTATTGCCTAAATCCAGATTCAGGCAGATTCCTACCGAGAACAAAGGATCTTTGGCCAGTGTGTATTACTTCCATGCTACTTCCTTCTCTTGGCAAAGACATCATTTGTAAGGAAGGTACGACCGAAAACATACCTAAAGAAGGTAGGTCATTCTGTTTCTGTTTCTGTTGGTGAATCAATTTTTGTTTGATTTTTTGACATGCTTGACAGGTAGCATGTTGGCCTCTATGTTCAAAATCGGATAAACCAGAAAAAGAAGTTTGTACAGGAGACTCATCTACAGAAGAAGAAAACTTAGACACAGAATCTTTACTAGTTTGGTTTGACAGTGCTTGTAGTTTGGCGTTATTGTAGGAGGAGATAGAAGCAGATTTTATCAATGGAGGATTGAATCTCTGTGTGGGCAATTCTTGAGGTACACGGAAGGAACTTGAAGCTTCATCAAAGATGAGAGGTTGGTGAGTGAGAGAAGCAGCAACTCTTTCTCTGTTCCTTAACTCAGAATATTTCATTTCCCAAGATTGAGGATAGTTTATACCAGTCCAATTGAAAGTAATAGGTGTGGCATTTTTGGATCGGGATTTCTCCGTTTCCACCACGCTGGTGTCTACAGAACTCTGATGGACGTGAGTTCGCAACTGATGAAGGGTATCATTTCCGAACCTAACACAGACTCCACCTTTAAGTTGGATAATGCGGGAACCAGTCTCCATATAAAAACCTTTAGGTAGGATATAAGCCTTTAACAGATTATAGATATGAGGGTCATCGAGGCTAACATAAAATTTTGGATAGACTGTACCAAAAGCAGGACCATCATGCAGTGGTGCTGTGAAGCCACCAATGACTGCATTAGAAAATTGACGATGATGAGTATATACAATACAATAGAGAGATGAAACAACAAGACGCGAATGAACTAATGCACCAAGGCCAAGTTTGATAGCACCAAAATGGGCATACTTATATTTTTGTGCTTTAGCCCAGTCTATTTGACATTTATCAAGCAAGTTTATATGCACAGGTTCTTGCTTATCAGTAAAAGATACATCTATACTGGACACCATCATATATATATTACTATTATACGAACATATAATCTATTAATACTAAATTATATATATATTATGATTATATATATAATTACTATATATATATTATACTATATATCATCATATACTTATATATAATATCTACTATATATATACAATGATATATATATTGATTATATAGTATTATATATTAATTATAGTATATCTAATACATACATATATATAATATTTAAATATATATTATATAATAAATATATATTAATATATAATACTATATAATCAATATGTAGCAATTGGAGAACGGGTTGGAGGAGGTCTACTCTGATTGGGTTTAGCCATTAAACTCTAGATGGCCATCCTTCTAGCACCATTTGTTGATGCCCGGGTTAAGCTGCATGTGAATTTTTCGATAATTTCATTCCATTATCATTAGGATCTCTAAGAGAATAACATCTACAGCATCTCTCTATAGCATATCAATCATAGACACAAAAGCAATCACATAAGAGACACAGAGTTTCATCGAGGAAAACCAAGAAGGTGAAAAACCCCGCAACTTCCTAAGAGATAGAATAAACCCAAGTACAAGATCACAAGGATCAAACCTAATATAATGTCTCTAGTAGATGCTCCTCCTCCTCCACATGTGCGCCACTTTATCTCTTAGCTATGCAAACTTGAGAAGTGAGTGAATGAATAGAATGAGGGACACACCCATCTTATTTATACTTGACTTGACTTGCCAATAATCCACTGGGGCCGGCTTTCTACTCAAGTCTAATAACCCAACAACATAACCTAATCAGGGCCGACCCCACACTGGTGGTCTAATAACCCATCAATAAAATAACGACACTTGCAAATACAAATGATGACACTTCCAAATAGAGGAATGTAACATCTCTAATGGATATACAATAAAGTACAAATGTAATACATAGAAGAATATCTTCCGAAGTTACAAATACATCAACACTCCCTCTTAACTAGGAAGGCATTCTTTCGTCATAGGTCATCAATACATATTGGCGCAAGTCTTCAATTCTGGAGCTGGATCAACATCACTGGATCATGGAGCATCAACATCATCACTGCTGCTGTACTCGACATCTTGATCACTGGTCTATCTCTGAATTATGCTCATCATAGGAAGTTCTACAGAGCCAGCCATTTTTCATGCTGGATGTAGGCCTACCACCTGTAGGTCTTCATCATCACTGGCCATACTGTGGATCCCAGGACTTATTACATGCGTCAACAAAACCTAGCTCAGACTATAGGATCTTTTACATGTTGACTATCACAAAACCTTAAAAGAGTGTCTTGCAACCTACAATAACTCTAAAGAGAATCCTAGCTCAGACTATAGGATCTCCAGGACTGATTACATGTGACCCCCACTACAAAACCTCAAAAGAGTATCCTGGCTCAAACTATAGGATCTCACAGGGCAATATTATATGTGGTCACCACAAAACCTCGAAAGAACATCCCAAGACTGATTACGAGCATACTGCTCAACTTATCGGATCTCCCAGGGAAAGATTACATGTGGTCATGGAAAAAACTCGAAAGAGCATCCCAGGACTGATTACGAGCATACTACTCAACCTATCGGATCTCCCAAGGCAGTATTATATGCCATAGGACAAAACCTCGAAAGAGTATCCTAGCTGAGACTATAGGATCTCCCAAGGAAATATTACATGCTCATCTGTAGAACCTGTCCACGACCACAGAGTATCAACCTGATACCCACCATACATCATCCTGATGTACATGATCATCCTTATCATCATCCCTGCATCGTCCTGATGCATGTCATCTTCGCATGATCATCCTGATCATCGTCACTGCATCATCCTGATGCATGTCATCATCGCATGATGATCCTGATAATCGTCACTGCATCATCTAGATGCATGTCATCCAGATCATCGTCCTGATACTCATCACACATGATCATCCTGTTAGGAACCTATGTCAACCCTTCTCTTTACTATGTTAGTATATTGTTGTTGGACGCATATGCTTTGTAAGTCGTCCCGTACTATTTGTTGATCCGTAGTTTATATTAGCCATAGTATTGACCCATAGTATTGGACGCATATGCTTTGTAAGTCGTCCCGTAGTATTATATGTCCCATGGTTTTGACTCATAGTATTGGGCATAGACTTAGTATATAAGTGTGTGTTGAGGTCATTGAAGGCACCGTGAAGTTAATTGTATTGAGCTTGCTCAAAGGAGGTTGCCCCCTCGAAGTGGCCCGTGATCAATATAAAAGCGATTTTGTTCTATTATTTCTGATATCTCGTGTATTTGCATTAATTAATTATTGCAGGTACATCACATCTGGTATCAGAGCACTTTCCTTGGCACAAGTGGGAAATTTTTTTTTCTTTTTTTGGGCGGCGACTTTCAGATCAATTTCTGAAACATTCTGCACAAAATAAGAAGAAACCAATTGCATATCTGAATTCCTCCTTCAAAAATACGCAGTTTCAAAAAAAAAATCATCTCATTTGGAGTTCTAAAAGTGGAGATATCGCGGATTTAAAATCAGTAATTTTTCAGAATTTCGGTGACGGCCGCGGAAATTGCGGCGAGAAAATCTTTTGACCAAGTGCCCAGATTTCTATTCCGCTTTCATGGGTAGAAGCAGAGTGGCTGTTCCAGTTCCGGAAACATGCTATAATAGCGATTCTGAGCAATATAGATCCGGTTTTTGAACATTGGGTGGAATTTCTGCCCAAATTTTTTCTATTGCAGGTTCGGATTTGGGAATCATCTCTATCCGCTTAACTGTGGGAAGTACTTGGGCATAAGCCCTAAAACTCATTGTGAGGAGTACCACAGGAACCCCGAAGTAGCTGGCCCATTGAGAGGACCTGCTAGCGAAAAGGGCAACGACCCCTACCTGATTTACTAGTTCCCACCCGTGAGGTAAACCAAGAGCTGTCGTTTGTGGCAAAGCGGTTATCAGTTTTACCTGAGCCGTGGAGTGAGGGGTACTTCCCCAATATGCAAGCCGTCATACAGCATTGGTGGCTGAGTGAAACCCCTGAACTGTTAGGAAGCCGCACATACCTGGGGTCCATATCTACTTTCAGCTGAACTATTGTTGATCACTGCTGTGCCGTTTCAGATCCATTTGCAAGCCGTTATGGTTGTCACCCGTGCAGGAGCAAACACCATGGAGGAAGCACTTGTAGCCATCCAAACCAAACTCCAAGATCTGGATGAAAAATTTCTTAGCCTCCATCTTCAGCATTCAGCCATGAACAATACCAGACAGCCAGAATCTTTTGCAGCCACTGGGTTCTCTTCTTCTAGCAATTTTCGTGGGCCGAAGCTTGATTTTCCTCGCTTCAATGGTACTGATCCGACTGGATGGATATACCGGGCAGAACAATATTTCAGTCTGCATAATACTTTTGATGTTCAGAAAGTTCCACTTGCATCCTTTCATTTGGAACATGAAGCCCTTCAATGGTACCGTTGGTACATCAAAGCTCATACTGAGCCAAACTGGACAGATTTTTGCCACCTCATTTTGCTGCGATTTGGTCCTAGTGCTTTTGACGACTTCACAGGAGCACTCACTAAACTTCACCAAACTGGCACAGTGAGAGAGTATCAGACAGAATTTGAGAAACTAGCCAATCACACAGACGGATTGTCTGATGAATTCTACAGGAGTTGCTTTATCAGTGGTCTCAAGGATGAAATCCGCTCAGAGGTCAAAATGTTTTGTCCCAACACAATGATGGAAGTCCTAGGGTTGGCTAAGCTGGCTGAGGACAAGATCGTAGCTCAACAACGCTCCAAACCCACCTTTGTTCCCTTCAGAAATATGGGTTCCCAACGACCTTCCATCACGCCTGCTCCTCAACCAACTCCTATCAAGCATTTGTCTGAAATAGAAATGCAGGCACGCCGAGAAAAAGGGCTTTGCTATAATTGTGATGAGAAATTCACTCGGGGACGTAGATGTGTTCAACAAAAGCTCTATCTCTTGGATGTGGATTCTCTGCCTTCCTTAGAACTTGGTGAAGAAGCTACAGATACAGTAGATGATCAGGTCGACATTCAGCACCTGCCTGTTGACACCCCATCTCAGGACGACCCACCCGAGATCTCTCTCCATGCTGTAACCGGAGTCACCACCCCACAAAAAATGCGAGTCAGGGGATACTTCAAGAAGCTCCCTCTTACCATCCTCATTGATTCTGGTAGCACTCATAACTTCATTGACCCTTGGATTGCCAAACAGGCTGATTGTTTTGTCCATCCTTGCTTCAACTTTGAAGTCATGGTTGCCAATGGGGGTACCTTACCTTGCAAGGGGAAGTGTCACAATGTGCGTATCTCTATGGAAGATTATAACCAACGCCCTGACATGTTTTCCTTGTCCTTAGGCGGATGTGATGTGGTTTTGGGCGTTCAATGGTTATGCACACTTGGCCCCATCTTATGGGATTTTGCGGAACTTTGGATGCAGTTCAAAGTCAATGGGGCACAACAAAAATTTATGGGCTTACAACCAGGGTCTCTCTGCATCATCAGTTCACATCGCCTGGAAAAAATCCTTAAGAAGAATTCACATGGTGTCATCGCTTAGCTCAATTCCATTCAGATGCACCCATCAACAGTCTCCACTACTTCCTTGGATAGATATGCAGGTATCTTTGCTGAACCAATGCGCTTGCTGCCTTCAAGAGACCTTTCCGATAAGAATGTAGACACATCTACCTCTCAGCAGGAAATGATGGCTATTTTGCATGCAGTACAGAAGTGGCAGCCATACCTATTAGGGAATTATTTCTGCATCAAGACTGATCTCCCGAGTCTGGAAATTTTTTTGGAACAATGGGTCTCCTCCCCAACACACCTGCAATGGGTTATCCAACTCATGGGTTGTCCCTATGTGATCACTTACAAGAAGGGTAAGGACAATATGGTGGAAGATGCTCCTTCTCACACAATTGATGACCCAGTTTCTCTTACAGCTCTTTCTCTGCTTGTTCCAAATTGGTTGCAATATGTTCAACAGGGCTATCTCTTCTATGAACTCCATGCTTCTTCATCAATAGGGCACTCTGGGTTCTGCAAAATGTATGACCGGGAACAATGTAACTTCTTTTGGTCGGGACTAAAAATGACAATTCAACAGATGGTGGCCGACGATGATACTTTCCAAGTCAACAAGGGGGAAACAACACTCCTTTCGGGATTGCTCAAACCCGTGGCCATCCCTACACAGCTTTGGCCAACTATTTCTATGGATTTCCTAGCAGCGCTCTGGTGGTACAATACCACATCTCAAAGCACACCATATGAAGCAGGCTATGGAAAAACACCGCCTGTTCTTCTTCCATACACCCTTAGCAGCTCTCCAGTTCAGGAAATTGACTCAGTTCTTCGACACCGCGATCATATTCTTCTCATTCTACAGGACAATCTTCACATGGCCAGAATTCGCCTGAAACAACAAGCCGAGCAGCACCGTTCTGAGCGCATTTTCCATGCAGCTGACAGGGTTCTTCTTCATCTACAGCCTTCCAAGCAATCCTCCTTAACACTCCAAAGGCGTCAGTGGCCCGAAATGAAAACCGAGGATGCTACCGAGGAACCACTCCTTCAGATTCTGCAGCAATTTCTCCAACCAAAGCTTTGAGGACAAAGCTTTTTCTAAGGGAGAGGGGATGTTAGGAACCTATGTCAACCCTTCTCTTTACTATGTTAGTATATTGTTGTTGGACGCATATGCTTTGTAAGTCGTCCCGTAGTATTTGTTGATCCGTAGTTTATATTAGCCATAGTATTGACCCATAGTATTGGACGCATATGCTTTGTAAGTCGTCCCGTAGTATTATATGTCCCATGGTTTTGACTCATAGTATTGGGCATAGACTTAGTATATAAGTGTGTGTTGAGGTCATTGAAGGCACCGTGAAGTTAATTGTATTGAGCTTGTTCAAAGGAGGTTGCCCCCTCGAAGTGGCCCGTGATCAATATAAAAGCAATTCTGTTCTATTATTTCTGATATCTCGTGTATTTGCATTAATTAATTATTGCAGGTACATCACACATCCTGATCATACAATGTATCCACCTGATACATATACAAATACATGATCCAACTGATCATACAATGTATCCACCTGATACATATACAAATACATGATCCAACTGATCATATCAAGCATCCAACATGATGCATATACTAATGCATGATCCAACTGATCATATCAAGCATCCAACATGATGCATATACAAAGCAGTAACTGGGGAATCATCCTGATGCTCATCACACAACGCTTACATCCATAGCCATAGAAAGGATCCTCCTCTCACCATGCTTGGAATGGCTCCTGCAAATGTGTCCATCACTTCTTCCTCCAAGTATCTTCTATCTGAAGAACACCAAGCCTCTCTCTAAAGTATTCAAACTTCACTCTGGCTGGTGGTTTCGTCAACACATCTGTAATCTGCTCGTCCGTCGCAACATACAGGAGCTTCACTGCTCATGTCTGCACCATATCCCTGATATAGTGATATTTGATCTCAATTTGCTTCGACCTATCATGGAGCACCGGGTTCTCAAACAGCTTCACACAACTCTGGCTATCACAAAAGATGCTAGTAGCATCCAATGGGAGATCAAATAACTCAGACAGTAGCTTTCTAAGCCATACTTCTTCACAACTAGTCGAACAAGTTGAAACATACTCTGCTTTGGTTGTACTCAATGCTATGCAGGACTGCTTCTTTCTAAACCAAGAGATCACACCTGATCCCATACTGAAGCAGCACCCCGAAGTGCTCTTCCTATCTGCAGCACTGCCTTCCCAATATGAATCAACATAACCCTCTAGTTTAAAATTTTGATTCGCATCATACTTGAGCCCATAATCAACTGTACCCTTCAGGTACCTCAGAATATGCCTTACAGCAACCAGGTGAACACTTCTTGGATCCGTCAGGAACTGGCTCAATGTGTTCACTGCAAAGCAAATATCTGTTCTCGTGTTCGTTAGGTACAACAAGGACCCAATCATCTAACGATACACAGTGACATCAACTGGCTCAGATGGAGCATCACACAGAAGCTTTAGGTTTGATTCCATAGGTGTGGCCATGGCCTTGCAATCCATCATCCTGAACCTATTCAGGATCTCTACTGCATACTTCACTTACCCAAGAAATATTCCATCTACACTATGCCACACCTCCATGCCTATAAAATAGTGCATCATCCGCAAGTCCTTCATCTCAAACTCGGCAGCAAGCTTCCTCTTGGTATCGGCAATCAACCCATCCTCACCTTTAACAAACAGGTCATCCATACAAGGCTTTTTTCAACCTGCACACATATGACTCTCTGTCATGTGTCTCAAAATTGAGTGGCTGCTCCACATACACTTCCTCTTCGACTACACCATTCAAGAAAGTTGTCTTGACATCCATCTGGTGTATCTTCCATTTCATCACTGCAGCTAGATCAAGTAGTATTATGATGGAAGTGTATCTAGCTACGGGAGCAAAAGTCTCTTCATAGTCTATTCCCTCTTTTTGGGAGAATCCATGACCAACAAATCTAGCCTTGTATTTCTCTATGCTACCATCTGCAACATGCTTGATCTTATAGATCCACTTGGAAGTCACAACAGACTTCCCTTTAGGTCTTGGGACCACATCCCAAACATTATTCTTCATGATCAACTGGTACTCCTCGACCATGGCATCCTTCCATTCTTTCTTTTTTGCTGCGTCTTCATAACTGGAAGGTTCTTTGTTCATAATATTACAGAGTAAGGCAACATAACTGGTGTGTGATCTAGTCCTCTTCTTTTCTCTGTGTTATTCTTCTGGAATGCCATACCTTTCTGCATCTTGAATGAGCTCTCTAGCCCATGCAGGTTTCCTCTTGTGAGAATTCTTCTCACGGGGTGGATCTATAGGTTCTTGTGGATCTTCAATTTCACAAACTGCTTCTGGAATTGCTTCATTTATGGTGGTGTCTTGGAATCTAGTTACCTTTGGTTCTTCATGATATTCAACAGGTGTTTTCCTTGATTTGATGTAACGTGAGTATTCATCAAATGTTACATCCCTGCTGACATCAATCTTCTTGAACCCTGGAAAGTATATTATGTAAGAGTTCGAGCTTTCACTGTAACCCACAAAGATGCCCTTCTTTCCTGAAAGATCTAGCTTTGTCCTCTTTTCTTTTGGAATGTGTGTATATACAAGACAACCAAATATCCTGATATGGCTAACTTCAGGTTTCTTACCGTAGAATACTTCTTCTGGTGTCTTGTTGTCAAGCACCTTGTGAGGTGTTCTGTTCTATACATATACAGCTGTCCTAGCTACTTCTTCCCATACATGCATAGGCAGATCTTGGTCATGAAGCATTGCCCGTCCTACTTCCATAACAATTCTATTCTTTATTTCTGCAACTCCATTCTGTTGTGGATTGTAAGGAGAAGTCAACTCCCTCTTAATCCCTGAATCACTACTGTCACCTACCCAAATTCTTAGAATATTATTTAATTTGCAAAATACTTTATGTTAAATTTTAATTACAAATTTTTGTAATTATGACCAAGTTTGGTCAAGGATGATTGTAATTACTGATTATTATTATTTAATATATTAAAGTAGGAGACAAACACCCAAGGGAACTATTAAATGAGTGTTCACTGACCCACTAGAAGGAATGGAAGCTGTTAGAAGGTATGGGACAGATGGCAGCATTTGCACTCCACCACTAGCTATTGGTTATGGGACAACTACCCCTAAATTTGTGACATTATCCCCCAGGTGGGTGGAAGAGAGCAGGCAGCTCATTAATGACCACTTAACCACTAAAAGGCCTAGGAAGCCTACATAAGGCAATTCCAATTAGGAAGGCAGCCCCTTGCAATATTTTCGGCAGAAATATTCCTCAATTGCATCACGTGATCACTGAGAGATTCGAATAGGGAGGCTATGTGAGAGTGCAACTGTGAGTCTTCTAATTATACTGAGAAGAAAAACTAGAGGTGCTGGTGCAGGTCTCTTTGACTGTTGAGTCTTGATGACTGGACCATCTATATTCTATTGCAAGTTGATGTACTAAGGCTTCTACAGAATCTTCCTCCTGGTGGTTCAGTGAATAGGCTCGGGGGTCCTAAGGCAAGTAACTTGGCTATCTTCAGGAATAGATTGGGTGGAATAGGTTCCTTGGGATGTTTGTTTCTCCTACAGTCAACCAAATTTTACTGTTCCTACTTTTGTTTACAGTTAAATGTTTCTGCATAGTAGAATTATTAAACTCTGTCATGTAAAAGAAATTATTTTATTTTATGATCTAAGTATGATTCTCAATGAAAAAGCTTGGTGAAATAATTGAATCGATAACCATCTCTATATTTTTCACCATGATGTTCTCTGCATCGTACTCCAGTATAGAGAATTAAATTAGGGAAAGATGAGAGATAGGCAGAATGCCATTGATTGGATAAATGAACACAGTAGTGTTCTTGTCAAATTTTGTCATATATTTAAATACATAAAACATTACAGTATAGCATCAACAGTAATATAGAATTCATTTAATTAATACATGAAAGACAAACACAGTATGTTTATGCACAGTTCTATATATTTCTTTTAACTCTATTTATTTCAGATAGTAAGCAAATGCACATCAATATTATACATTTCATGTTTTTCAAGCAATTGTATTTTCAAGAATTATAGCAGCTGCAAGAATTAATCTATGTATAGATTTATTACAATTATACATATTTTATTTCTTCACTAACTTTCACCTTTGATTTCAACTATTGAATATCTACACAGTAGTATCAAACCCTAAGATACTACAGACTCTAGTTTTGTTTACACAGTTCATAATTTTCTTCTCAATCCTTTCATGGCAAACTTTAAACATTTTTTTTCTGAGCCTAATAGCTATACATTTTCCAAAACCCTAACTAACATTTCGAGACTACTACAAGACAATAAACTTCACTTAGCAGAAAGCACGATTCTGTACCAATGTCTATTGATAGCTCATAACCCTAGTAAAAACACATACACAACATCGAAACCATTTGTTGCAAAGGTTAAGTCTCGAGTACAATGCCCAGTACAAGCCAGATAGCAATCGAAAGCTACAAGTAGGGTTTCTTTCGTAAAACAAAATAAAACATTGTGGTATAGCCATTTCGAAAACATATAACAGTCAAACTATTTCATCAATTTTCCAAACATGATTAGCAACAACGAAGACGAAGTACAGGAACAACTATCTAGAATCAACCATCGTGGCTCAGCACACCTTAACATTTATTTACACAGTGATCTCAACTATTAATTAAAAACATCACTTTCCATTGAGCCATTGTTTATAAGTGCAAGAGAACCCTTGGTTCTTGGTTTCCATTTAAAATTTATAACAGAGAATTACATTACGGACCTGTCAAGGTTCCACAGTACACGGGGCTTTCCCCTTATCAACCAAAACCTTTAAAATAAGGCCGTGGAGCAACCAACTACACAGGGTTTTACCCTTAAAATCTAGCTGAACAAACAAAAGTTTGAAGTTCCTTTCGAACAACGTAGCCAGGCATTAAAGAGACGAATGGCATCTTAAAAGAACTGAAGATTATCTTCTGTACAACTATTCACAAAACAAGACTTAAAAACTTCACACTCGGTCATCACTGAAACAAATTCGAATGGTTCCAACTCTCGACACACAGAAATCACCATCAAAGGCACCTACGAGGTTTTCGAGAACCACCGGAACTTACCAGGAAGCAGTAGCAACATTCCATTCTCTAATCTTTCACTTAGAAAACCTCATACGAAATGGGTACTTGCCAAAACACAGTTTGAAGGGTTAAACCAAGGAAAACATGATTATAAAGTTAAGTATCATAGTAATGCATTCACTGTCTTAAAACACTTACCCTTAGAAAAATTACTCCTGAAATTTTCCACACTATACCATCAAACGCCGAATGCATGTTGATATTTGACAACAACCACAAGCTAACACAGAAGACCATTCTCACAAATAGGAGAATTGAACCCAGATTGAATAACATTCAATACATTGGCTGGAGAAACTCCATCACTGTAATGGCGTATCATGGGTTAAGTGTAGAGAGTTTAAGCCTGTAAATTTTAAAACTACCTCCCATAGGTCACAGGATTGAAACCTCCCGAGAGGTACTCTCTCCAACCCTAAATGTTAGCATCCTATCGGCCTCATAACTCCAACGTAAAAATGAAGACCGGGAAACTCTCCACTACTACATACAATACAACGAGGTTTAGGGTTTCATGTTCAACAATCAAGATCTGGTGAGATCGACGAGCGAGAAGGTGCCAACAAGCTATGTCAAAAGTTGGGAAACTATTGCATTGATATGTCATTAATTACAAAAACCACGATGATGCCAATGCTACCTACTAAGGAACAATACCATGTACAGATCAGAAGAGAAGCGTTATGGTAACCATGCACAGCTAGGATTACTAGTTATATTATCAACCAAAGTTCATGTGGATGGATTACGTGGGTTGACAGCCACACTTTCCACTATGGAGTTGGTCAGGACCATTAATACCTGAACGGGACACTGTCAACCTGCCAATAACAAATTTAATACCTATTAACTCATCACCTCATTAACGAGTTCGTTGTGAAATGAAATAACATACATTATCAATACTTAGAACAAGAGATAGGTCGTATATCATAGTTTTTTCTATTGCTCAAGTCTTATCCTTTCAAAGGTTGTTTACATCATATTCAATTGTTTGCATATTATTAATCATATCATTGCAATATTAGTTCACATTTTACATAGTTTAAAGTTTGAACTTAGGCATCGTAATATTTGAATTACATATCAATGTATTATTGTAGATGCATAGTAACTATAGAATAATTCTATTTTCCTTTCTATAGTTTTGTATAAACAATAGGATGAAGTTTTATAATGCTAGTTCATAGCAGAAATACCATATTCACAATAAATTCCATATGAGTAACCATGTAGTGCAAAGACTATTAATCAAGGTATCACCATAGGTATAGTTTAAGTGTTGACGAGATACACTTTAAAGCTAAGTTCTTAGTACAAGCACTAGTCACTATACTTTACATATATTAACTGTGTTTTCAAATGATAAATTCAAGACTTAGAGTAGTCTAAGTTCTGTAGATGCAAAATATAATAATAGTACAAAAGCATAAACACTATTTTCTACAAGCTTCTTAACAGCATTATCCATAGATATTAGTATCATGGTTTAATAATAATGACAGTAGTCATAGGACAATATATGTAGCATTATAACAGAAAACATGGACGACGTGAAATTATAACACTTAAGAGCTTGAATGTCAGTACATAAACTAGAATTAGAACCATGTATCCATACCTCCAGTAACTTGTTTCGCAAGGAAATACTTAGCATTCTAATTTTACATTGATGATGATTTGAAAGACACATGTAATCTTAACACATGTTGTCGTAGAATTTCTTACCTGTGGTCTACACATGGAAACAGGATTCAAATTCCTTAGCTAAACGTAGCTAAACGTAGGACCCCTTCGTCAACATACAAACAAACTGTCAGCACTTCATCAAGAACACCATAATAGTACAAACTATGTACAACATGTAATCATATTTAGAACTTAAGCAAATCTGTAAATTGTATTCTTATGCATAATCATAAAAAGATCTTTCGTTAAGGAGATTAACATCCGCTTAAATTTGAAATAGAAAATACAATTATATCATATTTATTTGAGAAGTATGACATGTCATCATTATTAATTATCTTAGTTAAGAAATCTAATTAATTTATATATTCGCATCAATGACTTTGATAATTATTGCTATTTAAAAAAAAAAAAAATTTGGTATTTTTCGAGATGTTACATGTGGTATCAAAGCTCACGTTCGAATTCTAGTCCTGAAAAAGGTCCAAGAACATGCAGCAAAAAATTTATTTACAACAGAAATATTACTAATTCAAAAATTTAAACTATTTGTGTTACACATAAATTATTTTAAGTTACAAGTATGGAAGGATTAGCTGAAAATTTAGAAGACAGATTTCGACCCAACAGTCATAGCACGGGACAACATTATGAAGAAGAAGTCCATGGAAAACTAAATGACAATTCGTCAGAATTGTTACAAGCATTTCAAGAGTTAAAGGCATAAATCAGATCTGTAAAACAAGACAATGAGAAAATTTTGAAGGCACAAGAAGAACTAAATCAAGTACTATTCGAACAATGCCCAACTGATGAAAAAAATAGAGAAATTGAAAATACCTCCAAGATTGAAGATTTACCTCATCCAGACAGAAGTAAGAAGATGAAAACTGATGATGCAAACAACATTTCAACATCATCAGAAGATGCCCATGAAAAACGGAAAAAGAAAAGAAATTATTCAAGTGATAGTAGCGAAGGAGACTACAAACCCAAAATAAAAATTCACAAATAGTACGAGCAAATTTCTAGGGAGTTCAAGAAAATCAAACCCCCAACCTTCAATGGTGAAACTGAAAAAGGAGAGACAATAGAAGCTTGGTTTTCTGACATGAAGAAGTATTTCCAAATATATGATTATTCAGAATCATTGAAGGCAAAGATGGCAATCTACAACTTGATTGGGAAGGCAGATATTTGGTGGCAGGACATCAAAAGAGTGAAGGGCATCAAGGACAAAGATGTGAATTGGAGTACTTTCAAACGGTACTTCAAAAAGAAGTTCTTATCTGAACAATACTATGAAGAAAAATAAAAGGAGTTTTACGATTTAAAGCTAGAAACTAGGAACATGAAAGAGATGAATAGTAAATTTCTGAATTTACTAAGGTATGTGCCATACCTCGTGGAAGAAAAACCAAAGATTCAAAGATACCTGAGCTGTCTACCTTTCAACATCAAGGACAGAATCGAGTATGACAATCCAAAGACCTTAGAAGAGGCCATGAGGAAAGAAACTTTCTGTTATGACACTAATCGGAAAAGAGAAGGAATATCAAACAGGAAAAGTCATAAACCCAGCAATTTTGAGCTGAAAAAGAAAAATTTCAGGTTTAGTGGGAATTCTGGTTTCCAAAAGAAAAATTTTCAGAATCAGAATTTTCAAGGAAATAATCCCAAAACAGTCAGTAGTAGAATTTTACAGCTCCTAGAAACACTCCCAATGCTACCAGGTCTAATGATCAAAAGGAACCTATCAAATGTTTTCAGTGTCAAGGTCCTCATTATGCATCAAAATTCCCCAAGAGGAAGCGGACAGCTAACAACATTCATTCCATGCAGACTGAACCTACTGTTGGATACTTGGAAAGGGAGATGCCCAAAATTAATGCAGCACTCGAAAACAGACAAGCATATCATCAAATCTCTATGGTAGAGATTGAAGGTATGCTACAAAATCATCCTGTTACTATTTTGATTGATCCAGGTGCTAGCTTAAGTTATATATCACCAGATATTGTAGAAAGTTTTAAATTGAAAACAGAAAAGTTCAGTAAATCTTGGTTAGTTTGACTAGCAACAGGAACAAAAAGGAAAGTATCTGATTTTATTGAAAGTTGTGCTTTATCCATGAATTAGTTAAAGACACAAACCAAGTTGAATGTTTTACCTTTAGGATCCTATGATATTATAATCGGAATGGACTGGTTAGAAGCCCATCATGTCATTCTGAATTGTTATGAGAAAAGTTTTATATGTTTAAATGATGAAGGAGAAACTGTAGAAGTAAAAGGTATTCCAAGAAAGACATCCCTTAGACAGATTTCAGCCATGCAAGTGAAGAGGGCAGTTAGAAAAGGGTGTCAATTGTTTGCAGTAAATGTAGTAAATGATGAGTTTATTTGTAAAGAGGACAAACTTAAACTAGAAGACATACCTGTCCTAAATCATTTCAAAGATGTATTTCCTGAGGAGATTCCAGGATTACCTCCTAAGAGAGATTTAGAATTTACCATCGAGTTAATACAAAGAGCAGTACCAAATTCTAAAGGTCCATATAGGATGAATATACTAGAATTAAATGAGTTGAAATCACAGTTGAAGGAACTGATTGATAAAAACTATATAAGACCCAACGTGTCTCCTTGGGGAGCACCTGTTATATTTGTTAAGAAGAAAGACGGTACGCTAAGACTGTGCATAGATTATCGCCAGCTGAATAAGATGACAATCAAGAATCGATATCTGTTGCCCCGCATAGACGATCTATTTGATCAGCTGCATGGAGCAACGATATTTTCAAAGATTGATTTAAGGTCAGGATATCATCAAGTGCGTGTGAAGGATGAGGATATTTTCAAAACAACCTTTAGAACTCGATATGGACATTATGAGTTCGTATTCATGCCATTTGGCTTGACTAATGCCCCGGATGTATTTATGTGTTTGATGAACAATATTATGCACAAATACTTAGATAAGTTTGCTATTGTGTTCATAGACAACATTTTAGTGTATTCTAAAAGCAAAGAAGAGCATGACGAACATCTACGTATTATCTTACAAGTTCTGAGAGACCATCAACTATATGCTATGTTTAGTAAGTGTGACTTTCACAAAGACAAAATTCAGTATTTAGGACACATAATTTCTAAGGAAGGAATCTCGGTTGACCTCGATAAGATAAAAGCCATTAATGATTGGTCGGTTCCTAAGGATGTGTCGGATGTAAGATCATTTATGGGTATTACTGGATATTACAGAAAATTTATAGAGGGTTTTTCCAAGATTGCAAACCCCATAACCTCCTTATAGAAGAAAGGGAATAAATTTGTGTGGGATCAGAAAAGTTCAGACAGTTTTAAGAAGCTAAAGGAATTATCAACTACAGCACCTATTCTGAGGATAGCAGATCCTAATAAGGATTTTATAGTATGTACCGATGCTTGTAATGATGGACTCGGTGGAGTCCTAACACAAGAGGGACATGCTGTTGCATACAAATCTAGAAGGCTGAAAATACATGAGAAGAACTCCTCTACTTATGATTTAGAGTTATTAGCAGTAATTCACTCTTTAAAAATGTGGCGTCACCACCTTATTGGCAGAAAATTTACCTTGTTGACCGATAACATGGGTCTGAAATATTTATTAGATTAGACAAATCTGAATGCTAGACAAGCTAGATGGTTAACTTTTTTAAGTGAATATGATTTTGAAATTCAGCATATTAAAGGGAAAGAGAATAAGGTTTCTAATGCATTAAGTCGTAACGCAAAACTGAATTTTATTTCAGCCATCGGTACTTACTCAACAAATTTAGAAAATCAGATGCTTGAAAGGAGTGAAACGGATGAAAAATACAGAAAATTACAAGAAAAGACAGCAAATAATAGTTCTGAAAATTCTATAGAAGATTACAGTTTAAAGGAAAATGGACTGTTATTATACAAAAACAGATTGTATATACCCAACATACCAAAAGTAAAAATTTTGATTTTAAATGAGATGCACAAAAGCCATTACTCTGATTATCTAGGTTATCAGAAAACCATCACTATGCTATGGAAAGAGTACTATTGGCCCAGAATGAAAGATGAAGTAGTAGAGTACATAGCTAAGTGTTTGGACTGTCAAAAAGTGAAGGTTGAACATCAACATCCAGCTGGACTATTGCAGCCATTGCCTATACCTAGCTGGAAACGGGAAGTGATAAGCATAGACTTTATTACTCAACTACCCAAAAATCAGAAATAAAATGACTCTATCATGGTGGTAGTCGATAAATTCAGCAAGGTAGCACACTTTATACCTGTGAAGACTACTCATACGGCTCCATACATTGCAGAAATCTTCATGAAGTAGATTTTCCGATTACATGGTATATCGAAAGTGATAATTTTAGATCGTGACTCTAAGTTTACTGGAAACTTTTGGAGGTCTTTGTTTAAAGGGTTGAATACATTTTTTGATTACATAGTATACCGAAAGTGATAATTTCAGATCGTGACTCTAAGTTTACTGGAAAATTTTGGAGGTCTTTGTTTAAAGGGTTGAAACATCAGCACAGCATTTCATCCACAAATGGATGGATAGACAGAAAGAGTGAATTAGGTATTGGGAGACTTGCTGATAATGTATGTTAAAGATCAGCCTGGTAAGTGGAAAGACTACTTGCATTTAGCAGAGTTTGCATATAATAATCATTATAATGCATCATCCAGACTTAGCCCTTTTGAGATTCTTTATGGTATGTGATACATCTATTTCTTGGAATGATCCAGTAAATAGAGTTATTTTAGGACCTCAATTGTTGCAGGAGTTAGAACTAATTGTGAAACAGGTACAAAGAAATCTTAAAGCTGCCCAAGATAGGCAAAAGAGTCAAGCAGATCTTAAAAGGAATCATAAATTGTTCTAGGTTGGTGAACATGTTTTCCGCAAGGTAAGACCGAAAAAAGAGTTCATTGAAATTGGGAAGTTGTGCCAAGTTGGCACCCAGGTATTGTGGTCCTTTTTAAATATTGTCAAAGGTTGGACCAGTAGCATACCAACTGGCTTTGCCACCGAATTTAAAGATACATAATGTTTTTCATATATCATTTTTAAAGAAGTATGCACACGATGCTACTCATGTTGTAAATTGGAATGATCTACAGGTGGGACAAGACGGTGATTTTCAGGTGGAACCGGACTGTATCCTCGAAAGGAGGGAAACTCTACTATAGAATTGCACCATTGGGTAGGTAAAGGTGCAATGGAAGCACCTTATCCCAGAAGAGGCAACCTGGGAGTTGGAGAGTAGTATGTGAGCAACATACCCAACTTTGTTTCAGGAACACTTAGAGAGTGATGAACCAACATTGAGGATGATGTTGAGACTTAAGGGGGGGTGTATGTCACCTACCCAAGTTTTGAGAATATTATTTTATTTGCAAAATACTTTATGTTAAATTTTAATTACAAAGTTTTGTAATTATGACCAAGTTTGGTCAAGGATGATTGTAATTACTGATTATTATTATTTAATAAATTAAAGTAGGAGACAAACACCCAAGGAAACTGTTAAATGAGTGTTCAATGACCCACTAGGAGGAATGGAAGCTGTTATAAAGTATGGGACAGATGGCAAAATTTTCACTCCACCACTAGCTGCTGGTTATGGGACAACTACCCCTAAATTTGTGACATTATCCCCCAGGTGGGTGGAAAAGAGCAGGAAACTCATTAATGACCACTTAACCACTAAAAGGCCTAGGCATCCTACATAAGGCAATTCGAATTGGGCAGGCATCCCCTTACAAAATTTTCGGCAGAAATATTCCTCAAGTGCATTAGGTGATCACTGAGAGATTCGAATAGGGAGGCTATGTGAGAGTGCAACTGTGAGTCTGCTAATTATACTGAGAAGGAAAACCAGAGGTGCTGGTGCAGGTCTCTTTGACTACTGAGTCTTGATGACTAGACAATCTATATTCTATTGCAAGTTGATGTACTAAGGCTTCTACAGAATCTTCCTCACGGTGGTTTAGTGAACAGGCTCGGAGGTCCTAAGGCAAGTAACTTGGCTCTCTTTAGGAATAGGTCGGGTGGAACATGTTCCTTGAGTTGTTTGTTTCTCCTACAGTCAACCAGGTTTTATTGTTCCTACTTTTGTTTACAGTTAAATGTTTCTGCATAGTAGAATTATTAAACTCTGTCATGTAAAAGAAATTATTTTATTTTATGATCTAAGTATGATTTTGAATGAAAAAGCTTGGTGAAATAATTGAATTGATAACCATCTCTATATTTTTCCCCATGCAATTCTCTGCATCGTACTCCAGTGTAGAGAATTAAATTAAGGAAAGATGAGAGATAGGCAGAATGCCATTGATTGGATAAATGAATACAGTAGTGTTCTTGTCAAATTCTGTCCTATATTTAAATACAGTAAACGTTACAGTATAGCATCAACAATAATATAGAATTCATTTAATTAATACATTAAAGAAAAACACAGTATGTTTCTGCATAGTTCTATATATTTCTTTTAACTCTATTTATTTCAGATAGTAAGCAAATGCACATCAATATTATACATTTCATGTTTTTCAAGCAATTGTGTTTTCAAGAATTATAGCAGCTGTAAGAATTAATCTATGTATAGATTTATTACAATTATACATATTTTATTTCTTCACTAACTTTCACTTTTGATTTCAACTATTGAATATCTACACAGTAGTATCAAACCCTAAGATACTACAGACCCTAGTTCTGTTTACACAGTTCATAATTTTCTTCTCAAGCCTTTCATGGAAAACTTTAAACATTTCTTTTCTGAGCCTAATAGCTATAGATTTTTGAAACCCTAACTAACATTTCGAGACTACTACAAGACAATAAACTTTACTTAGCAGAAAGCACGATTCTGTACCAATGTCTATCGATAGCTCATAACCCTAGTAAGAACACATACAGAACATCGAAACCATTTGTTGCAAAGGTTAATTCTTGAGTACAAAGCCCAGTACAAGCCAGATAGCAATCAAAAGCTACAGGTAGGGTTTCTTTCGTCAAAAAAAATAGAACATTGTGGTATAGCCATTTCGAAAACATATAACAGTCAAACTATTTCATCAATTTTCCAAACATGATTAGCAACAATGAAGACGAAGTATAGAAACAACTATCTACAATCAACCATCGTGGCTCCGCACACCTTAACATTTATTTACACACTGATCTCAACTATTAATTAAAAAAATAACTTTCCATTGCAAAGAAACGAGCCATTGTTTATAAGTGCAAGAGAACCCTCGGTTCTTGGTTTCCATTTAAAATTTATAACAGAGAATTACATTATGGACCTGTCAAGGTTCCATAGTACACGAGGTTTTCCCCTTATCAACCAAAACCTTTAAAACAAGGCCGTGGAGCAACCAACTACACAGGGTTTTACCCTTAACATCTAGCAGAACAAACAAAAGTTTGAAATTCCTTTCGAACAATGCAACCAAGCATTAAAGAGTCGAATGGCAAACTGAAGATTATCTTCTGTACAACTATTCACAAAACAAGACTTAAAAACTTCACACTCAGCCATCACCGAAACAAAGTCGAATGGTTCCAACTCTTGGCACACAAAAATCACCATCAAAGGCACCTACGAGGTTTTCGAGAACCACCGGAGCTTACCAAGAAGCAGTAGCAACATTCCATTCTCCAATCTTTCACTCAGCAAACCTCATACAAAATGGGTACCTGCCAAAGCATAGTTTGAAGGGTTAAACCAAGGAAAATATGATTATAAAGTTAAGTATCATAGTAATGCATTCACTATCTTAAAACACTTACCCTTAGAAACGTTACTCCTGAAATTTGACACACTATACCATCAGACCCCAAATGCATGTTGATATTTGACAGCAAGCACAAGCTAACACAGAAGACCATTCTCACAAATAGGATAATTGAACCTAGATTGAATTACATTCAATACACTGGATGGAGAAACTCCATCACTATAATAGCGTCATGGGTTAAGTGCAGAGAGTTTAAGCCTGTAAATTTTAAAACTACCTCCCACAAGTCACATGATCGAAACCTCCCGAGAGGTACTCTCTCCAACCCTAAATGTTAGCAGCCTGTCGGCCTCATAAATCCAACATAAAAATGAAGACCGGGAAACTCTCCACCACTACATAAACGAGGTTTAGGGTTTCATGTTCAACAATCAAGATCTGGCGAGATCGACGAGCGAGAAGGTGCCAACAAGCTACGTCGAAAGTTGGGCAACTATTGCATTGATATCTGATTAATTACAACAACCATGACGATGCCAACACTGCCTGCTAAGGAACAATACAACTCTGAAGCGAAGCGTTATGGTAACCATGCACAGCTAGGATTCCTAGTTATATTATCAACCAAAGTTCACGTGGATGGATTACGTGGGTTGACAGCCACACTTTCCACAATGGAGTTGGTCATGATCATTAATACTTGAACGGGACACTGTCAACCTGCCAATAACAAATTTAATACCTGTCAACTCATCACCTCATTAATGAGTTCGTTGTGAAATGCAATAACATACATTATCAATACTTAGACCAAGAGATAGGTCATATATAATAATTTATTCTATTGCTTAAGTCTTAGCCTTTCAAAAGTTTGTTTACATCGTACTCAATTGTTTGCATATTATTAGTCATATCATTGCAATATTAGTGCACATTTTACATAGTTTAAAGTTTGAACTTAGGCATCATAATATTTGAATTACATATCAATGTATTATTGTAGATGTATAGTAACTATAGAATAATTCTATTTTCATTTCTATAGTTTTGTATAAACAATAGGATGAAGTTTTATAATGATAGTTTATAGCATAAATACCATATTCACATTAAATTCCATATGAGTAACCATGTAGTGCAAAGACTATTAATCAAGGTATCACCATAGGTATAGTTTAAGTGTGGACGGGATGCACTTTAAAGCTAAGTTCTTAGTACAAGCACTAGTCACTATACTTTACATATATTAACTGTGTTTTCAAATGATAAATTCAAGACTTAGAGTGTTCTAAGTTTTGTAGACGCAAAATATAATAATAGTACAAAAGCATAAACACTATTTTCTACAAGCTTCTTAACAGCATTATCCATAGATATTAGTATCACAGTTTAATAATAATGACAGTTGTCATATGATAATATATGTAGCATTATAACAGAACACATGGATGATGTGAAATTATAACACTGAAGATCTTGAATGTCAATACATAAACTAGAATTAGAACCATGTATCCATACCTCCAGTAACTTGTTTCGCAAGGAAGTACTTAGCATTCTAATTTTACATTGACGATGAATTGAAAGACACGTGTACTCTTAACACATGTTGTCATATCATTTCTTACATGTTGTCTGCACATGGAAACATGATTCAAATGCCTTAGCTAAATGTAGCTAAGTAAACTCCAAGGTACCTCGTAGGACCCCTTCGTCAACATACAAACAAGCTGTCAGCACTTCATCAAGAACACCACAATAGTACAAACTATGTACATCATGTAATCATATTTAGAACTTAAGCAAATTTGTAAATTGTATTCTTATGCATAATCATAAAAAGATCTTTCGTTAAGGAGATTAACATCCGCTTGAATATGAAATAGCAAACACAATTATATCATAGTTATTTGAGAAGTATGACATGTCATCGTTATTAATTATCTCAGTTAAGAAATCTAACTAATTTATATATTTCGCATCAATGACTTTGATAATTATTGTTATTTTAAAAATTTGCAAATTTTGGTATTTTTCGCGATGTTACAACTGCATAGTTTCCTGAAATCACCTGAAGTGATTTCTCCGCCATTGTCGGATCTGAAGGTCTTGACCTTCTTATCAGTTTGATTTCTATCAAGGATTTGAATTCCTTGAACTTATCAAACACTTCATCTTTGTTCTTCAAGAAATAAACCGAGATCTTCCTAGAGAAATCATCAATGAAAGAAACATAGTATACATACCCACTCAGAGAGCTGGATGACATTGGACTGCATACAACGGAGTGGATAATCTCCAAGATTCATTTTGCTTTGCTTTCACTGCTTGGAAATTCCTTCTTTGTGTTCTTTCCTTTTGCACATCCTTTGAAAATGCCTTCATGCTTTGATTGGATTTCAGGAAGACCCTCTATTGCTTTGCTTGCTATTGGAAGTGCTCTATAGTGCACATAAGCAAGCCTTCCATGAAAAATTTCACTTGGCTCCATGGATTCATGCACCATGGCATGTTCAAGTTGTCCCTTCAACTTGTATAATCCTCCCTCTTGCTCTCAAATCACCACTACATCATCTAGTGTCTTACCCTTTGGCCACATGAGTACTTGGCCATCTATAAATGAAACTCTCATTCCCTTTGCATCTAAAGATGATATGGAGAGAAGATTCTTCTTGAGTCTAGGTACATATAGAACATCTTGCATCTTCAAGTATTTCCCAGAGTCTAGTTTGTAGGAGGCTTCACCACTTCCTTTGATAGGATATTGATAGTCATCCCCAAGTTTCACTTTATGAGGTGACTCATGTTCAGATAGATCTACAAAGGATTCTTTAAACCCAATCATGTGTTTGGAATCCCCACTATCAATAAGCCAATCATTACATCCATGAGAGGCAGTACCTGTGAGAGCAGAGATTAGAACATATTCATCTTCATTTGATGAGTCATCACTTTCTGTTCTAGCCTTTTTCTTGGGAGGTTCATCATCCTCAACAGCATGAGCATGATATCTCTTCTTGTTGTTCTTTCTCTTCTTATTGAAGTTGTTGTTGTTGTTGTTCCTATCGTTCTTGGGACAGTCTGAAGCAAAGTGTCCCTTTTCATCACAATTGAAGCATCGAACATGAGAGAGATCTTTCTTCTTTTAATGGAAGTGAGAGTGTTTCTTGTTGTGAGATTTCTCCCTGTTAAACTTGCTCCCCTTAGTGTGAGCTGTGAGGGCTTGGTCTTCACTTCCCATATTTTCTTCTCGGGCCACAAGCCTAGCTTCTTCTTGTGAACATTCCTCCCATAGTCTGCTGAAGGTGATTAGTTTCCTTCTTGCACAGATGCCTTGGATGAAGGAGTCCCATGACCTAGGTAGGCCATTTAATGTGGTCATTACAATTTCACCATTCTCCACTACTTCATCCACAGCTTCAAGTCGTCCCTTGATTTGAGAGACCTTAGAAAAGTAGGACTTAATGGTCTCTCCATTCTGAAGGTTTACCCCATTCAATTGGTTCCGCAGAGTCATCTTCCGATTTATGTTCTTTCCTTCAAACAACTTAGTCAAAGAGTCAAACATCTCCTTAGGTGTCTTTAGGGAATACACATGGGGTATGAGATGGTCCTTTATAGAATCAGCAATGATTCTCTTATCCTTGACCAAGTCCTTCTTGTGTAAGGCCTTAGCCTCATCTCCCTCTGGAACTGGAACCTCTTCTTTTATGTAGTTGTCCAAATCATTCTCTTCTAGGATTAACCCAATCCTATACTTCCATGCTCGAAATTTATCAGCTCCATCAAGCTTATCCTCAAGATTGGTGTGGTGAGACATCTTAAAGAGTACTTCAAATGGAAATAGAAAGTTTTAGGTCTTACCACTTAATTTGCTGAAAACTGGATCTGGAGCTGGATTAGGGTTTGCTAGAGAAACCCTAAAAATTCAAAATTTGAATTTCAAAATTATGGAAGGATAGAAATATGTGCCTTGATGAGTTGATCAAGCTGGTATACTCAGAATTTGAAAACTACAAAGTTTCACCCCTCAGAAATGCTTTTCAATCTCCTGGATTCACTTCGGAGGACCCTGAATTAGGGTTTTAGTTTCCCGGAGCTTCACCCAACCAAAAAGTTCAATCAAAAGCTCTAAACTTTTATTTTTCCAAGGAACTTCCAGCTATGGTCTCAGATTTCAGAAATTCCATTTTTTACGGAAACCTTAATTTTTAGGGCCAAAACTAAAAAAGCTCAAAATTGAATTCTGTCTCAACATAAAGATGCGCCCTTGCTAGGAGAGTCAATCTATCCTCTTTCCTTTGATGATCTATGGAGAGAAACCCAAATATTAATAATACCTAGCTTCCGCAGCTGCACAGTGCCTTCTTCTTAGGTCAGCTCTTATACCATGTTAATTTTGTGATAATTTCATTCCATTATCATTAGGATCTCTAAGAGAATAAAATGTACAACATATCAATTATAGACACAAAAGCAATCACACAAGAGACATAGAGTTTCACCGGGGAAAACCAAGAAGGTGAAAAATACCGCAACTTCCTCAAAGATAGAATAAACCCAAGTACAAGATCGCAAGGATAAAACCCAATAAGATGTCTCTAGCAGATGATCCTCCTCCTCCACATGTTCGCCACTTCTCTCTTAGCTATGCAATCTTGAGAAGTGAGTGAATGAATAGAATGAGGGACACACCCCTCTTATTTATACTTGACTTGACCTGCCAATAATCCACTGGGGTCGACTTGCTACTCAAGTCTAATAACCCAACCACATAACCTAATCAGGGCCAACCCCACACTGGTGGTCTAATAACCCATCAATACAAATGACGACACTTGCAAATACAAATGGTGACACTTCCAAATAGAGGAATGTAACATCTCTAATGGATATACAATAAAGTACAATGTAATACATAGAAGAATATCTTCTGAAGTTACAAATACATCAACACAACAATGGGTCAAGGTGTCAACGCAAGGATAGAAATTTGATCCGAGAACTTCAGTAAACCCCCATAGGTATTTCCCTATTTCCCAGTCATTTGGGATGTTTTCTTCTAACAGATTTAAGCCTATGTTAGCCTTATGGTTTTTCTCCCAAAGGAGACTTATCAATTGTGTAAACTAAGTGACTAATTGTGAAATGTGTAATGAGAGTGATGATTTATTAGGTTCACTATTTATAAAAGGAAACCCTATCTGAAATATATTATCATTATTTAATTAAGTCCTGCTTAATTAATAGAATATGAAAACAGGAATAAAGAAGAGAAATATTCCTGATTCTTTGTTGAATATTCACTGATAACAATTAAAATAAAACATCACTTAAATTGCATCAGTTCAAGATTGCGGACACAAAGTATCTAAGTCTATAAAATCCATCATTAAATAAATATAAATAGTTAGTATCTTAGCATGCTAATAATACACAAGGGAAATGTGTCATGCACGGGGATCAATGAAAACATTCAATGTATTCTATCATCACAATTCATTCACAGAAAACAATCATTCCCTGAACTTATCAACATCTAAGACAAATTAGTTAATGAATAAAATAAGAGGTACATAATCAAAACAAGAAAACTTTATCTTATCATGTTGTTGGAACCAAATGTAGGCAGCATCCCATATTTCATTAACAAGCGTGCAATAAATTACAAACTAGTCTTAGAGAGACAGAGCATTCCACAAAGTCTGATACAAGAAATTACATCAGCAGTTCATCCCCCTTCCCTTTTTATCTCTAACCTCTGGAAGTTTGTATAAATAATAATTACATGAAGCAAATAAACCCTAGAAAGAAGTATCACATCCTGAATCTAGGAAAAAGACCCTAACTACCCTGGTCAAGATTAGCAACATAATATTTCCAGGCAATATATGTATCCCAAATTTCTGTGACATTAGGATAGTTCGCATGTTCATTCTGCAACTGAGCCTTACACAAATAGGACCTAACATATTTAGTTCAGATCTTACACGGTCCAGGAATCAAGAAATCCATGCAACGTGGCTATTAGTTGACTAGGAATTGAAATAAACAATCGGAATAATGAGATATCCAACTGAGTGGCATCTCGGATCACATTTGCTGCTTGATTTCTCTGCTCATCCACCTTATCGATCCTAAGGTTTGTTGGCTTTGATTCTGCCAACTCAGTGAATATTGGCATCTCCATGCTTTCCAAATGGTTATTCGTCAACACCCATTGCTTGGCACAAATTTTTTGTCCTTTTTCAATCATGTGGGCTACTTCATCACAATACAGTCCCCAAGATTTAATAGCAATGCGAGCTCTCATCAATTTGACTACATCTAACCGGGTTAAGTTTTATGGAGATTTCATGAGATGTGCTTGCCATTCACACAATTGTTCATAAGTCGAATGTGATTTTATTTGTTTGTCAAAATGATCAACAAGGATATCTGACAGTCACTCAAAGCATTAAAGTCATCCTAATCCTCATTCAGACCTAAAAAATGTGAATTTTGTGTTGGTCTCAACAAATCCTTACACAAACAGGCTCCATATTTAAATTATTGCATAGTCAATTTAAAGAAATAAAAAAATGCATTTGAATCTTTCAATTGCTCAACCTACATCTTGAGGTCATCCAAACTGTTGGTCTCTAAGATCACCTTCTGCTATGTAAACTATTGAATTTGTATTTGCAGATATTGTACTATTGACTCATGTTGGGATTTGAGATCTTCTACCTGTTTAGTCCAAGTGAGATGAATGGAATCTTTTTCATCCTGCAATGCCAAATTCTTGGGATTTTCTTCCTCCATTGTTTTGTTAAGGGTAGACACAGAGTCAAAATTAGCTCCAACAAATGACCCCAATGTTGAAACAACTTATATAGCTTCCCTCTGGGAATCATTAGTTGATTGCTTCCAAATAACTTGATTTGGGACTGGCCCAACTTGTACCTAACCTTGGATGCTAGATTTGGGAGATTTTCTTAGAATTGCTTTCCTTATTTTATTGAAACAGTAGTCTCCCAAAACTACTACAACATCCTCACCAAAATTAGTTGAGTCTTCAGTTGTAGACACTAAAAGTTTTGTAGAATTACAACAAACAATGCTTGACTAGTAGTAACAACAGTAGATTGGGATGGATCCAAGGATACTGGTGGTTCAATTTAAGTAGAAGAAGATGTAGGAAAATAAATAGATGGAAGTATGGTGGGTTGGGAAGAAGGAGCAGAAGGTAAAGAGGTAGCATTTTGGACTAGTGGAGGGTTATATTGGGATGTTGTGGGATGTTGTGTGGTAATCAGATCGACTAAAGAATTCAATGTAGTTGGTGTAGGTGGATCAGAGGATTGAGTGGTTGTATTAAGGGGATTTGGGATAGGATATGTAGGATGAGGTGAATTAGAAGTGGATTGTTGGATGGGATCATCAACAGTAGGTAAATCATACATGACACTATCTGGAGATGGATGAGGAATATTAATATCAACAATTTGGACAGTGTCCATAGTGGTTTCTTGAGAAGGTTCTTGTACAACTGGTGTTAGATTTATTACTTCTACAAGTTGTTCCTTTTCTAAGTCAATGATATCACTACTATATACATGGGTTGGAGGATTAACAGTCAACTTATATGGTTTTTCAATATTAATGGATATGTTTGGAACTAACCTAGGAACAAAAGTAGCATCATAAACAGACTGAGTATAAGAAGATGACTTGCTTTGGAGAGTATGAGTCTGATGTATGAGTAAATTGAGATTCTGAATTGGAGTAGTAGGGTGAGCCTATGTGATAGGTTTTTACCTTGCTTCTTATCCATTTCTTGTCATGTATTACTTTAGGATGAGGATGAACTAAGCACTATATCTTTGTTTGTAGCTTCCATAGCCTCCTTGGTTACATCTTGCTACTATTGAAATATCATGTTTCTTTCTTCTATCACCCCGATTTTATGTTGTCTTTGTTCCTCATGCAAAAGCAACCTATGGTCTTGGTCAGCTAACGTATTTAGCACCTATTCAAAAGTATGTGCATTTTGATATAAAGAGTCATCTGGCTCCATTTGATGCACATAAGTGTTCTTCAAATGAGCCTAAACAAAATGTTCAGCTATAAGACCTTTAGGTTCATGCATCCTCTTCTCAGCAAAAGCTAACTGCAATTTGTTTAACTCCTTGGAAAGAGTAATTTCGTGGGTATCATTGTGTATGGTCAGATGTCCAATATACATAGGAAACTTGGGCCAAGCCCTCCTTTTGGAAGAATGGAACTGGCCATAAACCCCATTGTAGAAATTTTGGAAGGATACCTCCGATAGAACCATCCTATCAGGAACAATCCTGGGCAACATATGAACCGATTTGTGTCCCCAAATCTGTACATAGGTAAAATATTCACCAATATACCAGTCTCCCATGGTATAAATCAAGGAAATGGAATCCTCTGAAATCCTAGGTGAATTATTTTTTGAAATAGAAAAGTACATTGCACTGACAAACTTATCACATATCTCATAATTGTAGGGAGCATAATTATCCTCCCACGGGATTAAGCAATATATATGAATCAAGGTTTTTTCCCTAGTCCAATTCCATCTCATAGAAGGATATGAAAAAGCAACACAAATGATGTCCATTAGATAGCCAGACATGTAAACATTAGGATTTTTAATGGCTAGGGTATTTTGAGCCTGAGCAATGGCATCTCTAAATGTGACAGAAAAAATCTATGCCCAATTGAAAATTGTATCTTTCGGGGAAATATAATGGGCCAAAGGCACCCATTCTAGCTTAAAATACTAACAGGTGTCAACTTCGTAGAAGCGACCTAGCATGGATACCAATATATTGTTGGGATCCCTAAGTAAGATAATAGGGTATTGTCTGTTAGGATTCAAAATACATGTATCAAGTTCAGCCATCCAACAATAGCATGAAACTGGGATTTACTAATTTTTTGGTAGATAGGGGCTTCTTCTTTGAATTCTGAGAAGTCGTCTCCATCAAAAATATTATATATCCTTGACCAATCCAGGAAAAGGGTATTAGCGACCCACGCATTGGTGTCCAAGTAAAAACCGAAATTGGGGTCCTTAAGCTTCAAATATTCTACAGTTGCCTTGGACCTGGTTTGCCTAGCCATGTTGGAGACAAATGATTATGCAAACAGGAAAAATTATGTATTAAAAATCGATACATTAATTATTAATGCAAACAAAATCAAATGAGAAATACTTGCAAGAATTATGAAACTAATTGAGCAAGATTGAACTTAATTCACTTGCAGAAAGAAAAATGTAAAGCTCTGAACTTCTTATTCACTATGTTGCAATGTTCAAAAATCAAACCTTGATTAAATAAAACCTAGATTAAGACTGCATCAAAGATTCATTAATTACACACCCATCACCCTGCAATCGATGATTAATATTTAGACGACAGGTGATTTCATTAATTAGGTTCATTGATCAAAACAATCTTGGCACATGCAATTTAAATGAAAAATAGAAATGGAGGTGCAAATTCCTGAAATTTCAGGAGTCGGGAGTCGGGGAAAAAAATTAATGAAACATTAAAAACATGCCAACCTTCGACTTCCACCGTATATGAACATTGGGAATATTCAGAAGTCGGGAGTCAGGAATAAATTAGGTATAAAATTTATGATTGCTCTGACCTCCGACTTCCACTAAATTACTTTTTTTATAGACAAAAGTCGAAAGTCGAGAATGACTGAAATAAAGGAAAATGATATCCCAACTTCTGACTTCCACATTTGATGATAGACAAAAGTCAGGAGTCATATATCGGGGTGAAATCAAAGTAAAAGGATATGTTCCCTGACTTTCGATTGTCGATATTTAAGCAAAGAAGAGGAGTCAGAAAGTTGGTTATCTTAAGTTATGTCCTTTGGAATTTATCATGGATTTCTGACTACCGACTGAACTATTGATTAATTCAAGTAAGTGAATTGGAAGTGTGAAAGGATCCACTTGTTTCATATTTTATTCAAAATTATCATTAAGAAAACCTGAAAGAAAACAAACCAACAAACTAGGTACTATGAAGAAAGCTAAATTCAGTAGATGAAACCGAAATTTCAATAGGGGGATCCCATCTTGGTCAGGCAAGATGGGATTTGTTGTGGATATAATAGGGACCTGTCATTTGTATCCATAGACTAAAAATCACTAGTGGAGGTGACAATGTTTGATCCCCCTACCCTTTTTTTGAATTTGTACCCCCTCCACTAGGGTAGGACAATGATGAGGGATTTTCAAAGTACAATATATAGGAACAATTTGTGTTTGTAACAGAGTCTTTCCAATGTGAAGATACGCTGCATCACCACCAATACCTTGTACAACTTATACATACTCTTCATTTGTCCTTGATACTATCATATTGGATTTTGTTGTAGCCATATTTTTTATCTAGGGTTCCTTGTTAGAAAGGATATCATTATTCTCCAAAAAGGCCCTTTCTTGAGATTTTGCTACAACATCCTAGGGACCCACCAAGTAACATCACCCTTCTCCTTCACAATCATCTCCAATTGTAGATAATCTTGCATGCCCTTTGTAGCTTCAATTTCAGCTATCATGAGGACCTTGGGAGTAATATCTCTAGGATTATCTTGTGGGTAAAAATTTCTCCTTTTTGCTCTAGTATTTTTGGAGAAAATGCTTGGAACAATCAACAACAACATGTCCATGTTCGTGTCAGTGAACACAATGAAAATAGATATTTTGATAATCTAGTGTTTGATGATGAAACTTACCTCCAATTTATACCTCCACACAATCATATAGGCCTTCACAGGTGTCAAATTCAATAAGTAGTTAAACTATTGAGTGGAGGTTATTCGAATAAAATGAGGTGTCAACCCACAAATTTTATGTAAATGATTTACCATATTTGAAAGGAATATTTCTATCTAAAATTCAAGTGGAATGCGAATTTTAACCCAGATCAGAACACATGATATCTTCTCCATCTATGAATCAAATAATAGGTTCCATGGTTTGAGAGTGAGATAAGACATGCCCAAAAACCATGTCCCTTTTAAAATTATTTTGCATCACTAATAGATATGAAAGAGAAACTCAACCATCCCTTGGTCAGGAGATTGAAAGTATACCCATAACCAATAAGGGGCACTCGGGAGATTTGAGAGTTTGTTACCAGATTTTGTAAGGGTGCCTGGGGGTAGTTAAGGGAGTGTTACTTCCATTACTTCTGGTAACTACTTTCGCAACAATAGGGGGTTCACTTTCTGAAGTACTTCTGTTTTCCACAAGTCCTGATAGTTGTTGATGTTCCACAACTGTGTCCAGGGATGGTTCTGGTGTTTGATCTGGTGTTCCACTACTTAGTGGCTAAGTTTTGTAGTCCTTCCTTCCACTTGAGCCTTCTCCACATCTTCCTCTTACTGGACTATCTGACACTTCTATCCCTCTTTCCCTTTGTTTGAAGCTAGTCAGTTCCTCTCTTCGCTTCATATGAACTAACTCTCTTTGATTTTCTTCACTTGTTTCCCCTTTTTGTATTTATTTTTCCAGTTGTGCACTTATTCTTCGTGCCTTTCTAATTTTCTTCTTCCACCAATGTTCATGGATTTATGCCTTCTTTCCTCTCTTTCAACCATGGCGTATTTTCTATCAACCCGTTCCATTGACGACAGCTCTACCCTCTGCAATGAAGTAGCATCACCCTGACTTCCCCCTTGGGCACAAGTGTTTACTCCTCCATTATAATCCAGTCTAGAGGCAGAAACATGAATTCAACCATCTAGGTATTAATCCACAGCGAAACATGTTTTATAAGTCTGTCCCTAGCTCCCCTTCTGAGCTCGTCTTCATATTTGGATGTTGATTTGTTGTTCTTGGCTACAAATTCCATAATATAACTAGTGAAAGAACTTTCCACCCAGAAATCAACAGCTTTGGTCAACGGTGAATCTAAGTGGTTCAATCTAATCAAATATTTTTTAGTCCACTGAACAATCCTTCTTTGTCAGTTGTGATATTCAGGCTCTTTGCAATTCTACGTAACCGCTCTGCTAGGGTAACTGGAAATTCAAATCACAATATCTCGTATTGATCTAGTGGAGGTCCTCCGTAGAAAATATATTGTTTGAACTTGGGACACTTCCCACCCTCTTAATTTGGATTTCTTATCCCACTATAGTTGTATCTGAATCATCATCACATAAGTATCCATACAGTTAACGGTGTCCTATTAAAAACCAAGTCCCAACAACAGATCCATTTGTTGGCGCAAAATTGAGACCGAGTTCTTGCACATGGGCCAACAAAGGTATCGATGTAGTTTAGAGTAGTGGTATTTTCAATCTCCCAAAGGGGGAGATCTTACCTGAAGCACTGCATAGACCTATGTGTGATACGGAGTGATTAACTATAAGAATACACTTGTGAAGGGTTATTAGCATTCAAATTGCAACATACTTCATCTTAATATACCACAACATTACGCAATACAATTTACCGCAACATTATTCATCATCACATAATTAACATTACCCATAGCAAATAGTTAAGGCACCCAATAAATTAACCTAAGTATAACACATAAAATTTAGGGGCCCAAAAATATTTCCTTATTATATAAAATGAAATTCATTATAGAAAGGCTCTACAACCTTACAATCAACGTAATTACCCATCGCAGTATGCACAAAAACATACCAAAACCCAACCACACAGAATTCAGATACATGAACTTTTGTTGTAGATACGATTGTCTTTGTCTATGGTTGTTTTGCTCTGATCTCTTCATTATTTATTCTGCTGACTCTCTCTCTCTTCTTACGCTTACCTTTCGCTTCCTTTTATACTTGCTAGGCAGGACCAAAATGGTTGCGGCCGTTAGCATCTTTCTGCAGCCCCCGTGTCCGCTTTCTTGTATGGTCCTTTTTCCTTCCCCCTTTTGCGTCCTTCTTAAAAAAAAGGAGTGGACACTTACTATTCACACTTTTCTTCTTTCAACATTGTTACTTTATTACTATTGAGTTACTTTTGAAGATCCTTCTTCATAGTAATCTATATAAAGTGAGTAAATTTTAAATGATCGAATTAATCTCAAACACATACATATATACATAATTATGATCATCTACAAATTTGATGTGAATGCTCGTGACTTAAACTATCCTAGTATTAACTCTGAATCTACCATACATCAAGAGGGATCAAATCCCTCAATGTGTGAACCCTTTGTCCACTTTTACACACAAAAAATGTTTATATATCTCGAGGCATTTGATCTCTTTGTGCGCATGGTAAATCCAAAGTTAAAATGAATCTAAACCGATATATATATCTCACTCACATTTACTACCACATCATTGAACTTGTAACTGCCAAGGAAAGTCATTGAAGCTCACTTGGTTCTTTTAAGTGTTGGCTAATAGTAGAGACGATCATGTAAACACTTGATACACAAGCTGAAGAGATGAATATAACATCGAAATCGAAATGTGAAATCAAACATGACATGAAGTGAATGATGCGAAGTCTACCACGATGTTCTTGGTGCTTATTATAAGTGAAAAGTGACATTGCGAGGGATGAAAATACGTAAATTGTGTGACTAATGGAAAACTAGACCAAATAGAAGATGTAGATAGTAAACATGGAACAAGTGGAAAATTAGAAAAAGAAAACGTCATGCATGAGATATATAAAACCTACTTTTTGGGTTTCTAAAAAAGATGATCGAAATGTGAAATCAAACATGACATGAAGTGAATGATGCGAAGTCTACCACGATGTTCTTGGTGCTTATTATAAGTGAAAAGTGACATTGCGAGGGTTGAAAATACGTAAATTGTGTGACTAATGGAAAACTAGACCAAATAGAAGTTGTAGATAGTAAACATGGAACAAGTGGAAAATTAGAAAAAGAAAACGTCATGCATGAGATATATAAAACCTACTTTTTGGGTTTCTAAAAAAGATGATCGAAATGTGAAATCAAACATGACATGAAGTGAATGATGCGAAGTCTACCACGATGTTCTTGGTGCTTATTATAAGTGAAAAGTGACATTGCGAGGGTTGAAAATACGTAAATTGTGTGACTAATGGAAAACTAGACCAAATAGAAGTTGTAGATAGTAAACATGGAACAAGTGGAAAATTAGAAAAAGAAAACGTCATGCATGAGATATATAAAACCTACTTTTTGGGTTTCTAAAAAAGATGAGGATAGTTGGATCCATCTTTTTGTTATCTCTGTAAAGACTTTATATTCTGCCTCAGTTTTTAGCATATGGACTCTTGTGAAAGATCCAAAACAATCATTGTACTATTTGAATTTGATTCATGTTGAATAGCAATAATACGTCTCTGTTGAAAAAAATTAAAAAATAAATAAAAAATAAAAATAAAAATAAATAACTTACCTTTGGGGGAGTTGAAAATGCCTAAGCTTGTCAACAAATTTCACACGACTCTAAATACATATAAAATTCAAGAGAACGAGACAGCTTTTTGGTTGAAAATGCCTAAGCTTCTCACCAAATTTCGCACGACTCTAAATATAAAATTCAAGAGAACGATACTTAAAATTGATACCTACTCCCACTAGGCGACCTACTTTTTGGGGGAGTTGAAAATGCCTAAGTTTGTCAACAAATTTCACATGACTATCAGGGCAATCCTTAACCTGATTGCAGATTCCCTTTCTTAAGGGGGACGTGGCGACATGGGCCTGCCTCTCCATCTCCTTTTACATTAACGGCGTTTTCCAGGGATGCTAAACCGTTTTCCTGTAGCTCTGATGGATGTCCGTCACCCTACATCCCAATGGGATGGGGTATCAGATGGTGGATGTCATAGGCGATGTGATCAAGATCATGCATGGTATGGGAGTCGCAGCCTTGTCCATGGGCCATGTACAATGGCATCGGTAACAAGGGAGGATCCATATACTCATCCTTTTATGACAGCCGTATTGAATGCTTTTATTGGCCTGTCATCTTCCAGATTCATCCAGTTCCATATCACGCAGTGCCCTTTAGATCTGAGAGGAGATCTGATCATGTTAATGAGTGTAAGTTGCAGGTAGCGCATTCAACTGCTTTCAATGAAGATCAGAAGTCAGGCGCATTGATTTTGGTGAGCCTTCTATCCTCCTATTATTATATCCCAACTCTGAAAACCTGTTCGATTTATAATCAGTTGTAAGCTCGGCGATTGCGGAGGAAGGTGATGTTGCCATTAAGGTAAGTTATGACGGTGAGTTATGTCATCTTATAAACTTAACCCATGTTCTAATTGTTCTGCAATTCCTTGATTTTTATGACAGATTGCTAAAGTATGTTGTGAACATTTTGAAATGCTATGCTCTCCTGTCATAAATGAAGATGGTCGATCCAAGGGCACAGTTGGATGAGTGTATCACCGTCCATTGATTGAAGTTCTCATCCTGTGTGGTGCAACGACATAGTTCTTGGAGCCTTCTGCCTTGTAGGTGATGTTAGGATCATGAGTTTTTTTAGAGCTCTACAGTTCCAAGAAGAGAAGGTCTAGAATAGTACAGTAGCAATCATACTGGAGTACTCCTCCAGTTTTGAGTCTTGTAAATTTTTGAAAATATGTGTGAAAAGTTATTAAATATGTGAAAAAAATAAGTGTACAATATGAATTGCTTTTAAGATATTACATTTGATGTTATAATTGAATGAGTATTTGTATTAATTTTTTTAATTGTTTTTATCTGATATGAATTTCCATTTGATGTTCTAATGGAATGAGTATCTGTATTAATCTTTTCAATAGTTTTTAGTACAACTTAGCAGCATATGTATGTTTTTATTTCTGGTTGGCCTTTTCAAATGTCAAAATTACTACTTCTAGACTGTAAGATTTTGTTCAAAATTCTGTTAGTGCTATCATTATCGATTAATGGATGTGCCTTGAACATTTTTAATGTTCTTTTCAAATGCCAAAATTATTATTTTCCAATTTTGAGAATGTGTTTGTGTCTCTTGCTTTCCACAAATTGTAATTTCAACAATTTCAACAATTATTTGATTGTCATTCCAATAATTGCATATTTGCAGTTTCAGAAACTTTTGATTCAAATTACAATTCAAACCATGGCAGCATGGGTAAGATTGGGGGATTCAAACATGTGACCTTCCATTAACAACTTCTCATCTTTACCACTTGAGTTGCCCCCAGTGGAACAATTTTGAAAATTAGTATTCATAAATGCAACAATAAATGTGTGGTTTCGGAAACTACAAATTGACAATTTTAACAATTGGATGATCGTGGAGAAATTCAAATTCTTTTAATGAAAAATGAAATTTCAATAGTTCAATAGTAGGTTTATTGCAATGGGATCAATAATTACAATTTCAACAATTAAAAAATTGTTAAAATTGTTTTATTTTTAAGAAATTGCAATTTCAACTTTAGGTAAATGCAAGCATTTTGATAATTACAAATTTGAGAATTTGAACAAGTAATTGATTGAGAAGAGATTCAAAAATTTTAAAAGAAAAGTGTGATTTCAACAATTGATTTATTACCATTCTAAAAATCGAAAAATTATAGAAGTTGTAATTTTAATATGAAAAATTGTAATTTATCGCAATTTCTTTGACAATACAAATTAGCAATTTGAATAAGCAAGTGATTGAGAAATTAATGTTGTTTTAACGAAAAACTAAAATTTCAACAAATGGTTGATTGCAATTTCAATGATCAAGAATTGCAATTTCAACTATTGAAGAACTATTAAAATTGCAATTTGAAGGATTGAAGAATTATTAAAATTACAATTTCAACTATAGGAATATGCAATTTCCCCATTTTGATAATTACAAGTTTGAGAATTTCAACATGTATAATTGAGGATAATCCACATCCACATTTAGTAAAAGAAAAGTGCAATTTCAGCATACTACGATTTCAATGATCATAAATTGCAATGAACTAAGAATTGGAAAATTAAAGATATTGCAATTTTTTATGAGAAATTGTAATCTGGCCATCCAAAAAATTGCAATTTCAACAATTTTCATAATTACATATTGCAATTTGGACAATTACAAATTCAACATTGAACATATTGAAGAGAAATTGCAATTTTTGCAATTACAAACTCACAAGTTTTTATTTTTTTCATGGAAACGAGTAGGTAAATATATTAAATGGGAGTTATGGCTAGAATCCAAAACAAGCAAAGTTTACAAAAAAATCATGTAGCTTGCTAGTGTCTAGTAAGTACTGTCTATTAAAAAAAATGAGTAGGTAAATATATTAAATGGGAGTTGTGGCTAGAATCCAAAACAACCAAAGTTTACAAAAAAAACTTGTAGCTTGCTAGTATCTAGTAAGTATTGTCTATTAAAAAAACAATAGTGGCAATGGGTCTACCATACCATCTTGCATTCTTAAAAAAGGGGCATAATTCTTCACTATTCTTCATCTTTCCCCCCAAGCAAAGGATCTTTGAAAGGTCCCTTCTATTTTCCTTTACTTACACTTATATTTTCAACCACTGCCTCAATTTCCTGCTTCTATAGCTTCTAGAAGCCTCTTGGCTCTTATCTGATCTAGCTCATCAGGTACACTTGGCATTCAATCCTTCATTTGAAATATCCTTGGTACGTTGTTCCTTCTGGCATATCCACCTACCGCCATTACTCTTTCATTTACTACTCAACTACCTCTGCAACGTTGTTTGACTTTCCATGCTTTGACTCCTTCCTTTGGTCGTGACTTCAATTCTTTCCATCGCCTGGTGCGATACTTCAGTTGTCCATATCAGTCGTTGTATGTTGTCCCAAATTCTTATTTTCCTCTGTCTTCTTTGTTCGACCATTCCTCATCAGTGCCTTCAACCCGTCGGCGAATATTCAGTCTTTCTTTTGCCTTTGGGTCGGTGTTAATCCCAACTTCTTCTTCATCTTCTGGTCGTTCTACTTCCAACTACCTCTCATTCTCCATCGACTCGGTATCTAAATTGCAACCAAAGAATTATGAAAGTGCAATTTTACCATACATAAATTGCAATTTCAACAATTATTTGATTGCAATTTCTATATCTACAAAATTGCAACTTAACATCCAAAAGTTGCAATTTCAACAATTAATATTCATAAATGCAACAATAAACTTGTAAGAAATTCACAATTTTAAATTGAAGAGAAATTCATATTCTTTATAATAGTTGGTTGATTGCAATTTCACTCATCAAGAATTGCAATTTCAACAATTAAAAAATTATTAAAAATGTTTATTTTTAAGAAATTGCAATTTCAACTTTAGGAAAATGCAATTATGTCATTTTGATCATTACAAATTTGAGAATTTCAACAAGTATATGATTGAGAAGGGAATCACAATTTTTAAAAGAAAAGTGCAACTTCAACAAGTATATGACTAAGAAGAGATTCACAATTTTAAAAAGAAAAGCTCAATTTCGACAATTGATTTGCAAGAATTCCAAGAATGGAAAAATTATAGAAGTTGCAATTTTTTATGAGAAATTGTAATCTAACCATCTAGAAATTGCAATTTCAACAATTAATTGCAACAATAAAATTTCAATTTTGACAATACAAATTAGCAATTGAGGAGAAATTGATGTTTTAATGAAAAGTGAAATTTCATCAATTGGTTTATTACAATTTATTGCAATTTAGGCGATCAAGACTTACAATTTCAACAATTGAAGAATTATAAAAATTGCAAATTCAAATGTAGGAAAATGCAATTTACACATTTGATAATTACAAATTTGAAATGTTCAACAATTGAGAGAAATTCACATTGTTTAAGGGAAAATGCAATTTCGACAATATTCAAACTTAAGCTAAATCCAATTGACCAATAATGTTATTATGTATGCATATAGTAATGCAAGACTATTTAAATCATTACATAGCACACGTGAATAGTAAAAGGCTTTATTTTTTGAATAACACTAATTTATAAAATAAGTGACATTGCATAATCTCCCATTAAACTATTGAGATAATAATATTAGTATTAGCATTTTATTTTTGGAAAATACCTCAATCTTTTTTATCAATGAACATTATGAGTAGTTTTAGGATGAAAATTTATTTTTAAATGTTAACTTTTGTAAATATTTTACACCACATTAATTACAAATTAATTACTAATGTTGGAATCAATCCCTAGATTATGAAATCACTACATCTTATTGTAAACATTGCTTTAAAGGAGGTTATACAATGAATTTTTTTAAATGATCCAAAGGCACACTCTTCTATTCTTAAAAAAAAAACTTAAAAACCTTTTTAAGAAAGATTTGATTTTGAAAAACTTAATATATATTTTTTAAGAAGGATTTGAAATCATATATCTTTTTGGTAAACCTAGAATAGATCCAACATAACTTCAACCTACTATTTCCAAAATTCTAATTGATAGTTTGGGGGAGACGGAATCGGTGCAAGAGAAGTAGGTCTTTGATGGTGATGGAGGGAGCTCGGAGGGCCTCGGTGAGGCTCTCGTTTGCAGGTTAATGGTTGTGTGCCCCTTCTGAACCCTCATTTGACTGTGGACATGTCTTTTTCCAGCACAGACTGTGTTTATTAGGGTTACCTTGCTCTCTGCTCTCACCTGATGGTCAAACAATGGTCCTGGTCTCAGTTTGCCTCTTTGGAGACAAACCCAGTACCAACCAGGTAAAAAGGGTGGGAACCCCTAATTTTAAATCCATTGTTTGATTGTCATGGTACGTAGAGGGCGAGTCTTTCTGGATAGTTTCTATTTTTGGCTGGTGGGTTCACGTGCTCCCTTGTTTTGTGGTGACTTGACCTTCTTATGGGTACAGTGGGGGATGCTGACAACCATATCCCTTCCCCATCAAATGGGCCGAATTCCAGGGAGGTATCTGGCACATTTTCATCCCCTAGAGGGTTTACCCCTAGAAAGGTCAGGACAAACCCTCACTCTATAGTGGAATTCAAACCCTGGCCGGATGTTATGGTTTCACGGGGGCGTCGTGTGTCCTCGAGAGTGTCTAGACCCAGTGATGGCGATGGGAATAGTCTTGTTGATATGGTAGCGTCCGTGGGTAAAGCTAGACATAACATCAAAAATGGGTTGAAGAATGCCTATTCTGGTCCTCGGCTAACTTTTGAGAAAGAGAAAAAGGGAAGACCGCTTTGTGTTCTTGGTAAGGATATTATTTTTGAGATGGTGTTTGTGTTGAGCAAAAGGGCCTTAATAGGAAAATTTGAGTATTTGAAACTTGCTCACCCTAACTTGATAGCGTGGATATGACATAAATGGAAGCCACACATTGATGGTATGTCGAGGGTCTTAACGCTCGCGAATGGCTGGATGGTCTTCCTCTTTCTGTCGGAGGAAGATAGGAGGACTATTGAAAACAAATACTAGGTCTTGGGCTCTATTTCTTTGGTTCTCGCTCGATGGCATGCCTCCTTTGACCCCAGAAAAGAGAGGTTAGCTCGATGACATTTATGGGTTATTTTGCCAGATTTCTCGTTACAGTGTTGGAATTTCAAAGGTTCATTGAGGTCGCCAATTCCATTGGGTGAATCATTCTTATTGAAGAAGAAACGTTAGTGGGGTCAGAGCGAAACTCGCCTAGGTTGTTGGTATACCTGGATTATGATGAGGGTTTACCTGGCGAACTAGAGATTGTTTGGGAAGGAGGCTCTTTTGTTCAAAGATTGGATTATTGGCGTATACCCTTTTGATGTCACCAGTGTATAAAAGTTGGTCACTCCAAGGCTTTGTGTCTGTCTGGTGCATCTGGAGGGTTAACTAACTGGAGTTCTTTTAGTCCTTCTACTCAGGAGGGGGCGGACGGCTTCTTACAATGCCAACTTCCATTGGACTAAACTTCAGCCATGGAGTGTGTAGGTATGTTTTCTTAAACCGTTCCTACTTTGCTAAAATTTATACCTGTTGCTGATATTTTATCCTCCTTGAACCTTACATGTGAAACCTTTTTACCGCCTATCACATTTTCTGGGACTTTTCTAGTTTCAAACCCTACCCCTACTCCCGTTTCCCCATTGTCGTCGAGCGTTAGCCCCTGTGTGGGGGATGTTTCTATTGGTGCACTCCAGTGTCTTGTGACTACTACATCTGTATCCCCTTCGGTACACAAGTCCTTGGTTCAGCATGAGTCACCGGTTTTGAATACCCTGGGTATTGAGTTATCCCCCTCTTCTCTTTCGGATCTTGAACGTGGGCCACACAACTTGCCTTTGGGGGTTAGACTCCCTCTAACTAATTTTTATGCTCAGGATTGAGGCTCTCTGGATGTCATCCCCATCTCATTGATTATGAATGGGAATGTGACTATTCAGAAGGCTAGAAAACCTAAGCGAGGGAAAGGGAGTTCCCCAGTTAATCCCTATGTCTGTAGTAACCTCGGGGTGACTTCGTTATTCAAGAAAGGCCTTCATAGAAATTCTACTTCTTCTCCTCCATCTTGTTGGACCCTTAGAGATCCAATGTCCCTTGAGTGTGTTCCTCCATGATTACTTCTTCCTTTAATTTAAGAGGGATTTGCAATGGCCTGAAATGAGCTGCGTTGAAACATTTTTTGGACAAGTTTAAACCTGTAGTATAATCTTACCCTACATAAATTGCAATTTCAACAATAAAGTGATTGAAATTCAAAACTAAACGATTCACAAGAAATTTACCTTTTTAACTAAAATGACAATTTCAACGATTGATTGATTTCAAATTCAATGACTAAAAATTGCAATTTGAACAATTGTAGAGTTATATAAATTGCAATTTTAACAGTTAATTGTTAATTGATAGAAATTTTGATATATGCATATTGCAATTGAAATTTTGACACTTCCAAAGTCAACAATAAAAATAATTGAGTATCAATTGCAATTTTAGAGACTACAAATTCACAATTTCAACAAGCATACTAAATAATAAATTCACATTTTTTATGAAAATTGCAATTTCATCAACCAAAATTTTCTATTTCAACAATAAAATAATTATGAAAATTGCAATTTTAGCATTTAGAGATTACAATTTCAACAATTAATTGATTGCAATTCATCAATAGTTGGAGAATTATAAAAATTGGACCTTTTTAATGAGAAATTGGAACTCCTCAATTGAATAGTCACCTTTCTTAACCAAGTTAAGATGATAAAATTGACTGAATGAGGCTCCAAGAAATTCCTATTTCTAATGGTTGATTTCGTTGGCTGGGTTATCACTACGAGGGTCGTGTGGGGCATTGAAGTTCTTGTGAGTGCGGCTGAGTGATGGTGCAGTCATAGGGGAGGGGTCTCTCCCCTCCTCTGCAACAAGGTAACGCTCCATCAAATGAGGGCTCGTCATTAACAATAAAGGAAAACGGGATAGGAGGAGAGGGTCTGAGCCCGAGGCTGGAGAAGCAGGAGACAATCAGAGGTGAATCAGGACAGAGGACCTGCTTCCCAAAATCGCCCAGCATCTTGGCTATCACTGTTAAACACACCCGAGTGAAGGAAAGAATACAGCATATGATGGATCATGCATTGATAGGGAAATTTATGGGGATATGGCCTACAGAGAAAGCATTGACATGGTGGATTCACTCGACATGGAAGCCCAAAGGCCACTTTGACCTACTGTTGGGCTCTAAGGGTTTTTTTACTATTTTTTTCCTCAATGTTGAGGATAAGGACTGGATTTTTGAGGGAGGACCCTATTTTTATTACTCTGCTGGTCTATTCTTGAGAATATGGAAGGATCGTTTCAACCCTGATAAGGAGGACCTTTCAATCGCCACAGTGTGGATTCGTCTATACTCGCTGCCTACGGAATACTAGGATATGGACATTCTAAAAGCCATTCGAGGAACTCTGGGACATTTTGTCAAAATATCTGATCAAACTAAGCAAGGAAGGTATGTCTCGTATGCCCGAATCTGTATTTATATGAATATTTCCAAAACTCTCCCTGAGGGAATCACTCTTAACTCGGAAGATTCTGAGTGGTTCCAAACCATGGACTACGACCATATCCCCTTTCGGTGTCGGAGATGTCATACCCAAGGACATCTTGCCAGGGAATGTCACCTTAACCTCCCTGCGGATATCCCAGGAAGCAGTACATAGGAGTAGAAGGATACAGATGGTTTTGTCAAATTCACTAATAGAAGACGGACGAGAAGGCGACATAATGGCCCGGATCTGGGAAAGAAGGTTGTTCAAACTAATATTTTTGCAGCCATGGAGTCGGTGCTAGAAGAAAACCCTCCTCCTGAAAGTGATCAAGAACCCTCTCCGCCTGTTGAAGTCCCTCTGGTAGTGGAGGCTACGATTGATAAACCTATTACATCTGGTGGTACAAACCGTCTAGAAACTGAACGTATGGATGAGGATCAGGATGAAATGGAACTTGAGGACCTGGATCTTGATGGTATTGAAGAGGCATGCAAAAATATTGAGGTTCATTCCATCCCTTATAATCAACTTTAGCTACTGAAGGAAGCTATCCTGAAAACTAAGTCGACCCTTAGCTTGGGAATCGGTCCTCTGAAACTGAAGGAGAATAAAAGGAAATTAAAAGATGGCAGTTCCAAGAGGGGAAGACAGTCAAATAGGGACAGGATCGGGGAAATTAGGGCACGACTGGTAGATTCTGGTCAACACCCAACAATCCAGGAGGCTCTCCTCTTAGCCAGATACAGTGCTTGATGAAATTTTTATCATGGAATATCCGAGGTACCAATGGTCCTTGTAAAATTAAAATCCTTAAGAATAGATTATGAAGGAACAACCTATTTTGGTTTTGCTGCAAGAAACTAAATGTTCAGGAAAACAATTAGAAGCCAATGCTCAGAATCTCTGGAAACATTGTAAAAGTATGGCACTGGACGCGACTGGTCATTCAAGCGGAATGGCGGTGCTATGGGATCCTAGGCAAGTTTCTCTTTATAATTTTCTATCTACTAAGTTTAGTCTTTCTGCGGATTTCCATGTCATCGGTTCGGATGTAAGAGGCACTTTCACCAATGTTTATGGATCCAGTAGTTACCTTGAGAAATGACAATTCCTGAGTAGCATGACTAATCTGAGGAGAATGTTTGAAGGCACCCATTGGATTGTGGGTGGAGATTTTAACATGATCGGGTCGTTATCCGAGAAGAGAGGTGGTAGAAGATATCTCACTCCTGAAAATACTTTGTTTGATGAATTCATTGAGGCTAATAACCTGATTGATGTAGACCTAGGGAGCACGGTGTGTACTTGGAACAACAGAAGGGGAAGGGAATTTGGTGGCAGCCAGGCGCGACAAATTTCTTCTGTCTAAAATTATCATGTTTATGGGAGGAACTATGACTTCCCGACCGATTGCATCCTCTGGATCAGATCATTTTCCAGTGTCCCTGATGTGGAGTAACATAGGAACTAAAATGACTAATCCTTTTAGGTTTGAGAATTTATAGTCAACACACGAAGATTTTGCATCTCGGGTGGAAGAATGGTGGCAGACATCTATTCCACTCCCTAGTATGAAAATGTATTGCTTTCAACAAAAATTGAAGATGCTCAATCAACACATTAAGCGATGGAATAAAGATGTATTTGGTGTTAGGATATTCCTATACTCCATCCTAGTCCCACCAGTATTTTGATCATTTACATTTTCAGTCATGCATGCACTTTTAGGGTTTGCATGCATCATTTAGGGTTTGCATGCATTCTAGTCATCAGTCCCATCACCTAGCCCTCAGTTAGCTAGCCCCGGAGCTTCTTTCCACTCAGTTTCATCCCTCCTAGCCTATCATGCGCCCTCCTTTCACCTACTGCATGAGAAGGGTGCCTTTCTCACCTACCAGTCCAGTTTACTTCAGTTAGCCACCAGTCTTTCCTTGATTTTAGGCCAGACTGACTCCTCACTGCTGTTATCACTCTGATTGACCTCCGATGAGACATGACTACCTATTTTGACTCCAGTTAGCTCCTCATGCGCCCTCCACTGATCCTCCTTCATTCAGTTAGTCCCAGTTACACCTACCACACTTAGTTAGACTCAGTTTAACTGATGGTTGACAGATACTTGAGCATTGATGACTCCAGTGATGACTCCAGTGATCTTTTGATCACTCCATGAAGGCTAATTCGAATTGCCACCTTAGGCATTCAAATCCTCATGCATTGTACTATTTATTTTTCCATATTGTGATTAATAATTTAGTGTGTGTGAAGTATTTTTGCTTCTATCTGAGTTCTACTGTATTATTATTTTGTTTCTCATTATACTGCATTGACTACTCTTCTTTTATTTTTTTGCTTAATCAATTACTTTCTTGTGAGGTATACATCATCTCTTAGATCTGCTGTGAGGATTTTCACATTTGGAAACATACAGGTTGAAAAAGAAAAACTTGACTTAAAAATGGAGCATATCCAGCAGAGTATCATGCAGAAAGGACTAACTCCCGAGCTTGCTTTGAAGGAAAAGCAACTTGCAGAGCAACTCTTTCAAAGACAACGGCAAGAGGAGATATTGTGGAAGCAAAAATCTCGCAACATGTGGTTGAAAGATGGGGATCGGAATACTAAGTTTTTTCACCATGCTACCATTCAGAATAGACAATATAATCAAATCTGTAACCTGCAGAGTGATGAGGGGGTGGTAGTGGAATCTCATGAGGGCATAACACAGGAATTGTTCAATCCTTTCAAGGAAGTGGTAATGGAAACTCCTGATGATCGTACCGAGGCCTATAGGGTGATCAAAGAGGTTATTCCTTGCCTTATTACTGATGAGCAGAATGAAATGCTTATCCATCCTATTGATTTCCTGGAAGTTGAGACAACTATGAATCAAATGGAGGATGGGAAATCCCCTGGACCAGATGGGTTCACTGCAAATGTTTTTCATACTTTTTAGGATTTAATCAAACAGGAAGATTGGCAGGTGGTGGAGGAATCCCGACAAATGAGAGGGTTTCTCCCGACTCTGAACTCTACCTTTCTAACCTTGATTCCCAAAACCCCGATGGTAGACAAAGCTGATCTATTTAGACCTATTTCTCTATGTAACATTATTTATAAACTCATCACGAAAGTCCTTGCCAATCAGCTTAAACCCCTTATTCCTTCATTGATCTCCTTGGAACAATCGGGGTTTGTGGAAGGCCGTTAGATTATGGATGGTATTATTCTAGATCATGAAGTTCTTCATTCTTTGAGGAGTACTAAAAAATCTGGGATGTTGCTTAAATTGGATCTATCCAAAGCTTATGATAAACTAAACTAGTCATACATGAAAGAAATTATGAGATCCTTCGGATTCAGTGATATTTGGATTAGATGGATGGCTAATCTTACCTCCTCGACTTTCTTCTCTATTCTGGTCAACGGGAATCCCTCTACTGTGTTCAAACCCTCTTGGGGTATCCGGCAGGGTGATCCGCTATCTCCGTTCCTCTTTGTGCTCATGACGGAAGGTCTTGAAAGACTTATCTCTCATCTTGTTGAACAGGGATGCATCAAAGGTCTTAAATTTATGCCTTATGAAAAGGCCATCACCCACCAGTAGTTTGTAGATGATACCCTGCTTATGGGCCACTCTTGTGTTCAGGAAGCTAGACAAATCAAACAAGCTCTAAACATTTTCTTACGAGCTTCGGGGCTTATGATAAATATGGATAAGTCTCTGGTTTTTTTCTTTAATACTCCTCCCATTAGTCAGAGGAACATCCTTAGAATTCTAGGGTTCAAAAAGAGCTCCCTTCCAACCAAATATCTTGGGGCTCCACTATCTGAGGGTACTCTTAAAAAGGCATCTTGGGAAGATCTGTTAAATAGAATGAAGGACATACTTTCCAATTGGACGCTTCAATCTTTAAATCTCCCGAGCAGAGTGGTCCTCATAAAATATGTTCTGCAAGCTATGCCCCTGTATATGTTCTTTGTTCTGGCGGCCCCAAAATCGGTTATGAAGGAAATCAGGAATTTCCAGCACACCTTCTTGTGGGGAGGCACGGAGGAACATAGGAAGTGGCCTTTGGTCGATTGGAAAATTCTTTGCAAACCTAAGATGGAGGGGGGTCTAGGTATTAGGGATCCATAAGAGCTTAGTATTGTTTGTGGAGCCAAGATCTGGTGGCGTTGGCTCACCCACTCTAATTAGCAATGGGCTAGTTTTTGGGGAAAAAAGTACACTCCGACCACGGAACAGCAGGACTGGATTCGGGAAGAGGGACCTGAGAAAGGTTCTCATATTTGGAATATGGCATGGGCTAGCAGTGCAATCATCAAGAAACACAGCTTTTGGGAAATCTGGGATGGAGCTTCAGCTAATATTTGGATGGATGCCTGGCAACAAGAACCCCCTCTTATGGCATTGGTGAATGTTAATCCAAATGATAACCCTATTATCCACTAAACTTGGTTGACGGTGAATAGATGCTGGTAGGAGGAATCTGATGATAGAGGCTTTCGCATCTAGAAACCACGGGAATGGTGGATTGCCAACTATGGGGATGATATTGGTAGGCAGTTTTATGAAATTGTGTGTAACAGGAAGATAAAAACACAGAGGGGGCGTGATAGTCTTCGATGGGGTTATCAACCTAAAGGTACGTTCACTATTAAAGAATCTTATAATCTTCAGACCAACTATGTGACTCCTGTGGAATACCATACTTGGAAACGTTTGTGGGGAGCCGAACTCTAGCCTAAAATAACTCCATTCCTTTGGTTGGTTTTAAGAAGTAGAATCCTCACCTAGGATAATATCATGAAAAGAGGGTTTGAGGGACCTTCCCTCTGTGTACTATGTGGCCAACATGGTGAATCAATAGCACACTTGTTAGACGAATGTAGTTTGTAATCCGCTCTTTGGGACGAAGGCGCCATAATTTTCCGTAGGTCTAATCGTGTTAGGAATGCTCCAGGGGAAATTGTTAGACAATGCGGGTTGACCCTTCCCAAGGGAAAATTCTTAATAGGATATGGAAACTCTTCCCTGGTTTTACTCTATGGGAGGTGTCGAAGGAACGAAACAAGCATATTTTTATTGGCAAAAGTAGTACGTGGAAGATGGTCTGGGGGCATATTCAGCAGGGAATTACTGAGACACTGAAATTATCTCTGTGGAATGAATGAGATCTAAACATACCGGATAATGAGCTACGGATTCTGCGTACTTGGGGTATCATGGTGCTTCCACAGTTTTTCGGGTGCCACAACACTGGCATTAAGATGTAGGAGAGTCCAAACGAGTGGTCGCCACCATTACCTAGGTGGTTGAAGCTAAACTTCGATGGAGCATCAAAGGGTAACCCCGGAATGGCTGGGTATGGTGGTGCGCTACGAAATGATCAGGGTGAGGTTGTGTTTAGTTATTATGGTCATCTGGGCCATGAAACCAATAATGTCGTTGAATGTGGAGCTTTGCTGCAGGGATTAAGCATGGTGGCTCATCGTGGTTTAAACTGTGTTATCATGGAAGGGGATTCTAAGATACTCATATAGATGGCTAGAAAACTCCACAATGGGACACAGGATGATAAACTGGCAACATCGTGGCATCTGGCGTGGCAGTTGACGTGCCTGGGTAATTTTATTTCTTCATCCAATTTTGTTACCTTTCAGCACGTCAGGAGGAGCACCAACTGTATGGCTGATGTGCTGGCTAATCAGGGTGCCAGTGGCATTAATGCAAGATGGGATGGGGAGGCCTTGAACTTACTGTCGGATACGTGTTGAAGTGAATGTATAAGGATAGTCGAGTGTGATCGTGGAGGCAAGGCACCTCATGTTGACGATAGATTAACTCCCAATCCCGATGTTTGGTAACAATTCGTACCTGTCTATGAATGATCTTGACAGATGGTGATCGGGTAAAACTGATAAAAGGATGAAGGTGTGGCTTTTCGTGTCTTTCCTATTTGTTGGGTCTATTAAGTTTAGAGATTTGGTGTGTGTGAAGGCCTCAGCGGATCAGCCTCGCATGAATCTTATAGATTATTATAATCAGTGGAGGGTGGATGTGACGAAGGTCCAGGATAGGTTTAATCATTACAGAGTCTCACTCATGATGAGGGATTTAATGGAGGCATGGGGCGGCTTCCCTTTAAATTTGATGTTCAGGGGTGGTAGTAGTCATAGTGGTAGCTGTCGAGATTACTCTGGTGCCTAGCGTAGTTCTATTGTTTCTCATTGGGGTGTGCAGAGAATTAGTAAGGGAATTTTGGTCATGCTGCCGAGAGGGAGAAATGTTAGGAGAGGCAGACGTGCTCATGGGGAGCCTAGTAATGCCAGTGGGGGCACCCCTATGTAGGCTATCCCTAGTAGGGAGCAATGGAACGTTGCTGTGATGACTGTATTCTTTCTTCGTTTCTTTCCACTGGGAGTGCAGCAGCAAGTTGAGGATATTGAAGCAGATTTATGGCGCTTGGTAGGGGCGCAAGAGCTGCCTGAGGAGGCGGTAGCGATGGCTGAATGGATCCACGACCCAGGCAATACTTTGGGCTGTATGGATTTGTACAACCGAGCTGTTGTCACTCTGTGGGTTACCAAGAATTTGATTGCTCAGTGTTTGGAAACTCGGGGTGACGTTCTGTCTGGTTCACCGCGGCTGAAGAAACTGAAAGAGCTTTGTAAGGACCATGCAGAGGAATATCATTGGATCCACATGAAGTTGGATGCTTTAGCTGGTGACATTGGGATTTTGTATCTTACTCAGCCCAAAAAGGTGGAAAACCCACGTGAGATAAATCTATGTTGTAAGGGGGAGGCTGTGGAGGTGCCTCCAGTTGTGATCATCAAAGATGAGGCTAGACCGTCTAGATGATGGCGTTTCTTGGAGATGGTTCTCTACATGGGATACACAGTGCTTCGGTTGGGTGTTCTTTCGGCGTGGTAATTATCAGATTATCGGCTTGTCTTGATGTTTTGTGGTCCCTATTCGGGTCCTCTGGTGGTTGGTCTGTTCTTTGGGCACTGTATGTTATGTATGGCATCTTCTTTTTGTAATCGGGGTTTGGGCTCGTATGGTTTGGGATTTGGGGCAAGTAGTTTATGTTTGGTGATAGCTCTCGGTTCCTGTGGGGTTTTTTTTGTAAACTGTTCGGCCGTGGTAGCTCTGTTATGCTTATGTTGCCGATGGCGAATGACTATGGTTTTGGATTAAGGGTTCTGTGGGAAATTTTGAAGCTCTGTGGTGGCTCAATTAGCACCTGGATGTTTGTTATGATGACTATTGTAATTTTGATCCTTCCTTAATAAAATGAAAGTTTTTTTTGCTTAAAAAAAATGAGAAATTGGAACTAGCATCCAAAATTGTAATTTTGACAATTTTAGAAATTAATTGATTGCATTTTCAATAATTGCATATTTGTAATTTCATGAACCTTTAATTCAAATTACAATTTTAAGTTAAGGAAATTGTTATTTTCGAAATTAGTATTCATAAATGTAAAAATAAATTTGTAGTTTCAACAACTACAAATTAGCAACTTCAACAAGTAAATGATTGAGGATAAATTCACATTATTTTAATTTAAAATTAAATTTCAATAGTTAATAGATTAAAATTTCAGCGATCAAGAACTACAATTTCAACCATTAAAAAATTGTTAAAATTGATTTTTTTTTTAAGAAATTGCAATTTCAACTTTAGAAAAATGCAATTTTGGCATTTTGAAAATTACAAATTTAAGGATTTCAACAACATGATAGAGAAAGAAATTAAAATATTACAGAATTTGCAATTTCTTAATTTCAACCAACAAGAATTACAATTTCAATGGTTGAACAATTATTAAAATTGCAATTTCAACTATACCATAATGCAATTTAGGGAATTTTTTTTTTTACAGAAACGTTCAATCAAATTTATATTAAAAATGGAGCAGGGCGTACATAAAAGAACTTGCAATAGGGTTTCTCTCTATGAAGAAGCAGAGCCAGGCCTACAAACTTGATATCAACTATGCTAATTTGCTCAAAATGAAACCCTATTCTAGGAAGCTTATAGCTTCTTACAAACTGACTGAGCATTAAAATGAACTTGTAAAGCATAGCTTAAATACTTTTGAGCTTGTAAACTAGTACTGTATTACAAAACAAGAGATTCAGGGATCTCGCAAGAAGACCACACACAAAAAATCTGTCAGCGAGACGCAACAAGACACAACATTACTCAGGGTTGCATTTTTCCTTTCCTTTGGCCTCTGCAGCTAGTTAACTGATGTCCTTACGCATCTCCTTCAAATTATCTACTGCCACCATTGCAGTGCCATGGATTTCGAGCATTCTGGCATCCAAATTGTCTAGTTTTTCCTCCACCAACGAGGCTACCTGGTCTGGAATTTTTGCATTGATCCTGCGGACCTCAATGTTCATTTCATTCACCAGGGAAAATAGATAGGTAAAATCCTTCTTAAATTCTTAATTATCATTGCTGACAGTCCGAATCTGAGCCTCTAAATCGCACAAATATGTCTGAAACGTTGTTGACAAATTATCAAACCCCAGCCCATCCTTTGTCGAATGGAGCACTTGGTCGAGATAGGAAGCTTTCCCATGATTCTTCGTAGAGGGATGTGCACTATTGGAGCCAGCACCTGCACCTGCTACCAACGGTTCTTTCTGGATCAAATTCGCATAGAGTGATCTCCCATGAGCAATCACCTGCTTTCCACATTGGAAGGAAAACAAAGATTAGTTCTCTGCCATATTGAAATTGCAAACATGGCGCCTTGCCAAGGAGCTTGGAACAAGAAATACAGAGCTTGAAACAAAGTATGGTCTCTTTGCTTCAAAAATGGTTGGGGTGTCTTTGCCAAGTTTAAAACCAAAATAACCACAGGGGATGGCCGCATTTACACACTGCATGGAGGCCATGTGGGTCACTCGTGTGGGTGGATCATGTATCTTCCTTTTGGCCTTAGATGTTGTGATGAGCCTGCTGTTTAGGTGCCCACCGAAGGCTTCGATGTGGCCAAGCAAATACCATGTTTTAACCATAGGAGTGAGCAAAAATCAAGTGGGGATTAAGGAACCCAAGCTATTCCAATATCATGATTGTTGCTAAACAATACACCATAGGCTAACTTAGCTCCATAGTTTTCCATCTTGTCTGCACAATTGTTATTGGATCTAATAATGTGGAGGAAATTGATTACCTTGAAGTCATGGGCAATGTGCTTTAGGAGATGTTGGATTTTGTAGGTGGGCTTCTTTCTGCCTTTTGCGAGACTCCTGGCTTCCCCTATGACCAGAATCAAATCACCGAAGACAGTCAGTTTCTCAATTCCCTCATTTCTGGAAAGCTCAAGTCCTTTAATGAGAGCGAGCCACTCAGCTCCATTGTTGTTCTTTTTGCCTATACCCCATGCATAATCTTTCATTTTGATTCCATCAGAGTCATAGAGTACTCCTCCCGCTCCTACCAGCCCATGCAATTTAGGGACATTGATAATTACAAATTTGAGATTTCAATAGCTAATTGAAAAGAGTTCACATTTTGTAAAAAAAAAGTGCAACTTCAACAACTCATTGACTACAATTTCAAGGATCATGAATTGCAATTCCAAGAATTGAAAAATTAAAGATATTGCATTTTTTATGAGAAATTATAATCTAGCCATCCAAAAATTACAAATTCAACAATTAATTGACTACACTTTTCATAATTACATATTACAATTTGGACAACTACAAATTCAACAATAAACATATTGAAGAGAAATTGCACTTTTGAAAAATACATATTCACAATTTTAACAAGTAGGATTGAGGGAAATTCACATTTTTTAAGATAATGCAATTTCAACTATCAAATTAATTTCTCTCTCTCTCTCTCTCTCTCTCTGACCCCAACTGCCCCACTCCTCACCTATACCCCCCTTCTCTCTAATCACCCTATCCTTCGGGAAGCCACAATTCTTTCAAGAAACTCACCAAGTGTCTCTTGCGGGATTGAAAATTTGAATATTGGAGTCACCAGGGAAAATATCATAACCTTTATGTATCTGATCTTTTGTTTGCCCTCATAGATCTAATTTGATTCCTTGTAATTCTTTTCCTAGGGTAAAGAAGTTATTTGTTCCCTATGATGGTCTCCAGATGTTATCACTCGGGATTCTTCCAGGTTGTGGCTGAAGGGATCACTGAGGTAACTATTTCAACTACACTCTTATGGATGGAAACTAGCATTTCCAAAAACATAGAGGGATCTCTCTCTCTCACACAACTCTTTCAGCACACAGAATGTCACTTGAATTGGCTAGTTGTGGATTAATAATGGTGGCTAAACCTTCAGATAAGGGTTTTAAGTTTTTCAATTGGTTGGGTTGAGGATAGGGGTGATAACACACTTAAACAACAACATATGTCTCTCTCTAGAACCCTAACTTCTAATATCTCTCTCTATCTCTGTAAACGCCTAACCCCTAATTTCTCTCTTTCTCTCTCTCTCCCTAAACCCCATGGTATGTCAATTTTTTTGGATTTTTTGGTGTATGAAGGTTCCCCATGTTGATTTTTGGTGTAGAAATTAATGATGTAGAAATGGTAAGTAGGCTATGATGTATGGATGAGTTTTTTTTTGTTAACAATAAGATTCTGTAGTTGGATACTAGGGCTTCAAGCATGTTATGATACATTGATATTGATTTCAGACTATTAATCAAAAGAGGCTAGCATTGTTGTTGACATTATTTAAATATGAACTAAGTTTATGAGTTCAATTAAGGGGGCGAACTTAGGTGGCTTTGTTGGGAGTTGTATAAGATCCCTTAAAAAAATATTATTTGTTAAAAAAAATGACAAAAAAAGAAAAAAAGCAAAAGACAAAGCTACAATTAAAGGACATTCAACATAAAAGAATGACCCAAGTTGCCACTAGAGAACAACTAGACGCATTTTCTTACATGACAATTACATTAAAAATTTGACCCAACTTGCCACTATACTATAACTTCTCTTTAAATTGAAAAGAAATTACATTTTATATATATTAATAATATTCACCAAACTTGAATAGAATTTTTTAATTTGTTCTTCAAAAACACAAACTCAAATTCTTGATTTATAGTGCAGTGAACGTATCCGTTCACTAAGTTAACCGTGTCTAGTTAAGGGTTAAGAAGCGAGACCGTCTTCCATATTTGAGATAAATGATAATAATATATTGATTGATGATGGTAAAGTTACAATAAGCTCGCCTTTATAGGGCTTGATCAAGAATAGTGAAGGGTTACAGCCTTTCGCTTATTAACCTAATAATCTATTTAATATAAAAATAATAATATTAATTAAATATTCACAGCATTGCCTTCCCCTTTTGGAAAGCTTTGTCCTCAAAGCTTGAGTATTTTCCTAATGTCGTCCTTCATTCAGATTCAGTGTCGATATTAGAATCGGACGTGATTTCTTGTGTAGAGACTTGCACTTCCTTTCCATTGATGATTTTGCACTGTATTGTCTGATTGTTCCTACATTTATGGCCTAGGATCCAATCATCACCGCATTGACGACATATGTTTTTCTTCTTTTTTCTATTATCAGAGTAACTGTTAGATGACTTTGATCTATTTTCCATTTCATAGGCATATGATTGAGGTTTGTGGCATTGATGGCCGGGAGACCAAGTATTTGCACAGTACCTACATTGTGTCTCTTTTTCTTGTCGATAATGGTTATCACCTCTTGTTTTTATTCCTTCCAGTTTGCGTTTTGCAGCTTTTGCTTTATGTCTTACTACCTCTACGTTAGGTATGTCATGTAACTTTAACTCTTTTTGGAGGTACAGTTTAAGACGTCCTAAATAGGTTTCGAGTCTTTGTTTGTCCGACAACCCAAATACTCGTGTCGATAAGGATTCCCACTGATGTGTGAATTCCTCAACGCTTCCAACCTGTTGTAATCTGGTAAGTTTATTGAAAAATTCATCTTCTTTGATACCTTGAAACCTATTAAAAAAATCATTTTTGAACAAGTTCCAGGTGTAGGCAAAATTGTCTCTCTTCCACCATAAGTACCAATTATAGGCATACCCTTCCATATGCATTGATGCATATTTCACCTTCTCCTCGTTAGATTGAATATTGTAAATGTCGAAGTATTCTTCTGCCTTGTTTAGCCAAGAACGCATTGGTCTTCACTTCCATTGTATTTCGACAACTCTATTTTTGCCTTATGTGGGTACATTATGTAAGGGTGATATTGATTCCCTTTTGCTTTATGGTTTGATGGTGGATCAGAACTATTGGATGATGTAAGTGACATATTTGAACTGCTTTGTTGTTGGCGGTGATTTTTATCTTTTTTATTCTATACTATCTTACTGATAGCTTCTATTTGGTTGTTTAATCATGCCTCCATATCTGGCAGTACTTTTGTTTCTATCTCTTGCTTAAGCATCGCATTGTTAATCTTTATTTCTTTTTGCAATTCTTCTTGATTCTTGGCAAGTGCTTCCTGTGTGAACATATGAAATGAGGCATCTAGCATGTCTGGACTGCTGACTTGGTCTGTCTTAGGCATTAGTCTTTGTAACACCTCCATTAATATATTATGGTTCTACGTCATGGTGTTCAAGTTCTGGGTTATGGTGTTTATGTTTTGAGTCATAGCACTCATTTTGTCATCCAAGTCTTTTTGTTTTTTCATTCAGAGTGTCAAATTTTTCACTCAACCTTCTTTCTAGTACGAGAACAACTTCATCTTTGATTTCTTTTTTAAGCACGGCATTGTTATTTTTCATCTCTTCCTTTAAATCTTCTCGAAACACTGTCTCAAGTTCGTCCATTCTGGAGTTTAGACCTTCGACGATTTTTAAATCTCTAATTTGGTCTTTTTCTAATTTTTCTAGTCGGTCTCGTAACTCAGCCATGGTTCTTGACCTGGTGAGGGGAGGTAAATATTTGGAATCAATCGTGGAGTAAGGATAAGGGTTAGGGTTAGGGATAAAATAATAATACAATAAATATTATTAAATTATAACAATAATTTATTATATATATTAAAAATAATAACACAATAATTATTATTCAAATTATAATAATTTTATTATGTATGAATAAAAAATATAATAATAAAAAAATCTATTATTAATTTTTTTTTGTTTTAATGTATGCAGGTCATTGGGAATGGCAGGAGATGATGGCGGAATGGTGGGAGATGATGGTGGGGAGGCGGCAGTGGAAGAGTGGGGAGGGAGGGACAACGCAACAATGGGAGGGCGCAGGTAGTGTGGGAGGTACAACGGATGGGAGTGGCAGGGAGTAGCGTGGGCAGAGGTGGAGAGCTAGGGAGATGGTCGCTGCGGTGGGAGGAGGAGGCTGCGTGCGAGGTGGGAGGCGTGGTGTGGGAAAATGCAGCACGTGGTCTGGGCGTAAAGGGAGGCCACAGGTTGTTGGAGCAGACGGACAGAGGGAGTGAGAGGGTGGATGTGGCAACGGTTGGAGGGAGGCGCGTGCAGGAAGGGCGTGCGTAGAACGTGAATGGGAGGAGGAGCTGGAACGCGGGTTGGATGGAGATGGCGAGAGAGAGGAGTGAGGGCACAAGGTAGCCGCAGTTAGGTGTGAAATGGAGTGGTAGTGTGGGAAGAGGGGGAAACAATGAAGGGACGTAAGCGTGGAGGCGTGGAGCTAAAGGGAGATGTGGAGGGCGTGATAGAGGACGAGGGAGTAGGGATGAGCGATGAAGTAAGTGCACGAGGGATGCAATGTGCACAGAACGTGACCACGATTGTGGTTGAAAGTGATGGTTGAGGAGGCTAACTAAAGTGTGTCGAGGAGTGATGGGGAGGATGAACAGGAGGGTGTGGACAAGAATGTTTGCAGAATGGTGGACGGAGCACACGGAGGGTGAGTGAGGCGAGGCGATGGAGGAGATGGAAGCAGGTGGGTGATGAGCGGAAGTAAGTTGATGAGCCGATTCCGAGCTCAGGTCGAAGGAGCGAATCCGCTCTGATACCAAATGCAGTGAACGTATCCGTTCACTAAGTTAACCGTGTCCAGTTAAGGGTTAAGAAGCGAGAACGTCTTCCATATTTGAGATAAATGATAATAATATATTGATTGATGATGATAAAGTTACAATAAGCTCGCCTTTATAGGGCTTGAGCAAGAATAGTGAAGGGTTACACCCTTTCGCTTATTAACCTAATAATCTATTTAATATATAAATAATAATATTAATTAAATATTCACAGCATATAGATCTTTAACCCATTCACAAAATTACAATAAAAATGATTTTTTCTTTGCCTTACAACCCAAAAAAATAATAAGTATAAATAATATGAATGATATTTAAAAAAATACACTTGAAAGAATAAAAAAACATAGTCAAATGATATCTTTAAATAAGTTGTTCACCCATTTATATTTATAAGTTTGGTGATATTTTTTGATAAGTTGTACATATATTGGAATATATCTAATAAATTTACAACTATAGCTATTTACATTAGTGTTTTTCAGATTTTAAATACATTATTGTTATTTTTTATCAAATTTAATAATTTGTATTATAATTATTAAAAATAAAAATTAATTGGATGTGATTTGAATATATAAGAAAAATTGTTATGCTCATTCACTTAAGATTAAATCTCATTTTGAATCTTTTTTATTTAGGTACCAAGCTAGAAATGAGGTTATAAATCCATGACATGAGAGTAACCCAATAGTTAGGAGCTTGGAATAGTTTGATGGAGGACTTGGAGTTTTATCTCTTAAGATTTGATAGCTTGATAATATGGAAGCATTGGTGGGTCGAAAAAGTAGATCACAAGTCTTAAATTATGAATCCATAAACATATTGAGAGCTAACATGAATGGATGCACTATGAATTGTTGTTGATTTATTAAGTTTTGTTTGAATTATTCAAGATAAGAATTTGCACTTAGATACTTGCTTAAGTTATTATTAATGAAAAGTATTGTTACTGTTGACATTATTTAAATAAAAACTAAGTTTATGAGTTGGATTAATGAATGTTATATTTGCCATAATTCATATGTTATTTTCATTTTTCACTCTAAAATACACCTAGTTTCAGTCCTTAATTTTCCATTGATCCAATTTGAAAACTTTAAACAAATAAATTTATTTGTACTAATTTTAAATTTTTTATAATATTATTAAATAATTTTTTAACAATATTGAAGTAAATTTTTTGAAGTATAAAATGTATAAATATTTTGGATTATTAAAATACATAAATAATTTAATATTATAAATATTTTTGTAATTTTTAGTATCATAAAAGATTTAAAATTAAAAACATATTAAAAAAAAAATACTCTTATTCTGTATAAACAAGAAAGTTTTATTCACTAAGTTTAATGTCTAGCTAAACTACAACCTTAAAATTATGATATTATCATTATTAATCATTTAATATATTATATTATCATTATATCAATATATTTTATCATTATATAAAATATAAAAAATCATTTCAATATTAAAAATATTATATAAAATTATAATTATTGTATTCTTATAATCATAAATATTTTTTACAATTTTTTTCTGAGAAAGCCACCAATTTGAGCGAACCCTTGGGACTATTTTACAAAAATATTTTATTTAGTATAGCGAGACAGTTGTTCGCCATCCTTCCGATAACCCCGTAGCCAAAAGGATTCCAATAACCACCTGCAATTCCACACAATATTAATCATTCCGGCATTCTGGCATTCCAACATTGAAATGATCAACTAACTAGGATAAACAGAGCAGTGAAATGGAAATGAGAGAAGAAGAAATTGGGCTAACCTGTGCAATTGACATCTGCACTCCTGCTTCGAGAAGAAGCTCTCTTCGACGAAGTTTATCAACCGATTAGATGGAGATAATAGTGGATATGACATTGACTGCCCCAAAAATAACCGCAGAGTAAACTGAAGAATCGCTCTTGAATCCCAAGGTATGGAACAAAACGGGAGCATAGAACATAATGGCAGTGATACCAGTCAACTGCTGGAAGATCTGCAGATATATTGTTATGATCAGATGATGTCTATTCCTGCGCTTCATGAGGTTTCGAAATGGATGCTTAACTTGCGTGGATATTCTACTAGCTGAACTAGTTCATTGAACTCTACATCCACATGATTGGTTCCCCTGTTTTTTCTCAATACTTGCCTTCCGTCTTCCGGGTGTCCTCTTTCAGACTGTTGGGTGTCTCTACAAAAAATACAGACACCAGAGTTAGCAGAATTGCAGGATCGTGCCAAGCACAACCAAAGCCTCCATCCCCATGGCTTGATCTTAGCTGTAAAATAGTTCACTGTATTTGCGAATAGAATGCCTATTCTGATGTTCAATCCCATCCTTAAGTGGGCGGGCAGATTCAAATATAAGTTTGCCGCCTATTATTGAATTCAAATACATGGTATGGTGCACGGATGCATACATCCAATCCATTTCATACATGACAGGCGGCATCCATCTAGTTGATATGCTAACGGCGCCTGTAGAAAACGGAAGAGGAGGGAAAACGGGGGCGAGGTGGGTCCAAGAGAACGAGACAGCTTTTGAGTTGAAAATGACTAAGCTTCTCACCAAATTTCGCACGACTCTAAATATAAAATTCAAGAGAACGATACTTCAATTCAAATTGATGAACTTGTATTGTATCATTAAATTAAACTACTCCCACTATGGAATATTTCCCTTTATCTATATATATATATAGATATACCCCTCGGATTATCAGATAGCAAGAACGAAGTGGCAGCGTACCAGGAATATTTCCCTCTATCTGCATATAGATACCCCAACCGGCCTCAGTTTATCAGATAGCTCGAACAAAGTGGCAGCGGATCAAGTTGGGAGGGTAAAACTTTGGAGGACGATGGCCAGCCCGGACAACTTCGACTGCTCTCGACATGAAGCCATTGGTATTGTGATTGTGGGAGGCGGCGTTGCAGGGCTATCCACTTCCCTTGCCCTCCACAGGTCCATCTCATCTCATTTTTCAGCTTAATAACTTTGAAATTATACTGGGGCTGTACATACTCATACAAATGTATTATATGGATGGATGCATGCAGGATCGGCCTTAAGAGTCTAGTGCTGGAGCGCTCCAATACTCTTCGAGCTACGGGCACAGCGTTCACTATGTGGGCCAATGCTTGGAGAGCGCTTGACGCTCTTGGTGTAGCAGATACCCTTCGTGCAAATTATTCTCAGCTTGAAGGGTGAGCAATTATATGTTAGTAATGTCAAATTTATTTTCATCTCGCATCAAGAAAATCATGATACTGGTGCTGGTCACGCAGAATACGAGGTTTGTCAACGTCTTCTGGCGTCCAAAAAAATGTTCAGTTCATAAAAGATCACACAGCTGGGTAATCGGTTTGTATATATCTATACTCATTTCAAATTATAGTAAGCCCACTATTTTTATCTTAAATTTAATTTCTGATGATCAATTTCAGGGATCAAGTATGACTTGCGTGGAATCTCGGTGCATAGAAAGAAACGCGCTTTTGGAAACACTGGGTAAAGCATTGCCTGATGGGAGTATCAGATTCAACTCTAAACTTGTCTCCATACATAAAAGAAACGGCTCTCCTTTGACCACACTAGAGCTGGCAGATGGAACATCCATCACAGCTAAGGTATGCTTGTAGTTGTAGGTAATACCCACTGCTTTGTCTTCTTGGTTTCCAAATGGTGTAAAACTGATGTGATGTCATTATGATGGTCAGATCGTAATAGGATGCGATGGCGTAAATTCGATCGTTGCAGAGTGGATGGGTTTAGAAGCCGCTAAGCCCTCAGGACGTGTTGCCTTCAGAGGGATGGCAACGTTTCCTGAGAGCCATCCTGCAATACTAGAGAAAAAGATGGTACAGATAATGGGTAAAGGGGTGAGGGCAGGATTCATTCCGTGCAGAGACAAGCAAGTCTATTGGTTTATAACCAAGAAATCACAACCAGATGGTAACTTCTGATACAGATTTCCACATTCAAATCGATTCAATTTATGTAGTATGCAGGCGGTCCGCTTTTATTTAGGTTTATCATGATCATTACTGTAAATAGGTAGCGCTGAGCTGAGTTGAGCTGAGATTGATTTTACAGATGCCCAAGTATCTCATGATTCGGAAAGCCTGAGGTGCGCAGCGTTAGAGGCCGTGAGAGATTTTCCAGAACCCATTGGAGAGTTAATAAAGTCGAGTCCCGCAGACACGTTGAATTTTGCGGATTTGAAGTTGAGATGGATATGGCCGTGGGAATGGGACAGGATGGCAAATGGAAAGGGAAGCGTGACGGTTGTTGGTGACGCGTTACACCCAGTAACGCCTGATCTGGGTCAAGGTGCGTGCTCTGCCTTGGAGGACGCTGTGGTTTTGGCTAGATGCATCTCTGTTTCCCATATAAATTTGGAGGATATAAATTGGGGAGAAGAGGAAGAAAGAATGATAGAGGACTGCTTTCAGAAATACTTGGCTGAGAGGAAATGGAGAGTGTTGAGCGTCCTTGGAGGAGGATTTGTGGGGGGCATTGTGCTGGACGGATCCTCCCGTTTCTTTCGATTCCTTCGCGACTGGATTTGGTTCCCTCTCATCTCCATGTCACATTCTCCCTACTTCGCAGCCAGCTCTGACTGTGGGACTCTGCCGTTCCCATCAACGCCATCCCCTCTTGCTCATAAATTGCCCTTCCCATCAACTTCATCTCCTCATGCTCATAGCTTATAGATTATTCTCCTCAAGGTCATGACTCATAAATTATAATTTATGAGAGAAAATAAGTCCGTTCCATTGGAGTTATGATTACCCTGTATCCACCTATGCAACTCCTCATGCTCATAGCCTATAGATTATTCTCGTCAAGGTCATGACTCATAAATTATAATTTATGAGAGAAATAACTCCGTTCCATTGGAATTATGATATGCCTTGGCTTGATTAGAGGATACCCTGTATCCACTTATGCAGAGGTAATGGAATGGTATCCTTGAATAACTTTTCGAACGTTGATATAAACGAAGTTACGCTGTTCTTCAATGGGATGGGATGTAGTGAATTTTGGAAATAAATTAAGATTGGTTTAATTAAATTTATTAGATCTCTTAGATAAATTTAGATTTATGGATCTATGCGGGTTTGAAATCACTTTATTTCACAGAAGTATTTTAAAATGATTAATTTAGATTTCTAAATCTATGCTAGTTTGAAATCATCTCACTTCAGAGAAATCTTTTAAAATGATTAATGTTAAATTAATGATCATTTATAATTTTATCAACACACAAACCAAACCATCAATCTAAATGAAAATAATAAATTAAAGTTAAGTATATTTTATTTAAAAATTAAGTATATTTTATAATTTTATACTGAAAAAATTGTAATGATAACTTTATATATGTTCTCTTCATAAAATATATTATACAAAGCTAAACTACAATAATAACAAATTTAGTACCAAAAAATAATAAAATCATATAATTAGACAAAGAAGAATCTCATACAATTTTAATAGGGTTATTTTGATTATTTATGTAATGTGTAAAACGCATATAAGTAGAGATCGATCACAATTTTGAATTTTTTTAGTATTTAAATATGTGTATCTTAATTGTTTTTAATATTTTAGTGCTAAATAAGTTTAAATTTAGATGAATTTAAAATAGTTTTATATCACTAAATAATCTTTCAATCTAATTTTGAATGTAATACTTATTTTCACTTTATTATAATTGAGTACATACATTTCAAAACAAAATATATATTTAGGTCAAAATTAAAAGAAAATAAGTAAATTATGAAGAACAAGATAAAGGTTTTTTTTTGGGTATAAGGATGGTTTTCAATGAAAACCTAGTTTCCAAACTAAGGGCTAAGTTTATGGGTTTAGAGAACCCTTAGTCTAGGCAAGTTTCATCACTTTAAGGGGTCTTTCACTGGAAAAGTTTATGTGATTGAAAAATGATTAAGAATGGATCATTATATAATTTGTCATAATGTGTCATCTATCTTGGTGCTTTTTGAGTGGAAAATTTGGAAGTATTGGCTTGTAGTGCCCATTTTAGAGGCTTCTAGGGCCCATTTTAGTAGTAGGTTTTGCTTTGGTGATTTTGAGTCTAGAACCTTTTGAAGTCCATTTAAGCCCTTAAACTGTCGTTTTGGGGGTCTAAACTTTGTGATTTTAACTCTACACATCAAGAAATTTCAAATAGTGCAAAAATTACCTAAATCAGATTTTGTATGTGGACGTCATGCTTCTCGCAAGTTGACCTATCATGTTGAGCAACATGATAGCAAGCAGATGTATATTCTAGAGGGGCCAAAACCCTAACATTAATTAGGGGTTGAGGCATGCAAAAACCCTACCCTAACCCTAACCCTAGATGACTATTAGTATATGTTAAATATTGGGCTGCTAAGAAAGGAAGCCCCTAGTTCCATTTTATTTCTATTTTTATTGTTCCTTGGTTGGCTAGAGCATTCAAAGGAAGTAGATGATCCTGTAGCAACCATACTGGCCACAATGTCTATGACAACTCCATAGTGTGTTGATTTGTATAGCTCGGATGGTCTTCTCCATATGCTTGGTGTCTTAGCATGTGGGGGACATAAAGTGGTCCCTAGGTATGAACTTTATGTTATAAAGTTCAAGTGACTTTTTATTTTGTGAGGAATAAAGTGATTTTAAGTTGTGTCAATGAGAGAGTAAAACATAACTGTAGATCTTGAAAGGGATAGGATTTAATCTCAACCATGAGATCTTAATAATTTCCAAATAACCTCCTCATGAAGAGCAAAAAGGAAATCTAGGATAAAAATACATGATTCATTATTCATTAATGAGAAGAGAGTGTGAAAGCTAAAGATAAATGAAGGAGGAGCAACAAGGAGGGGCGAATTTCTCAAGGAGAGAAGAGGCGTGCATCCCAAGAAATATGTACAACATTTATTGCATTGATATGTACAACACGTTTTTCAATGCAATGGCCCGTGTGAGGAGGCACGGTTTCCAAGGGTTTCATACAATAGGTACAGTTCCTTGTGTAGGCATGAAAATCGAGGTAGCCATACATCAGTTTTGGTGGGTACGATATACTGTAAAATCTGGAACAAAAATTGAGGCAGGGAAAGCAACATTAAATCTATCCATACATAGGCCGTACAATTTATGATTTCAGTTCTATAATTTTTTGGCATGCAAATCGAGGTCTATTTTGTGCATTTAATGTTGCATTTATTGTTGTAAATCTTCATAAATTTCTCTGTGGGATGAAATAAAATTTCTCTCTTGAATTGGTTTTCCCTTCGGGGTTTTTCCAGGGGCTTTGCTAAAAAATATCTTGTGTCATTTAATTAGTTTGTTTCCTAGTTTTTGTTGTGCATTTGAAGTAAAGATTCAATGTGTTTTCAGTGATAAATTTCAGTTTTGAATATACATTCATGAAGGGGAATTAAACTGTAAAAATACAATTTATTGAAATTGAAAACCAAGACTTGAACCATTAAAAATTACATGGTATTAGAGCATTGATACTGAGAGGGGAGATCAAGTAGTAGACACAACGGTTAGCAAGAGAGTTGCAGGTTGTTCTCGGAAAAGAGGGTTGGGCCTTGTTATCAGTAGAGTGGGTCATATGGCTACAGGTTTTAGGTTTGAGGATAGATTGGAGGGGGGGGTGGAAATTTCAATCCATGGAAGGAAAGGATTCCTTTGTTGTTGGAGGAGCAGGAGTTGTGGAACATTGTTGAGAAAGTTGTCACTATGCCTACAAATGCAACATTGTTGGTTGAATATACTAAAAGGAATGTTAAATCCAAGATTATAATCCTTGATTCCATTGAAGACCATGTCGTTCCTCATGTAACTGGGAAAAAGAATGCCTACGAGATGTGCAAATATTTAAATAAGTTGTGTCGGCGTGACAATGAAAAAAAAAGATGATGTTGAGAGAAAAACTAAGAAACACCAAGATGACAAAACTGATATAGTTACATCATATCTTACCAAGTTGACACGGATTCGTGATCACATAGGGGTTGTTGGAGAAAAAGTGGAAGGGATAGAACTAGTTAGAACTACCTTGAATGGTTTTTCAAAACCATGAAATACATTTGTTCAGTGTATTGTTTCCAGGGAACATCTTCCTAATTGGGAGAGACTTTGATATAACTTTATACATGAGGAGATCATTGTTAGTTCCATATAGGTAGGCCAGCTGTGAGGGGGTGATGATGAAGAAAATGGGAACATCTTGCTAATTGGGAGAGACTTTGGGATGAATTTATAAAGGAGGAGATCAGAGTTAGTTCCATACAGGGAGGCCAGCTGTGGGGGGATGATGATGAGGAAAATGTGGCTCTTTCAGCAAAGGGAAAGAACAGGTCCAAGAAAGGTCAAACAAGTAAGACTAAGTCAAAGGGTGAATAGAAAAAGGACATGAGTAAATTTAAGTGATTTGCAAGTCATAAGATGGGGCACTATCAGATCAGTGTCCTAATAAGAAAAAGAAGAGCTAGGTTGCAGCTTTAGCTAAAGTAAATGAATTTACTACTATATTGAGAGAGAGTTCTCTTTGTTGGTATGGATTTCCTCAAGTGCAGCTTCTACCAATGTTTGGTATATAGATAGTGGAGCCTCCAGGAATATGACAGGTGTGTGCAAGCACTTTACATATATTACATAGAGTGATGTGGATCTTGAGGTTGAGCTTGTAGATGATTCCAAGGTCAAGGCAGTTGGCCGTGGGACAATTCGTTTTAGAGGGAGTTTCAATAGCCCATGGTAGTGAGGGATGTATTGTATGTTCTAGGGTTGTCGAAGAGTTTAATGTCAATATCCGCTATGGAGGATAGGTGGTACCATGGAGATACAAGGTGATATTTTGATATGGATAGGTACTCATCTATCTTTAGGGATCTAATGTCACAACAAAAAAGGTGATTGGGATTAGGCAGGGGAAACTATGCAGGCTTATGTTTCCACTAGCTCAAGCCTTGATACACAATAGAAACAATTGTGACTTATGTGACATATGGCATAGGAGGATGGATCATTTTCACCATGGAGCTCTTCGGTTGCTAAGAGAGATTGTTACTCCGTTGCCAAATTTTAGTACAAAGCATCATGATGTGTGCAAAGGATGTGCACTCAGGAAGTACACCAAGACTTCATTTCCAAACTTAGTGATTTCAGAGTAGCGAGGATTCTTTATTTGGTACATTCAAATGTATGTGGGTCAATGTCAGCATTATCTTTGAGTGGGTTTGAGTATTATGTTTCCTTTATAGATGACTTCTCCAGGAAGACCGGGATTTACTTCATGAAGACCAAGAATCAGGTCGTCAATCGGTTTCAAGAGTTTAAAGCTCTTGTGGAGAACAAAACATGAAGGAAAATCAAGGTGTTGAGGTCAAACAATGTGGGTTAGTATAGCTCCAATGACTTCAAGAACTTTTATTTATAGGAGGGAGTCAAAAGAGAGTTGACAATTCCATACAACCCACAACAGAATAGGTTTGCAAAGAGAAAGAGCAAGGCCATTATTAGAGCAGCTAAATCCATGTTACATTATCAGGATCTACTGATGTTTCTTTGGGAGGAGGCATTCAACACACTTGTTTACATTTAGAACAAGAGTCCTCATAGGGAATTAGTGAATAAAACTACCAAGGAGGATTTTACAAGGAAGAATCCTGAGGTTGGACACTTTTGCATCTTTGGGTGCCTGACTTATTCTCATGTACATTTAGAGAAGAGGATTAAGCTAGATCCTGACTTATTCTCATGTCCATTTAGGAGAAAATGAAATATTTGTTAGGTATAGTGAAACTTCAAAAGATTACCATATATACATTCTTTCCTTTAAGAAAATAGTGGTGAGGAGGGAAGTGAAGTTTGAGGAGGAAAAATCCTTTAGGAAGTCTCATGTGTCACCTATAGTAGAGAAGGGGTAGCAGGCTCCTCAGTTTCAAGTGGGCACACCACAAGATACAAGGTCATAGGGTTTAGGTTCTTAGGGTTTGATAATTATGTGTTCTTAGGGTAATGCTACTTAATATTCAAGTTCATAGTCTTCATATGAGAGAGATGAGTGGGATATATGTGTTACATAGGAGTCCAGTTCAAGGAAGAGGAATCCAATATGGCCTCATACGACCTTAAAGGATGCACAAGAGAATGTGGAAAGTCCTAAGAGGAATGCCAGGGAGAGTAAGATGCCAGATATATTTTGTACTTATAGGGTTTTGATGAGTTGTATCTGAGAGTCTGAGCCTTCAACTTTCGAGGAGGTAGTAGACCACTAGGTTTGGAGAGATTCCATGGTGGAATATTAAAATTCCATAATGAATAATGATGTTTGGGAGGTTGTACCAAGACTTGAGGTGAATTCAGTTGTGACTTCCAAGTGGCTCTATAAAATCAAGCATGTTGTAGATGGAAGCATTGAGAAATACAAAGCTCGGTTTGTGGTTCAGGGGTTCTCATAGGTAAAGGGACTTGACTATGATGAGACCTTCACATTGGTTGCGGGATATACTTATATCACGGATATCATGTTCATTGTAGCATATATATTGGTTGGAGTATACATCAGATGGATGTGAAGACAACATTTCTGAATGGATTCATAAAGGAGGAGGTCTATATTAAGCATCCAATGGGATTTGAGGTGCATGTGAGAGAGTCTCATGTGTGTAGGATAAAAATATTCTTGTATGAACTAAATCAAGCTCCATGAGCTTGGTACTCAAGGATTTATAGTTATTTGTTACAGTTAGGCTTTGTGGAGAGTGAAGTGGATCCCAACCTATACTACATCCCGGTTGGTGAGGATCCACTCATTCTTATATTGCATGTGGATGATGTATTTCTCATGGGGTCAAAGAAGCTCATTAGGGAGTGCAAGAGAGATCTTCCTTCAACGTTTGAGATGAAGGATATTGGTCTAATACACCATTTTTTGGGATTAGAGGTTTTACAGGAACTAGGACAAAAAAATTTGATTCAGGGGAAGTATGCAGTTGACATTCTAAAGAGATTTCAAATGGAGGATTGCAGGTCTATGTCGACACCAATGATAACCAACTAGAATAATTTAAATGCTTATGAGCCCAAGTTGGTAGATCCCACCTTATATCGTCAATTGATTGGATCCTTGATGTATCTAGTCAACACTCGACCAGATATTTGTTTTCCTGTGAACACTCTTAGTCAGTTTATGTTTGATCCTAGGAGAGTGCACTAGACTGTAGAAAAACACATACTCTATTACTTGCGTGGCACTATAGATTTTAGTTTGAGTTATGTCCAGGGAGATGGATTCAGACTGGTTGGTTTCAGTGAGTCATATTGGGCAGGCAGTGTGGTTGACATGAAGAGCACTTTAGGGTGTTCCTTTAGTTTGGGCTCAACAATAGTGTGGTGGTTTAGTGGGAAGCAGAAATCAGTTTCATTGAGTTCTGCCGAGGAAGAGTATATGGATTCTAGTTTGGAAGGTTGTGAGGCCATCTGTATTTGCAAGATGCTTGTTGGGTTATTTGGTCAGCAGTTGTATACAACCATGATTCATTGCGACAATTAGAGTTGTATACCACTTTAATCATTGATTATGGAGCTTCAAGGAATATGGTGTCCACAAGATAGTCTTTCTCCTCTCTTAATTATTTTGGTGTTCCAACTATTGTGTTGGGTGATGACTCTGAAACTACTTGCAAAGGTAAAGTCGTTATTGATCTTGAGTATGGTTCTTTCATTAATGTTTTGTATGTCCCGGGACTTGTTGCAAACCTCTTGTTAGTCTATCAGATGAATCACATTGTGTCTTTCAAGGAGGTTTTCTTCACACCTAATGATGTGGAAATTTCCGAAATTTCTAAAGGAAGAGTTGTTTCCTTAGGTACTACTGATCATAACTCAAAACTCTATAGGTTTTCCCACTTTGTTCCTTTCTCTTCATCTTCTCCCCTCCTCGCTAATGCCAATGATTCAAGCAAATTATGGCATGATATATTTGGTCACCTTAATTACAAATACCTTTCTCAACTTAATGAGAAGAATATGGTCATAGGGTTTCCCAACATCAAGTTTTCTAAAGGAGTCTATCAAAGTTGTATCATAGGAAAACACCCTGAGCATAAGTCTGAGACAGCCAAGTCTAAGCGAGCCTATGCACCCCCTGAGCTCATTCACAGTGACATATCAGGTCCATTCCCCCATGTGTCTTTGAACAATGAAAAATACATCCTAACCTTCATAGATGACTTTTCTAGATACTGTTGGGTCTTTTTCCTCCAATTAAAGTCTAAAGTTTTTAGTTGTTTCAAGATTTTCAAAGCCTCAATTGTAACATACCCCTTTTTGCTGAAAAACATTTTATGTTGGAAACATTATGTTAACTTTTATTGTAAAGTTTTATATTGGACAAGTGTCCAAGGATGACTGTAATTGCATAATATTTGATTATTTAATAAATTAAATAGGAGACAAACACTTAAGGGGATTGTTGAAAGAGTGTTTATTGACCCACTAGGTGGAATGGAATCTGGGGTAGAAAGCAATGGACAAGTGGCAGCATCATGATGCAACTAACTAGTTGTTGGTATGGAACAACTCCCTTGAAATGTGGTCATACATCCCTGGAAGGTGGGACTGGAGCTTGAGGCTCATTTACTGAAAACTGACCACTAAAGACCTAGGCAGTCTATATAAGAGACATCGAATTATGAACTGAGGTTCGTCACTTTTCCTGACGAGGAAATTTACCTTGGGGTTTTGCTGTGCTTGCACCCAAGAGATTCGATGAGGGGATATGTTGAGTTTATGATCATGGTGTAAGTCTGCCTGTTATACTATTGAGTGAAGAAGTACATTGATAAGTGCAGAAGTTACATTGCTGAGTGTAGAAGTCATATTTTGATTGCAGAAGTTATATTACTTAGTGGCCTTGCTTCTACACAAATTCCATCTACTTAGTGGTTCATTAAGCAAGCACGAGGGTCCAAAGGAGGCAAGTAGTTTGGCTGCTTCTTCTGGAAAAGGTTGGGAGGAACATGCCTCCTTGGGTGTCTGTCGGCCCTATCTTCATTTACAGGTTCTACTTGTCTGTTCTAATTCTAAGTAGTTAAAATTTCTATCTGCAATTATAAATTTACTGTTTTAAGGATATTATTATAAAAATGCATTTATTTTAGTTTCTGACCTAATTAGGATTATGTATAGTAATGATTATGTAAGATGAATCGAATAAATATATTCTTTGCATTTTTCCCCATGCTAATGTTTCTGCATAATACTCTAGTACAGAGAAGGAGATTAAGGTAGATAATTTGATAGGCAGATTGCCAAATGAATGAAAAGATTAATACTGTTGTATTTCATTAGTTTTTCTTACCATTAATATTCTGTAATAAATAATATATGCTTAGGTTCAGAAATTTTAAAGGTATATAGCATCACAGGCACTATAATTATTCTTGCTTAAAAGATAAATTCCATGTCTTTCTCTTATCATTCCTTTCATCAATTAAGTGTTTAAGGTTCAATGTATTTTTCTTTCACCAGTTTTATTGAAATAACAGCTGCAAAATAATTATTTCCTAAGTACACAGTACTGTTATCCAATGCTGCTAGCAAGTATATATAATTACAAAAACAAACAGAACTCTTTCCATTTCAAACAAATGCATGATTATTTAGCACTAATTTTTATGCACAGTATTCCTAAAGTAGACATTGTAGCAGTCCTGTTACATGATACACTTGATAGGTATTCTTAGATTCTTTTCTCTCTCAAAAACAGTATAATATTACATTTCATTTTATCTTCTTTGTTAATAATTACATCTTAAATAACTGCAAGGATAAACATAATAGGAACTACAACATTTTTATTTAATTTCTACCTTAGACAGGAATAGTAAAATCTAGAAGGTATGCCTTTACATGTTTTTCCTAAAAAGACTCATATTTTATTCTGTATTATGCAACAGAACGAGTATTGTTTTTCTACGTTGTTTTTTTTTAACTAACAAAACAAATAGAGAAAACAGGTTTAGGTGATACATTCAAAAATAGCACGAGTTATCTGGATGAATATCCTTCACTTATCAAACCCTAGAAGTATCAACATCTACATTTCAGATTAAGAGTTTAGTCAAGATTCAACACCATCAGTTAACAACAGAACAAGAAACTAGTTACGATTTTATTTCATAGCCGCAAACAGAAACATTGGATTTTGGCTCACGGCCATCAATTAATCGACAGGAAAGAATAACAAAGTGAAGCTTCCAAATCCATAAACATAGTCACAAAAACCTTTATCATTTACATTCTTAAGACTGAAATAAAGATGCATCTCGGCATCAACATGAAACTATAGTATCACTTTTCAATTGAAAACCATTAACAATCAAACCCTACGATTATCTACCTTCAGAGTTAAACATTTGTTATCAGTACATCAAAGGAAAACTACTATCAAAGAACATCATGTTAGGGTTTGACTGCTTAGCACAAGGCTAAACCCTTGGTTCTCAATATTCCACAAACACACAGTAGATTGCAAATGATAAGTTTCATTTTCTTTACAAAAAATGGAGCACCACTCACGGTCTCAACCACACAAACACATGTCATATGAAAACACAAATTCTTTCATTTACCAAAGAAAGTAGAAGGGTAAAACCCTCTCCTCTGATTATTTTTCTATTAAAGTTTTACTTGAAAAATAAACACTACAGACACGACGATGAAGGGGTCGACGATTTCATCCTCCCCAAGCTGCCAAACTACTTACAAGCATTTCGACGAAGATCACTCCTCAGAGCCCAAGAAAATATGAAGTCTCGGCAATAATACAGGAAGGTCCATAAGTCACCTAACCGAAGCAACAGAGTAACCACCGAGGCTTACCATTTTCTTTTCGTAGCTGCCAGTTATCGAAACCTAAGTATGGGTGTCGGTTGACGAAGGAACCTGCCATTTAAACAAAGTAGTGGTCAAAATGAGTTTTGAAAGAAATCATTACATGCAAAATATCAATAACTAAAACTCTCAATAGAATGGAAGATACACTATTCGAACTTGAGGAACATTACCTTTTTAAAATTATCACCAAAGCAGAACGCCATAAACCACTTCCAAACTGTAAACACTATTTCATCACCGAGTGCAACGAAGGATGGAAGAACAACTCTGAAAACTATCACCTAACAAACAAGGAAATCCAAGTATCGAATCAACTTCCACAAATAATCTATCACTCACTCTGGAACTTCATTACAAAGCTGTTACTGTAAAACTTCCATAAGAGTATCGGTCCTTAAAGCTTTTAGCAGGTCACGGTTTTGAATCCGTGGAAACTCACCACAAACACATGCTATCGAAACCTTGAAGGCCCTCGGCCTGTCGGCCTCTCCTCAGAGCCACTACACCGAATGCCAAGGAACAATACCTTTGATAAACATAATGGTGGTGAGGGTTAGATCCAAAGCCCAAGACCGTGTTGATCAATAGTGGAGATCACCACAAGGGTATCAAGTAATCCAAAGCAACCACCATAGTAAAGATACCATTAATAACCCTTTCCACCAAGGAGGATAGCTCGAACAAATTCAAAACCTTAAAAATTATAGCTCGTCTCATTGTTTGATTCATCACCATAACTTCACGTGCCTATCACCACGACGATATCCATGGAGACATTCCATTGTCTCGGTGATTGGAATATTAAATGCAAAAAGAAAACCAGAGTGCTTGCCAGCATGAAATCATAATGGCATTATTGCCTACTCATCCTAAGGTATCGGTTCAATTGTAAAGTTCATAACTTTATCATATCATACACCTTGTGGTAAGTCAAGGTGGTATCGGTTTCAATTGCTAGGAATCCATAATGTTATAAAGGGTCATGTAGATGCACACACAAGACTATATAATTATTGTTCATAGGTCTATGTATAAGGCTCTGCATATATATTTCAATATAGTATAGAAATTTGTATATAGTTCCTAGGCTAGCATTTGATTATGAATTTGCAAATAGTTCCTAGGTTAAAATTTAAACATAATCTTGCATGTAATTCTTAAACTCTAGAGCATACAAGGACTTGCATATAGATAGATATTGCACACTATTTGTAATTAGCCATTTCATATAGAAATTATTATTCTTATAATTTTCATTAAATAGAAACTCGTGATAATAAAATATGGAGATAAAATATGATGTATTGATCCCATCTATTGTTTGTACAAAGTAATAAAAGGGTTAGTATAGGGTTATGAATACTATATCTGACATACGTTTTGTTTGATAAACTAGGCTAACTGAAGTTTCTCACCTAGTGGCATTTTCAAAATTTTGTCTCTTAAACCATTTAAGACTTTGGAGATTACTGAAACTGGTTAAAAACTCTTTGATCACACATCGTAAACACTAAAAGCTCTTACCTGTAATCTGCGAAAGGGACGATTCAAATGCTTTAGCATGAATGCTAAGTAAGCCTCGGGGTATCCTTAGGACCCCTTCATCATCAAACGGAAGAACAGTAGTTAGCACTTATAAACTTCATATCATCGGATCATGAACATAAGTTATATGAAAACATAGCTAAGTTAAGAAAATCATCCAGTAGCATCGAAACGTAGATATTAATCATCTTGTCGCAAACATTACACTTTTGACCAACACAGCATATAGTACAGCAAAACGACATTAAGCATTTATTATATTTCCGCACAGTTAGATTAAGCACTAAAAGCTATATTGAAATTTTTTAAATTTCTTGTAAATTTTAGGATGTTACATGTGGTATCAGAGCGCGAGTTCAAACTCTAGGCTTGAAATAGGCTCACGCGCAAACAGAAAATAAAAACCAGAAAGTTTATGTTACTAACTTTTATTTTAATTTTATTTTTGTATAGAACGATTTGTTATTAATTTGCAGGTATGGACATACCGGAGGAATCAACAGAGGATAGATCTACTCGTAATGAGCATAATAACAATAATAATAATGAAGGAATATATGTTGAATTAAATAACCAATCTTCAGAACTTCTTCATACTGTAAAATATTTAAAATCTGAGATAAGAACTGTTAAAGAAGAAAATGAATGCATTATGAAAGCACAGGAAGAGTTAAATCAGATTCTAATGGAGAAATACCATCATGAAGAAAGAGGAAGGAAATCAGAAGTAAATTCTGATTCTTGTACAATGTCCCACAAACATAAACACAATAGAACAAAGAATGGTAAAAGTATTTGTTACTCTTCATCTGAATCTGGTTGAAGTAATGGTAAATATGATCATGATAGCAGTGGCAGTGATTACTGTTCCAAGAAGAGGAAGTATAAGCATCATGAACAAATTACTGGAGAGTTTAAAAAGATCAAACCACCAACTTTTAATGGCGAAAGTGAAAAGGGTGAGAAAGATAAAGCATGGTTGTCTGGAATGAAGAAGTACTTTAATATCTACGATTACTCTTCTCAGTTAAAAGCCAAGATGGCTATTTACAATCTAATATAAAAGGCAGATATTTGGTGGCAGGATCTTAAAAGAATTAAGAGCATAAAGGAAAAAGACATAACTTGGAATATGTTTAAAAAGTTATTTAAGAAAAAGTTATTGTCGGAACAATACTATGAAGATAAGTCAAAAGAGTTTTATGATTTAAAATTGGGTACTATGAACATGAAGGAATTGTGCAGCAAGTTCCTTAGCTTGCTGAGGTATGTACCTTACATGGTCGAAGAGAAGCCTAAGGTACAAAGGTTTCTAAGTTGTCTACCTTTCAACATAAAAGACAGGATTGAGTATGATAACCCTTCCACTCTGGAAGAGGCTATGAGGAAAGTTAATTTATGTTTTGATCAAAACAGAAAAAGAGAAGGAACAACTGGATGGAAGAGTAATAAGTCTAATCATTTCGAGTATAAAAAGAAGAGTTTTAATCATAATTCTGAAAGTTTTAAGAAAAATTTTAATAACAAAAATTTTCCAAGTAATAATAATTACAGGAGTAATGCACCACAAAATTTTACTACTGCAAGGAATTTACCTAATAACAATAACAACACCAAATATGTTGAACAGAGAACACCCTTGAAGTGTTTTGATTGCGATGGACCACAGAGGAAAGTTGATTGCCCATGCAACAAAAGGACAATCAACAATATTCATAGCATAAAAGCGGAGCCAACAGTTGGTGATGTGGCAAAATAAATGCCAAGGATAAATGCAGCGCTGGAAAATCGTCGAGCAGACCATCAAACTTCCATGGTCGAAATCAAAGGTATGCTACAAAACCAATCTATTTCCATTTTAATAGATCCAGGCGCAAGTTTGAGTTATGTTTCACCAAAATTAGTGAAAATTTGTAAGTTAAAGGTAGAGAAATTTGATAATTCATGGCTATTTCAGATAGCAACAGGCACTAAAAGAAAGGTCACAGATTTTGTTAAAAATTGTGATGTATTTTTGAGTCAGCTGAAAACCCAAGTTAATCTGAATGTTTTACCCTTAGGGTCATATGACTTGTTGATTGACATGGATTGGCTTGAACAACATAGAGTAGTACTTAATTGTTATGATAAATCTTTTACTTGTCTGAATAATGAAGGTAAAGCTGAACAATAGAAGGAATTCATAGGAAGATTTCAGTATGACAAATTTCTGCGTTACAAGTTAAGAGAGCTGCTAGAAAGGGCTGTAAAATGTTTGCTGTTAATGTTATTGATGATGAATGTTCATCTAAAGAATACAAGTTAAAACTGGAGGATATTCCCATCCTTAGGGACTTTTCTGACGTATTCCCGGAAGAAATTCCAAGATTACCTCTGAAAACGGAACTTGATTTCACCATTGAGTTAGTACCAGGTGTGAAAATTAGATCACATCCAATAACTATGCAATAAATTAACCTCTCTCATATAAAAAATCTCACACAGCTGCTCAAAGACACAAAAATTATGCACAAGAATGGAATTCTGTATTACTTCTCATGAATAATAATTACACCAGCCAACATATGAATGTTGTAGGTTGTTATTAAATAATATTACAGCAATAATTTGAATGGCTAAAGATGCCAAAAGAATATTCCATCCATCAGACTTTCTAAAACTGCCCACCCCCCCTAGGTGGCAAGTTGGCTTTCCAAATCTGCTCAAAAGCTCACGAATTGCTAAATTAGTGAGCTGAAGGTAAAATATAGGTAAAAGAAATGACAAATATGAAATTTGGGTGGAAATAGAGTTAAGGAAAGTTTTTGGTGAATAAAACACTTTCGTAGGTTGACTAACTCTTTCCTTTGGGGGAAAAAGCAGTAAAAGCGGCAACTTTCTTCACAAATGCGCCCTTCTTCACAAATCTTATCCAAAATTGTTTAGGAATGCACCCAAGTGGCCTAGGAGACTTGTAGAACACACCTCAGATGGAATATTATCCTCCCAAGTTGCCTTGTGGGCCTCACAATGGCAATTTCCTCAATTATTACATAGAATGATTAATTAAAAACATCTTATGTAAATAATTAAATGGTAGGAAGGCTTAAATATTACAACACCCCCTCTTAAGTCTGACTTGAATGATCTAAATATATAAAAATGCTAAGGGCCCAGTAACAAGACTTGGTCACCCCGTACAAAATATTGTCGGTCCACAAAACAAGGATAGAAGGAAAACCTCATGGGAAAAACCTTCCCTCAAAACATGGACATAACAAAATTGAAAGGTTGTTGATCAACCCTTCACTCCACCACATGTCCAACCATTCCAAGCAGTGATCTAAGATAGCTGAATGTATTCTCTGTGAAAGCCTTGGTGAAGATATCTGCAGTTTGCTCACATGTGGGGCAATACTGCAAATCTATGATCTGTTCATGCACTAGTCCTCTGATGTAGTGCATCTGAATCTCTATGTGCTTGGTCCTCTGCCTCTGTAATGGATCACATAAAACTCTAATGGCACTCTGGTTGTCATAATAAATGACAGTAGGAGTACTGAAAGCAATCTTAAACTCAAACAAAATCCCCTCCAACCAGACACATTGTGTAGCAGCATTCACTGCTCCTCTGTACTCTGCCTCCACTGAAGATAGTGCTATGGAATTCTGTTTCTTGCTGGACCAACAAACAGGGCCACCTCCAAGCATAAAAACAAATCCTGATGTGGATTTCCTATCAAGGCTATCACAATCCCAATCCGAATCTGTGAAACCTAAGAGATCTAAGCTAGAATCTGCCACATAGTGAATCCCATCACTCTTTGTGCCCTGCACATAATAAAGGATTATTTTTGCAGCCCTCCAATGTAACTCATGTGGCTGCTCCATGTATATAGATGCCACACTCACAACATATGCAAGATCTGGACGAGTGTGAGTCAAGTAGAGTAAGCTGCCAATCAACTGTCTGTAGAGTGTACTATCAAAAAGCGGTGTAGATTCTGCTTCTTCCATTCTGACTCCAGAAAGGAATGGAGTCTTAGAAGGCTTGCAATCAGCCATATTAAAATTCTTCAACAGATCAGAAACATACTTTGACTGACATACCTTGGTACCTTCTTTTGTTTGTGAAATTTCAAGCCCCAAAAATTGCTTGAGAATTCCCAAGTCACTCATGGAGAATGCTTGGTGCATTGCGGTCTTAAGAGCTGCTATTTGTTCAGTGCTATCACCTATGATCAGAAAATCATCAACATACAACACTATTAACATAATAAAACCATCAACAAACTTCATATAGACATTTGGATCAGATTTACACCGAACATAGGATTGTGACAGCAAAAAACTGTCCATCTTTGCATACCAAGCCCTGAGGGCTTGCTTAAGTCCATACAAAGATATTTTCAACCTGCAAACAAGGTTTGGATCTGATGTGTACCCCTGTGGCTGCTGCATATATATATCCTCCTCGAGTTACCCATGGAGGAAAGCACTTTTCACATCCATGTGATGTACTTCCCACTGCTTGGAAGCTGCCACTGCCAAAACTAGTCTAATGGAGTCTTTCTGAGCTACTGGTGCAAGTGTTTCATTATAATAAAGTCCTTGGACCTAAGAATAGCACTTTTCTACCAGTATTTCCTTGTACTTAATGGATGTACCATCCACTGCACATTTAGTCTTATAAATCCATTTGCATCTTACCAACTTTCTGCCTGCGGGGAGCTTGACTAGCCCCCAAGTTTCATTATTCTGCAAAAAATGAAACTCCTCATCCATAGAAATATTCCATCTAGGATCATGTGAGGCATCCTCATATGTTTGTGGATCATAATCTATAATCATATAGCACTTCTCAGAAAGATAAGGATCATTCACATTGAGAGCAGTCTCAAACTGTGATCTAGTCTTCTTTTGGTCCTGAGGGTTACCTGCTAGTTCACCTGTTGCTTGCAAAGTTTTTGCAGACCACTTAGGCCTTGTAGGTGAGTTTGCATCTGCAATAAATTTATCCTCATCATCAAAAATATCAGAAAAAAAAAAATATCAATAACATCACTTACTTCTTCTTCAGTCGGCAGTGAAGATGAGTCTCTAATTTCTGCACTCTGAGAGGGCTCTTCGTCAAACTGTACACTTCTTTCGATGAATGCTTTATGAGTTGTCATGTTCAGCAACTTATATGCTTTGGAGTCCTCTGAATATCCCACAAACAAACATGGTTGGATTTGGGGCTGCATAGCCCTCCTCTTCTCAATCGGAATCCTAGCCCAAGCCTTTGAGCCAAAAATTCTGAAATAAGAGATATCCGGTTTTTTACCTGTCCAAGCCTCAAAAGGAGTGATACCTTTGAGAGCTTTGTGTGGCACTCTATTATGAAAATAGGTGGCACAATTTATTGCTTCATCCCATAGCTTAGGAGACAAACCTTTTGCCTCAAGCATGCATGTGGCCATCTCCTTAAGAGATCTGTTCTTCCTCTCAGCAACCCCATTCTGTTGAGGTGTATATGGAACTGTATGTTGCATCTGTATGCCCGATGAGGCACAAAATTGCTGAAAATCTGATTTCACATACTCACCACCATTATCATACCTTAACAATTTAATATTCCTACCAGACAGATTCTCAACTGAGGCTTGAATAGATTGAAAAACCCAAAAACTTCTGATTTAAGCTTGATGAAATAAACCCAATAGTACCTGTTAAAATCATCTATGAATGTGAGAATGTATTTTGCTGAATTCAATGACTCATGAGGGAATGGAACTGCTATGTCAATGTGTATAAGTTCCAATGGTGCAGTGGTTCTCTTAGTGGTAGATCTCCCATACTTGTGCTCAGGGTGTTTTCCTAGGATGCAGGATTGACAAACACCTTTGAAAAATTTGATATTGGGAAGCGGTATAACCATCTCTTTCTCATGAAGTTGGGAAAAGTATTTGTAGTTTAGGTGTCCAAATATTTCATTCCATAGCTTGTTGGACTGATTGGCATGGGTCAGTAGAGCAGAAGGTGAGGATTTTGGCACAAAATGAGAAAACTTGTAGATTCTAGAACAGTGGTCAGCAGTACCAAATGCAATACTTTTTCCTGTTGAAATTTCTAATATTTCAACATTATTGGGGGTAAAGGTGACTCTCTTGGGCAGCCCTGTATGGGTCATCTGATAGACTGACAGTAGGTTTGTAGCAAGTCCAGGGACATATAAAACATTATTAAATGACCCAAACTCAAGATCTATGCTACCTTTGCCTTTGCTAGAAGTTTCAGAATTGTCTCCCAATACAATATTCGAACCATTGGAAGAGTCAAGTGAAGTAAAATACTTACTTGTAGACACCATGTGTCTTGAAGCACCGAAATCAATGATGAATGATGAATATTGGGAAGTGCTGGCCATCAGTGCATGAACTCTCTCTTTGTCATTGGAATTTGATCCTCCATCTTTTCTTCTTGCGCTCTCTGGGAGAGGGATGTTGGCTTTTTCCAATGCTTGAGTTAATTGGTCGATGGTCTTCTTCATACAAGAGCTTTCGGGATGAAATCCCTTTCTGCAATATGTGCACTTTGTCCTTTCCTTCTTCTTGTTCAGATTCTTCTTGAAGTTTGATGGCTCTCCATTAAAATTCTGCTTGTCTTTCGGCTCACGGGTGGGCTTCTTGAAGTTGCCTTTCTTCTCGCCTTTTGAATTCTTTGAGTCTCCAACACTTAGACAATGGTCTTTGGATGGATTTTTAATGGCTCCCATTAAGACTAGCTTGTATTTCTCTTGAGTTAATCACTCCATAAATTCTGAAAGTGACGGGCTCTTCCAATTTTTAATTGCTTTCCGGGTCGAATGGAAGGTGAAGACAAAAATTGAATAGTCTGGGCCAAGCTTGGAGAGAATGGCCAAAACTAATTGCTCATATTTCTTGTCTATTCCACATTTCTTCAGCTGCAATACAAGAGACTTGAATTTGGAGAAGAAGTCTTTTAGATTATCGAAATTCTGTGGACTCAAAGAGACTAGCTTGTTATCCAATTGGTGGCCTCTCAATTCATCGGTTTTTACCGAACAATTCTTGAAGTTTCAGCCATACTTCATTAGGTGAAGTGAGGCCATCAAGATGAAATAAGAGTTCTCTGGATGTAGTGAGACATAACATCCCATAGGCTTCATCCCTTTGATTATTCCATTTAGATTTCTCGACTGCTGAGGTTGGCTCAACTTCTGTTGCCATGGTCACCCTGTAGAGCCCTTTGCTCCTCAGTAGAATCTCCATTTGTGTTTTCCAATAAAAGTAATTGAAAGGAGTGAGGATGATCTACTATGTATGATCCATTGCTGCAACTGATATAAATTTTGGACTGAATTTAGAACACTTCTGGATTCCAAAATGCGCCCTGCGGAGAATAGAATTCACCGGGTGAATTGATCAGTGTGCCCTTCCTGAGACTGTTGGATCTTGCAAGACAATCAATAGATGAAAGGAATAGATTGATGGCTCTGATACCATATGAAAATCAGATCACATCCAATAACTATGCAATAAATTAACCTCTCTCATATAAAAAATCTCACACAACTGCTCAAAGACACAAAAATTATGCACAAGAATGGAATTCTGTATTACTTATCATGAATAATAATTACACCATCCAACATATGAATGTTGTAGGATGTTATTAAATAACATTACAGCAATAATTCGAATGGCTAAAGATGCTAAAAGAATCTTCCATCGATCATACTTTCTAAAACTGCCCATCCCCCCTAGGTGGCAAGTTGGCTTTCCAAATCTGCTCAAAATCTCACGAATTGCTAAATTAGTGAGCTGAAGGTGAAATATAGGTAAACTCAATGCCAAATACTAAATTTGGGTGGAAATAGAGTTAAGGAAAGTTTTTGGTGAATACAACACTTTCCTAGGTTGACTAGCTCTTTCCTTTGGGGGAAAAAGCAGTAAAAGCGGCAACTTTCTTCACAAATGCACCCTTCTTCACAAATCTTATCCAGAATTGTTTAGGAATGCACCCAAGTGGCCTAGGAGACTTGTAAAACACACCTCAGATGGAATCTTATCCTCTCAAGTTGCCTTGTGGGCCTCACAATGGCAATTTCCTCAATTATTACATAGAATTAACCATAAATGATTAATTAAAACATCTTATGTAAATAATTAAATGGTATTAAGGCTTAAATATCCAACAATAGGTGCGGGTACCAAACTCATAGGCTCCCTAAAGGATGAATATTCTGGAGTTAAATGAGTTAAAATATCAACTGAAGGAATTAATAGATAAAAATTATATAAGGCCCAGTGTGTCTCCTTGGGGAGCACCAGTAATTTTCGTTAAAAAGAAAGATGGTACCATGTGACTGTGCATTGATTACCTTCAACTTAATAAAATGACAATTAAGAATCGATATCCCTTTCCCTGCATTGTTGATCTATTTGATCAAGTACACAAAGCAGAGATATTCACTAAAATTGATTTAAGGTCCGGATATCATCAAGTTAGAATAAAAGACGAAGACATCTTCAAAACTGCTTTCAGAATGTGATATGGACAGTACGAGTTCATAGTTATGCCTTTTGGGCTAACCAACACACCGACAGTGTTCATGTGTTTAATGAACAACGTTCTACATAAGTATTTGGATAAGTTTGTAGTTGTATTCATTGATAATATTCTGATTTACTCAAAAACTAAAGAAGAGCACGACGAACATTTAAGAATAATTTTGCAAGTGTTAAGAGAACATCAGCTTTATGCTAAGTTCAACAAATGTGATTTTTATAAAGATAAAATACAGTACTTAGATCACATAATATCTAAAGATGAAATTTTTGTCGACCCTGATAAGATAAAAGCAATTAACGAGTGGCCTGTCCCTAAAGCTGTAACTGACGTTCGGTCATTTATGGGGATAATAGACTACTACAGAAAGTTTATTGAAGGGTTCTCACGAATTGCAAATCCCATTACTTCTTTGCAGAAGAAGGAGAAGAAATTCGTATGGTATCAAAAGTGTCAAGAAAGCTTTAATAAGTTAAAGGAATTATTAACCATTGCTCCAATTTTAAAAATTGATAATCCCAATAAGGATTTTGTTGTATGCACTAATGCATGCAACAATGGCCTTGGAGGGGTCTTAACTCAAGAGGGTCATGCCATTTCTTTTGAGTCAAGGAAATTAAAAATTCATGAAAAGAATTATGCAACTTACGATCTTGAGTTGGCAGCCATGATACATGCAGTAAAAATGTGGTGCCATCACTTGATTGGAAGAAAATTCATACTAATGACAGATAATAAGGGTTTAAAGTATTTGTTGGATCAAACAAATATTAACGCAAGGCAAGCTAGATGGCTAGCTTTCCTTAGCGAGTATGATTTCGAGATTCAACATATTAAGGGTAAAGAAAACAAAGTTGCTAATGCATTAAGCAGGAATCCCAGATTAAACTTTGTGGCAGCAATCAGCACGATAAAGACAGATTTGGAAAATCAAATTGAAGAAGGAATTAAATAAGATGAAAATTATCAAATATTGCTTGGTAAAGTTGTTGAAAATTTATCTGAAAATTTAATAACAGATTACAACATTAAGAAATAGGGCTTAATGACTTATAAAAGCAGAATTTATATACCAAATGTGTTAAAGGTTAAGCTGTTAATTTTGGATGAAGTTCATAAGAGTCCCTCTTTAGAACATCCAGGTTATCAGAAAATGATAACTATGTTAAGGAAGGATTATTTTTGTCCCAATATGAAGAATGAAGTGGTTGAATACATAGCTAGATGTTTTGAATGTCAGACCATTAAGGCTGAACATCAACACCCAGCGGGACTATTGCAGCCATTGCCAATTCTAGAATAGAAATGGGAGACTATAAGTATTGATTTTATTACAGTTTTGCCTAAAAACCAGAAACAAAATGACTCCATAATGGTGGTTGTGAACAAGCTAAGTAAGGATGCTCATTTTATTCGTGTTAAAACCACTTTTAAAGGTTCCAACATTGCAGATGTATTTATGAAGCAAATATTTCGCTTAAATGGAATTCCAAATGTAATTACTTCTAATCGGGACTCTAAGTTCACTGGAAATTTTTGGATAGCACTGTTTAAAGGTTTAAATACTAAACTAAATTTCAGCACTTCTTTCCACCCACAAACTGATGGTCAAATAGAAAAGGTAAATCAGATTTTAGAAGACATGCTAAGAATGTATGTCAAAGATCAGCCATCTGAGTGGGAAGATTATTTACATTTAGCAGAGTTTGCATACAATAATCATTATCAAACATTTGATAAGTTTAGTCCATTTGATATTTTGTATGGAAGAAAATGTTGAACTCCTATTTCTTGGGATAACCCTATAGACAGATTAATGCTAGGACCGGATTTATTGAAAGAAATGGTGCTAACCATCAAATAGGTTCAAGGTAACTTAAAAGTTGCCCAAGATTGGCAAAAAAGTTATGCAGATTTGGAACTCACCGAAAGAGAATTTTAGGTTGGAGACCATGTTTTTATAAAGGTAAAACCAAAGAAAAGTTCCTTGAAGTTGGGAGTTGTGCTAAACTAGCACGAAGGTATTGTGGACCATTCGAAGTTCTATCAAGGATTGGAGCTGTTGCATATCAATTGGCTTTGACATCTGACTTAAAAATCCATAATGTTTTTCACATTTCTGTTTTAAAGAAGTATGTGCACGATGCTACTCATGTGCTGAATTGGAATGACATACAGGTGGAGCCCGAAGGAGATTTTCAGGTGGAATCAGACTGTATTCTCGATAGGAGGAAAATTATACTTCGGAATCATACCATAGGGTAGGTAAAGGTGCAATGGAAGCACCTTAGCCTTGATGAAGCTACCTGGGAACTGGAAAGTAAAATGCAGGCAGCATATCCAGTTCTGTTCCAGGAAGGATCGGATGATGAATAAGCAACACCGAGGATGATGTTGAGCTTAAGTGGGGGTGTTTGTAACAAACCCTTTTTGCTGAAAAACATTTTATGTTGGAAACATTATGTTAACTTTTATTGTAAAGTTTTATATTGGACAAGTGTCCAAGGATGACTGTAATTGCACAATATTTTATTATTTAATAAATTAAATAGGAGACAAACACCGAAGGGGACTATTGAAAGAGTGTTTACCGACCCACTAGGTGGAATGGAATCTGGGGTAGAAGAAAATTGACAAGTGGAAGCATCATGATGCAACTAACTAGCTGTTGGTATGGGACAACTCCCTTGAAATATGGTCATAGTGCCCTGGAAGGTGGGATTGGAGCGTGAGGCTCATTTATTGAAAACTGACCACTAAAGACCTAGGAAGTCTATATAAGAGCCATCGAATTATGAACTGAGATTCATCACTTTTTCTGACGAGGAAATTTACCTTGGGGTTTTGCTATGCTTGCACCCAAGAGATTCGATGAGGGGATATGCTGAGTTTATGATCATGGTGTAAGTCTACCTGTTATACTACTGAGTGAAGAAGTACATTGCTGAGTGCAGAAGTCATATTTTGAGTGCAAAAGTTATATTACTTAGTGCCTTGCTTCTACACAGATTCCATCTACTTAGTGGTTCAGTAAGCAAGCTCGGGGGTCCAAAGGAGGCAAGTAATTTGGTTGCTTCTTCTGGAAAAGGTTGGGAGGAATAGGCCTCCTTGGGTGTCTGTCGGCCCTATCTTCATTTACAGGTTCTACTTGTCTTTTCTAATTCTAAGTAGTTAAAATTTCTATCTGCAATTATAAATTTACTATTTTAAGGATATTATTATAAAAATGCATTTATTTTAGTTTCTGACCTAATTAGGATTCTGTATAGTAATGATTATGTAAGATGAATCGAATAAATATATTCTCTGCATTTTCCCCCATGCTAATGTTTATGCATCGTATTCTAGTACAGAGAAGGAGATTAAGGTAGATAAATTGATAGGTAGATTGCCAAATGAATGAGAAGATTAATACTGTTGTATTTCAGTAGTTTTTCTTACCATTAATATTCTGTAATAAATAATATATGCTTAGGTTCAAAAATTTTAAAGGTATATAGCATCACAGGCACTATAATTATTCTTGATTAAAAGATAAATTCCATGTCTTTCTCTTATCATTCCTTTCATCAGTTAAGTGTTTAAGGTTCACTGTATTTTTCTTTCACTAGTTTCTATTGAAATAACAATTGCAAAATAATTATTTCCTAAGTACACAGTACTGTTATCCAATGCTGCTAGCAAGTATATATAATTACAAAAACAAATAGAACTCTTTTCATTTCAAACAAATGCAATGATTATTTAGCACTAATTTTTATGCACAGTATTCCTAAAGGAGACATTGTAGCAGTCCTGTTACAGGATACACTTGATAGGTACTCTTAGATTCTTTTCTCTCTCAAAAATAGTATAATATTACATTTCATTTTATCTTATTTTTTAATAATTACATCTTAAATAGCTGCAAAGATAAACGTAACAGAAACTACAACATTTTTATTTCATTTCTACATTGGACAAAAATAGTAAAATCTAGAAGGTATGCCTTTACATGTTTTTCCTAAAAAGACTCATATTTTATTCTGTATTATGCAACATAACAAGTATTGTTTTTGTATGTTGTTTTTTTAATTAACAAAACAAATAGAGAAAATAGGTTTCGGTGATACATTCAAACATAGCACGACTTATCTCGACGAATAGCCTTCGCTTATCAAACCCTAGAAGTATCAACATCTACCTTTCATATTAAGAGTTTAGTCAAGATTCAACACCATCAGTTAACAACAGAACATGAAACTAGTTACGATTTTATTTCATAGCCGCAAACAGAAACATTGGATTTTGGATCACGGCCATCACTTAATTGACAGGAGAGAATAACAAAGTGAAGCTTCCAACTCCATAAACATAGTCACAAAAACATTTATCATTTACATTCTTAAGACTGAAATAAAGATGCATCTGGGCATCAACATGAAACTATAGTATCACTTTTCAATTGAAAACCATTAACAGTAAAACCATACGATTATCTACCTTAGGAGTTAAACATTTTTGATCAGTAAAGCAAAGTAAAACTACTATCAAAGAGCATCATGTTAGGGTTTGACTGCTTAGCACAAGGCTAAACCCTTGTCTCTCAATATTCCACAAAAACACAGTAGATTGCAAACGATAAGTTTTGTTTTCTTTACACAAAATGGAGCACCGCTCACGGTCTCAACCACACAAACACATGTCGTATGAAAACAAAAATTCTTTCATTTACCAAAGAAAGTAGAAGGGTAAAACCTTATCCTCTGATTGTTTTTCTATTACAGTTTTACATGAAAAATAAACACTACAGACACGACGACGAAGGGGTCGAGGATTTCATCCTCCCCAAGCTGCCAAACTGCTCACAAGCATTTCGACAAAGATCACTCCTCAGAGCCCAAGAAAATATGAAGTCTCGGCAATAATACAGGAAGGTCCATAATTCACCTAACCGAAGCAACAGAGTAACCACCGAGGCTTACCAATTTCTTTTCGTAGCTGCCAGTTATCGAAACCTAAGTATGGGTGTCGGTTGATGAAGTAACCTGCCATTTAAACAAAGTAGTGGTCAAAATGAGTTTTGAAAGAAATAATTACATGCAAAATATCAATAACTGAAACTCTCAACACAATGGAAGATACAGGGTTCGAACCTAACAAACATTACCTTTTTAAAATTATCATCGAAGCAGAACGCCAAAAACCACTACCAAACTGTAACCACTATTTCATCACCGAGTGCAACGAAGGATGGAAGAACAACTCTGAAAACTATCACCTAACAAACAAGGAAAGCCGAGTATCGAATCAACTTCCACGAATAATCTATCACTCACTCTGGAACTTTCATTACAAAGTTGTTACTGTAAAACTTCCATAAGAGTATCGACCCTTAAAGCTTTCAACAGGTCACAGTTTTGAATCCATGGAAACTCTCCACAAACACTTGCTATCGAAACCCTGAACGCCCTTGGCATGTCGGCCTCTCCTAAGATCCACTACACCGAATGCCAAGGAACAATAACTTCGATAAACATAATGGTGGTTAGGGTTAGATCCCAAATCCCAAGACCATGTTGATCAACGATGGAGATCACCAGAAGGGTATCACATAATCCAAAGCAACCACCATAGTAAAGACACCATTAATGACCCTTGCCACCAAGGAGGATAGCTCGAACAACTTCAAAACCTTAAAGCTTATAGCTCGTCTCGTTGTTTGACTCATCACCATAACTTCACGTTCCTAGTACCACGACGATATCCACGGAGGCATTCCATTGTCTCGGTGATTGGAATAATAAATGCAAAACGAAAATCAGAGTGCCTGCCAACACGAAATCATAATGGCATTATTGCTTACTCATCCTAAGGTATCGATTCAATTGTAAAGCTCATAACTTTATCATATCATACACCTTGTGGTAAGTCAAGGTGGTATTGGTTTCAATTGCTAGGAATCCATAATGTTATAAAGGGTCATGTAGATGCACACACAATACTATATAATCAATGTTCATAGGACTATGTATAAGGCTCTGCATATATATTTCAATATAGTATAGAAATTAAATAGAAATTTGTATATAGTTCCTAGGCAAGCATTTTATTATGAATTTGCAAACAGTTCCTAGGTTAAAATTTAAACATAATCTTGCATGTAATTCTTAAAATCTAGAGCATACAAGGACTTGTATATAGATATTGCACACTATTTGTAATTAGCCATTTCATATAGAAATTGTTATTCTTATAATATACATTAAATAGAAACTCACGATAATAAAATATGGAGATAAAATATGATTTATTGATCCCATCTATTGTTTGTACAAAGTATTAAAAGGGTTAGTATAGGGTTATGAATACTATATCTGACATGCTTTTTGTTTTATAAACTAGGCTAACTGAAGTTTCTCACCTGGTTCCATTTTCGAAATTTTGTCTCTTAAACCATTAAGACTTTGGAGATTACTAAAACTGGTTAAAAAATCTTCGATCACACGTCGTAAACACTAAAAGCTCTTACCTGTAATCTGCGAAAGGGATGATTCAAATGCTTTAGCATGAATGCTAAGTAAGCCTCAGGGTATCCTTAGGACCTCTTCATCATCAAAGAGAAGAATAGTAGTTAGCACTTATAAATTTCATATCATCAGATCATCAACATAAGTTATATGAAAACATATCTAAGTTAAGAAAATCATTCAGTAGCATCGAAACGTAGATATTAATCATCTTGTTGCAAACATTACACTTTTGACCAACACAACATATAGTACAACAAAACGACATTAAGCATTTATTATATTTCCGCATACTTAGATTAAGTACTAAAAGCTATATCAAAAAATTTTAATGTTCTTGTAAATTTTGGGATGTTACATGTGGTATCAGAGCACGAGTTCAAACTCTATGCCTGAAATAGGCTCACGCGCAAACAGAAAATAAAAACCAGAAAGTTTATGTTACTACCTTTTATTTTAATTTTATTTTTGTACAGAACGATTTGTTATTAATTTGCAGGTATGGACATACTGGAGGAATCAACAGAGGACAGATCGCCTCGTAATAAGCATAATAACAATAATAATAATAAATGAATATATGTTGAATTAAATAACCAATATTCAGAACTTTTTCGTACTATAAAAGATTTAAAATCTGAGATAAGAATTGTTAAAGAAAAAAATAAACGCATTATGAAAGCACAGGAAGAGTTAAATCCGATTCTAGTGGAGAAATACCATCACGAAGAAAGAGGAAGGAAATCAGAAGTAAATTCTGATTCTCGTACAATGTCCCACAAACATAAACACAAGAGAACAAAGCATGGTAAAAGTATTTGTTACTCTTCATCTGAATCTGGTCGAAGTAATGGTAAATCTGATCATGATAGCAGTGACAGTGATTAATGTTCGAAGAAGAGGAAGTATAAGCATCATGAACAAATTACTGGAGAGTTTAAAAAGATTAAACCACCAACTTTTAATGGCGAAAGTGAAAAGGGTGAGATAGCTGAAGCATGGTTGTCTGGAATGAAGAAGTACTTTAATATCTACGATTACTCTTCTCAGTTAAAAGCCAAGATGGCTATTTAAAATCTAATAGGAAAGGCAAATATTTGGTGGCAGGATCTTAAAAGAATTAAGAGCATAAAGGAAAAAGACATAACTTGGAATATGTTTAAAAAGCAAGTTAAGAAAAAGTTATTTTCAGAACAGTACTATGAAAATAAGTCAAAAGAGTTTTATGATTTAAAATTGGGTACCATGAACATGAAGGAATTGTGCAGCAAGTTCCTTAGCTTGCTGAGGTATGTACCTTACATGGTCGAAGAGAAGCCTAAGGTACAAAGGTTTCTAAGTTGTCTACCTTTCAACATAAAAGACAGGATTGAGTATGATAACCCTTCCACTCTGGAAGAGGCTATGAGGAAAGTTAATTTATGTTTTCATCAAAACAGAAAAAGAGAAGGAACAACAAGCTAGAAGAGTAATAAGTCTAATCATTTCAAGTATAAAAAGAAGAGTTTTAATCATAATTCTAGAAGTTTTAAGAAAAATTTTAATAACAGAAATTTTCCAAGTAATAATAATTAGAGGAGTAATGCACCACAAAATTTTACTGCTGCAAGGAATTTACCTAATAACAATAACAACACCAAATATGTTGAACAAAGAACACCCTTGAAGTGTTTTGATTGCGGTGGACCACATAGGAAAGTTGATTGCCCACGCAACAAAAGGATAGTCAACAATATTCATAGCATACAAGAGGAGACAACAGTTGGCGATGTGGCAAAAGAAATGCAAAGGATAAATGCAGCGCTGGAAAATCGTCATGCAAACCATCAAACGTCCATGGTCGAAATCGAAGGTATGCTACAAAACCGATCTATTTCCATTTTAATAGATCCAGGCGCAAGTTTGAGTTATGTTTCACCAGAATTAGTGAAAAGTTGTAAGTTAAAGGTAGAGAAATTCAATAATTCATGGCTAGTTCAGATAGCAACAGGCACTAAAAGAAAGGTCACAGATTTTGTTAAAAATTGTGATGTATTTTTGAGTCAGCTGAAAACCCAAGTTAATCTGAATGTTTTACCCTTAGGGTCATATGACTTGTTGATTGACATGGATTGGCTTGAACATCATAGAGTAGTACTTAATTGTTATGATAAATCTTTTACTTGTCTGGATAATGAAGGTAAAGTTGAAACAGTAGAAGGAATTCATAGGAAGATTTTAGTAAGACAAATTTCTGTGTTACAAGTTAAGAGAGCTTTCAGAAAGGGATGTAAAATGTTTGTTGTTAATGTTATTGATGATGAATGTTCATCTAAAGAAGACAAGTTAAAACTAGAGAATATTCCCATCCTTAGGGACTTTTCTGAGTATTCCGGGAAGAAATTCCAGGATTAACTCCGAAAACGAAACTTGATTTCACCATTGGGTTAGTACCAGGTGCGGTACCAAACTCAAAGGCTCCCTAAAGGATGAATATTCTGGAGTTAAATGAGTTAAAATCTCAACTGAAGGAATTAATAAATAAAAATTATATAAGTCCCAGTGTGTCTCCTTGGGGAGCACCAGTAATTTTCGTTAAAAAGAAAGATGGTACCATGCGACTGTGGATCGATTACCTTCAGCTTAATAAAATGACAATTAAGAATCGATATCCCTTGCCCCGCATTGATGATCTATTTGATCAAGTACACGGAGTAGAGATATTCGCTAAAATAGATTTAAGGTCCGGATATCATCAAGTTAGAATAAAAGATGAATACATATTCAAAACTGCTTTCAGAATGCGATATGGACAGTACGAGTTCGTAGTTATGCATTTTGGACTAACCAACGCACCATCAGTTTTCATGTGTTTAATGAACAACGTTCTGCATAAGTATTTGGATAAGTTTGTAGTTGTGTTCATTGATGATATTCTGATTTACTCAAAAACTAAAGAAGAGCATGACGAACATTTAAGAATAATTCTACAAGTGTTAAGAGAACATCAACTTTATGCTAAGTTCAGCAAATGTGATTTTTATAAAGATAAAATACAGTACTTATTTCACATAATATCTAAAGACGAAATTTTTGTCGACCCTGATAAGATAAAAGCAATTAACGAGTGGCTTGTCCCTAAAGATGTAACTGACGTTTGGTCATTTATGGGGATAACAGGCTACTACAGAAAGTTTATTGAAGGGTTCTCATGAATTGCAAATCCCATTACTTCTTTGCAAAAGAAGGGGAAGAAATTCGTATGGTATCAAAAGTGTCAAGAAATATTCAATAAGTTAAAAGAATTATTAACCACTGCTCCAATTTTAAAAATTGTTGATCCCAATAAGGATTTCGTTGTATGCACAGATGTATGCAACGATGGACTTGGAGGGGTCTTAACTCAAGAGGGTCATGCCATTTCTTTTGAGTCAAGGAAATTAAAAATTCATGAAAAGAATTATGCAACTTACGATCTTGAGTTGGCAGCCGTGATACATGCAGTAAAAATGTGGCGCCATCACTTGATTAGAAGAAAATTCATACTAATGACAGATAATAAGGGTTTAAAGTATTTGTTAGATCAAACAAATCTTAACGCAATGCAAGCTAGATGTCTAGCTTTCCTTAGCGAGTATGATTTCGAGATTCAACATATTAACGGGAAAGAAAACAAACTTGCTGATGCATTAAGCAGGAATCCCAGATTAAGCTTTGTGGCAGCAATCAGCACGTTAAAGACAGATTTGGAAAATCAAATTGAAGAAGGAATTAAACAAGATGAAAATTATCAAAAATTGCTTGGTAAAGTTGCTGAAAATTTATCTGAAAATTTAATAACAGATTACAGCATTAATAAAAAGGGCTTAATGACTTATAAAAACAGAATTTATATACCAAATGTGTCAAAGGTTAAGCTGTTAATTTTGGATGAAGTTCATAAGAGTCCCTATTCAGGACATCTAGGTTATCAGAAAATGATAACTATGTTAAGGAAGGATTATTTTTGGCCCCGTTGAGATATTGTAACTTCAAAGAATATTATATTTGTACTTTATTATTCCTGAGATGTTTCATTCCTCCGTGAAGATCTTATTGTATATCCAGAGATGTTTATTCCTCCGTCGGAATGTGGTAACTCGGGTTATTAGACTTCCCTAGTGGGGGTCGGCCCTGTATGTGTTATGTGGGTCAAAGGGTTATTAGACCACCCTAGAGGGGTCGGCCCAGTCAGTTGTAGTGGGGTATTTAACCCATTGGTTAAATACGAGCCTACGTGTACCTATGTAAAATACATGTCAGTGTAGTGTATAAATAGAGGAGGTGTGTTCCTCATTTGACACACTCACTCACTTGAGAAAGGCGCAATTGTGGAGGAGAGGTCTGCTATGGTGGAGGAGGAGATCATATCTCAGGGTTTCATCTTTGTGTATTGCTGGTCATCTATATTGAGGAAGCTTTGCTGGGTTTTCTACCCCATTAGGGTTTCCCAGGATAAATCTGTGTCTCTTGTGTTTATGCTATGCTTGTTGTTTCTTCAGTGATCCTGTATATGCTATTATTGTGAAATGGAATGTAATGCTGCTATTTTATGTCTTAGCATATTAAATATTAACATGGTATCAGAGCTAACCTGAAGGAAGACAAGGTATGGCACTTACGACACTTGCTTTACTTACGACAATTTGAAGGTTAGGGTTTTACATAGAAAAAATCAGTCATCGTGGAACTTTCGCTATAACTCCATTTTGGCGAAGGTTCAGGGTCTGAAAAGTTTACAGGTCGAAGATAACATCCCCAGGTACCTTGTGTCCAAAGGGAATCCTCATCTTCATTATACTTTGTAAGTTATGATCAGTACAAGTTAGGGTTTCTGCCTCTTCCAGATCTCAGTCAAAATCAGGTGACCTAGGAAAAAAGGTCATAACTTGGGCTAGGAAGCTCCAAATGAAATTTCGTAAAAAGTGACAAGTAGTACACAGACTGTACTATCTCAGGAGACTTTTTCAGAGGCCGAAGCTGAACCAGTGACACGTGGCACTCCGTACAAGTTTGCTCTCTTGTTTTATCCCATAAATAGGTCACGTTGCGACACTTGGCATAACTCTCTCTCAGAGAGTCCAATTGAGGTCAGACCTATCAGGATAGAAATATAACAGGTCGAGATATCTCAGGAAAAGTTTTCAGAGGCCGAAGTTCAAACAGTGACACGTGGCACACCGTACAAGTTTGCTCTCTTGTATTATCCCAAAAAAGGTCACGTTGCGACATTTGGCATAACTCTCTCTCAGAAAATCCAATTGAGGTCAGACCTGTCAAGATGGAAAGATGACAGGTCAGGCTACTGCAAAAAAATGTTTTCAGACCCTGTGGAGCAAAAATTTCAGAGTTATGGCAGAAACAATCAGGTACATATTTCTGTCAAAACAGAATTATTTTTGGAGCACCTTTATTCATGGCTTCCGGAATTTAGGGTTTCGGAGAAAGTTAGAATTTTTGGAATTGGAATGCACGGCTGAATGCTACTCAGGAAAATTGAAATTTAGAGACCAAGATCGAATTTTTTGGTTGGGTAGAAGACCGGGCTTGATCAAACCCTAGTTCGGGATTTTGATCAGAAAGATGGAAAATTAGGGCTTCAACAAAAGTTGGAATTTTTGAAGTCTGTAACAACGGCTAGAAGCTCCTCAGAAAAATTAGAGTTTAGAGCCTTGGATCGAACCTTTTGATTGGACAGAAGGGAGGGCTTCATCATACCCTAGTTCGGGTTCCTGTCCAGAAGATCCAGAAGTTTCGAAGGCAATTTTGAGGGGTCAAATTTTGGAGTTTCCAAAATTGAAATCAAGTTTCAGGGGGATTTGAGGCTAAGGCCTTACATAAGAAGACTACAAGAAGTCTCGACAGGTATGACTTAAGGAGGTTCAGGTATGTCTTGAAATCTGATTCTTGATTAAGTTCATAATGTGTTTGTCTTCATATTATTTATTAGTACAATCTTGATTAAACTATCTTATCACCCTAATAACAGTATGAATGCATGTGAATGATCGAAGACATTCATTGTTTAGGGCTATATGATTGCACTAATACACTGTGGTATTGTATGAGGTTGATGTTGTCTGCTAACAAGATTCAGGTACATCACAAAAGACAAATCAAGTTCCATGACCATGACAACATGAAGACAAAGACTCCTACATAATCTTTGATCACATAGAGGTTCTACTTATGAGGTATTTATGAGTTTGTTTTATTATGCTTAACCTATGAGATATGTAGGTTCCAGCACAGGATCTCTAAATCATTGAAGAGAACAAAGAAGATATTGATTGGGTATGTTAAACAGATATACTAACCCAGGTATGTTTCCTATGAATCTTACCTTGTGTTAGTATCCCTTATATAAGTATACTTGGTATGATTAGATATGCTTATTCATAAAGTTAGTAATCAAGGGATTATGCATATTATGATTGATGATATGCATGAGTAAAAGAAGGCTTCCCTGAAATCTTGAATACTAATGTTTATTATCTATAATCATGACTATACATTTTCAAGATTATTTAGAACTATAATGTTTTGATAGCATTTAGAATATACTAATGAGTGTATGTTTGTGTATGAGATCATGAGTATGACTCTTGAGCATGCACAGTGGTACAAAATGAATAGAAGTTCAAAAGACATACAGAAGATCAAGCGGGAGGCAACCACACAAACATAAAAGATAAGTATTTGAGTTGTTATTTGAAATAGTAATGATACTGCCTGTAATAGGTTGTATGCATATTTGTATTCCTAGAATATATGATGATTCATAGAGCATTGAACAGTATACTACTAATGTGCATATGATTGGTAAGTTGGACAAAAATTCCATTGTTGCTTGTCTAGAATGAAACCTCTTTGCTGACATACTGAGAGCTGTGCACACTCTCGATAGTATGTTCTGGTAGAGATGGAAGGCATCTAGATAGCCACTGTATGCATACAGGATATGGGAAAGTGGTGTGCCAAAGTATTGGTCAAATTAGTTGCATAACTATGTAAATGATATCTGTATGCATAATAGGTTATCATGTCAATATGATTTGATGATTATGAAGTATTACTAATCATGTACTTAATTTTGATTTGTAGGAAAGGTCATGAAGAATGATGGACACCGTACAAGTGATGGGTGTTCAAACAAGAAGATTTACAAATCAAACAAAATATAGAAGGCTCATGGCTAGAAGATTCTCTTAGAAAGGGGAAGAGAATCATGACAAGATGTTTGCTCCAAGTATGGTGTAATTAAAGAAGAAGTGTGAATCAGGTTCTGTATGGGTACCTAGGATCAATAATCAATTGATGAGCTTAATGATCACCATGAGTGATTTGGATCTCAATCCTTGCTACAAGGTTGAATATGGTTTCTATACACAGATGATTTGGATGCAAGAATGAACTCACCACAGAGTCCGAATGATATTGAGGCTCATTTTAGTAGACCCATCTAACGAGAGATGGCACAAGATCATTCAATGCAGAGTGTGAATGATGTTCAGTCTCAAAGGGAAAATTGACAGTTTCTTAATAAGCTTGGGCTTTACCAAAAGTAAAGTTGTTCCTAACTTTTACCTTAAGGTTATGGATCATACTTAGATGATATATTTTTGATAGGGAATGAGAAACAGATCATGAAAAGAAAGAAGAAGATGGCTGCAGGAATGAAAAATGAAAGATCTCAGATTGATGCATTACTTCCTAGGTATGGAAGTATGGCAAGGCTCAGAAGGAATCTTTCTCAACTAGGGAAAGTATGCTGAGAAATATTAAAAGGACTTGATGTGTTGGAATGGGCACTCTCATGAATTCCAACTTGAAGTTCTTAGCAGATGAATCATTAGAGTTAGTGGATATAAATCTGTACAGACAAATTATTGAGTCATTGATGTGTCTAACGAATACTAGGTTAGATATATGCTTTGTTGTGAACACTTTGAGTCAGTATATATGGGAAACTAGATGTGTTCACCTGATAGTTGCAAAGCATGTGATGAGGCACCTAAAGGATACGATAGACTTTGATCTGTGCTATCTTGGAGATCATGACTTCAGATGGCTACTCAGATGCTGATTGGGCAGAAAGTGTATCAGACAAGAAGAACACATCAAGAGGATGTTATTGTCTAGGATTAGCCATGATCTCATGGTTTAGCTGGAAGCAGTATAGTGTGGCACTCAGCACAAGCAGAATATATGGCTGCTTGCTCTGCTAGTTGTGAAGAAGTTTGGCTTCAGGATTGTTTAGGACTCTTATATTTAGAAATATTTATATTTAGGACTCTTATTCTTAGAATACTTAGTTTTACTTATACATTCTTTTGATGTTAGATGTATTAGTAAGAATACATTCTTTTGATGATAGATGTATTGATGAGAATACATGTGAGAATTGTATCATCCTTGAACACTTGTTCTAAAGTGAGCCGTAGACAGGTGTCTCCGAGAAAGAAGAGGGATTGTATCATCCCTGGACTTCGGTCCCTGAATTGATTCGTAGACGTATGGTCTCCGAAAATGAAGTCCTTAGTGGATAGTTGAAGGGATTGGATCATCCCTGGACTTTCAGTCCTAAAGAGAGCCGTAGACGTGAGGTCTCCGAGAATGAATTCCTTAGTGGACAGTTGAGGGGATTGGATCATCCCTGGACTTTCAGTCCTAAAGAGAGCCGTAGACGTGAGGTCTCCGAGAATGAAGTCCTTAGTGGACAGTTGAGGGGATTGGATCATCCCTGGACTTTCAGTCCTAAAGAGAGCCGTAGACGTGAGGTCTCCGAGAATGAGGTCCTTAGTGGACAATTGAGGGGATTGGATCATCCCTGGACTTTCAGTCCTAAAGAGAGCCGTAGACGTGAGGTCTCTGAGAATGAAGTCCTTAGTAGACAGTTGAGGGGATTGGATCATCCCTGGACTTTCAGTCCTAAAGAGAGCCGTAGACGTATGGTCTCCGAGAAGTGGGGATTGTATCATCCCCAGACTTCGGTCCCTGAATTGATCCGTAGACGTATGGTCTCCGAGAAGTGGGGATTGTATCATCCCCAGACTTTGGTCCCTGAATTGATCTGTAGACGTATGGTCTCCGAGAAGTGGGGATTGTATCATCCCCGGACCTTGGTCCCTGAATTGATCCGTAGACGTATGGTCTCTGAAAAGTGGGGATTGTATCATCCCCGGACTTCAGTCCCTGAATTGATCCGTAGACGTGTGGTCTCCGAGAAGTGGGGATTGTATCATCCCCGGACTTCGGTCCCTGAATTGATCCGTAGACGTGTGGTCTCCGATAAGTGGGGATTGTATCATCCCCGGACTTCGATCCCTGAATTGATCCGTAGACGTGTGGTCTCCGAGAAGTGGGGATTGTATCATCCCCGGACTTCGGTCCCTAAATTGATCCGTAGACGTGTGGTCTCCGAGAAGTGGGGATTGTATCATCCCTGGACTTTGGTCCCTGAATTGATCCGTAGACAAATGGTCTCCGAGAAAGTGATTTTTTTATTATGATGTGGTTACTTGTATCGGTAGGATACTTGTATTGATGATGTGGTTATTTGTATCGGTAGGATACTTGTATTGATGATGTGGTTACTTGTATCGGTATGGATACTTGTATTGATGATGTGGTTACTTGTATCGGTATGGATACTTGTATTGATGATATGGTTACTTGTATCAGTATGGATACTTGTATTGATGATATGTATACTTGTATTGGCATGAATACTTGTACTAATGATGTGGATACTTGTATTGTTATGGATACCTGTATTGATGACGATGCTGATGATCGTGTGATGACGATGTTGATGATCGTGTGATGACGATGCTGATGATCGTGTGATGACGATGCTGATGATCGTGTGATGACGATGCTGACGATCGTGTGATGACGATGTTGACGATCGTGAGATGACGATGTTGATGATCGTGAGATGACGATGTTGATGATAATGAGATGACGATGCTGATGATCATGTGATGATGATGCTGATGATCCTGTCATGATGATGCTGATGATCGTGTGATGACGATGCTGATGATCGTGTGATGACGATGCTGATGATCGTGTGATGACGATGCTGATGATCGTGAGATGACGATGCTGATGATCGTGTGATGATGATAATCATGAGGATCCAGATGATGATATTGTTGTAGTTGTTCAAGTGCTACAGAAGATAAAGACTCAATACTGAAGATGTCGATGTTCTAGTATTGAAGATGTTCCAGTAACTGCTTGAGTTACTGATGATGTTGAGAAAGCTTCCAATGATTTATAGATGTATCATGTATGATGTTGATGACTCCTTGCTCGTGCAGATGTTGTTATAATATCCTTCTCGTTAAGGGGGAGTGTTGAGATATTGTAACTTCAAAGAATATTATATTTGTACTTTATTATTCCAGAGATGTTTCATTCCTCCGTGAAGATCTTATTGTATATCCGGAGATGTTTATTCCTCCGTCGGAATGTGGTAACTCGGGTTATTAGACTTCCCTAGTGGGGGTCGGCCCTGTATGTGTTATGTGGGTCAAAGGGTTATTAGACCACCCTAGAGGGGTCGGCCCAGTCAGTTGTAGTGGGGTATTTAACCCATTGGTTAAATACGAGCCTACGTGTACCTGTGTAAAATACATGTCAGTGTAGTGTATAAATAGAGGAGGTGTGTTCCTCATTTGACACACTCACTCACTTGAGAAAGGCGCAATTGTGGAGGAGAGGTCTGCTATGGTGGAGGAGGAGATCATGTCTCAGGGTTTCATCTTTGTGTATTGATGGTCATCTATATTGAGGAAGCTTTGCTGGGTTTTCTACCCCATGAGGGTTTCCCAGGATAAATCTGTGTCTCTTGTGTTTATGCTATGCTTGTTGTTTCTTCAATGAGCCTGTATATGCTATTATTGTGAAATGGAATGTAATGCTGCTATTTTTTGTCTTAGAATATTAAATCTTAACAGGCCCAACATGAAGAATGAAGTGGTTGAATACATAGCTAGATGTTTTGAATGTTAGACCATTAAGGCTGAACATCAACACCCAGCGGGACTATTGCAGCCATTGCCAATTCCAGAATGGAAATGGGAGATTATAAGTATTGATTTTATTACAGTTTTGCCTTAAAACCAGAAACAAAATGACTCCATAATGGTGGTTGTGGGCAAGCTAAGTAAGGATTCTCATTTTATTCGTGTTAAAACCACTTTTAAAGCTTCTAACATTGCAGATGTATTTATGAAGCAAATCTTTCACTTGCACGAAATTCCAAAGGTAATTATTTCTGACTGGGACTCTAAGTTCACTGAAAATTTTTGGACAGCACTGTTTAAAGGTTTAAATACTAAACTAAATTTCAGCACTTCTTTTCACCCACAAACTGATGGTCAAATAGAAAGGGTAAATCAGATTTTAGAAGACATGCTAAGAATGTATGTCAAACATCAGCCATCTAAGTGGGAAGATTATTTACATTTAGCAGAATTTGCATACAATAATCATTATCAAACATCTACTAAGTTTAGTACATTTGAGATTTTGTATGGAAGAAAATGTTGAACTTCTATTTCTTGGGATAACCCTGGAGACAGATTAATGCTAGGACTAGATTTATTGAAAGAAATGGAGCTAACCGTGAAACAAGTTCAAGGTAACTTAAAAGTTGCCCAAGATCGGCAAAAAAGTTATGCAGATTTGAAACGCACTGAAAGAGAATTTCAGGTTGGAGACCATGTTTTTATAAAGGTAAAACCCAAGAAAAGTTCCTTAAATCTTGGGAGTTGTGCTAAACTAGCACCAAGGTACTGTGGACCATTCGAAGTCCTATCAAGGATTGGAGCTGTTGCATATCAATTGGCTTTGCCATCTGACTTAAAAATCCATAATGTTTTTCACATTTCTGTTTTAAAGAAGTATGTGCACTATGCTACTCATGTGATGAATTGGAATGACATACAGGTGGAGCCCGAAGGAGATTTTCAAGTGGAATCGGACTGTATTCTCGATAGGAGGGAAATTATACTTCGGAATCGTACCATAGGGCGGTAAAGGTGCAATGGAAGCACCTTAGCCCTGATGAAGCTACCTAGGAACTGGAAAGTAAAATGCGGGCAGCATATCCAGTTCTGTTCCGGAAAGGATCGGATGATGAATAAGCAACACCGAGGATGATGTTGAGCTTAAGTGGGGGTGTTTGTAACATACCCTTTTTGCTGAAAAATATTTTATGTTGGAAACATTATGTTAACTTTTATTGTAAAGTTTTATATTGGACAAGTGTCCAAGGATGACTGTAATTGCACAATATTTTATTATTTAATAAATTAAATAGGAGACAAACACCTAAGGGGACTGTTGAAAGAGTGTTTACTGACCCACTAGGTGGAATGGAATCTAGGCTAGAAGGAAATTGACAAGTGGTAGCATCATGATGCAACTAACTAGTTGTTGGCATGGGACAACTCACTTGAAATGTGGTCATAGTGCCCTGGAAGGTGGGACTGTAGCTTGAGGCTCATTTATTGAAAACTGACCACTAAAGAACTAGGCAGTCTATATAAGAGCCATCGAGTTATGAACTGAGGTTCATCCCTTTTCCTGACGAGAAAATTTACCTTGGGGTTTTGCTGTGCTTGCACCTAAGAGATTCGATGAGGGGATATGCTGAGTTTATGATCATGGTGTAATTCTTCCTGTTATACTACTGAGTGGAGAAGTACATTTCTAAGTGCAGAAGTTACATTGCTGAGTGCAGAATTCATATTTTGAGTGCAAAAGTTATATTACTTAATGCCTTGCTTCTACACAGATTCCATCTACTTAGTGGTTCAGTAAGCAAGCTCAGGGGTCCAAAGGAGGCAAGTAATTTGGTTGCTTCTTCTTGAAAAGTTTGGGAGGAACAGGCCTACTTGGGTGTTTGTCGGCCCTATGCTCATTTACAGGTTCTACTTGTCTTTTCTAATTCTAAGTAGTTAAAATTTCTATCTGCAATTATAAATTTACTGTTTTAAGGATATTATTATAAAAATGCATTTATTTTAGTTTTTGACCTACTTAGGATTCTGTATAGTAATGATTATGTAAGATGAATCGAATAAATATATTCTCTACATTTTCCCCCGTGCTAATGTTTCTGCATCGTACTCTAGTACAGAGAAGGAGATTAAGGTAGATAAATTGATAGGCAGATTGCCAAATGAATGAGAAGATTAATACTGTTGTATTTCATTAGTTTTTCTTACCATTAATATTCTGTAATAAATAATATATGCTTAGGTTCAAAAATTTTAAAGGTATATAGCATCACAGTCACTATAATTATTCTTGCTTAAAAGATAAATTCCATGTCTTTCTCTTATCATTCCTTTCATCAGTTAAGTGTTTAAGGTTCAATGTATTTTTCTTTCACCAGTTTTTATTGAAATAACAGCTGCAAAATAATTATTTCCTAAGTACACAGTAATGTTATTCAATGCTGCTAGTAAGTATATATAATTACAAAAACAAACAAAACTCTTTCCATTTCAAACAAATGCAATGATTATTTAACACTAATTTTTATGCACAGTATTCCTAAAGTAGACAATGTAGCAGTCGTATTACAGGATACACTTGATAGGTATTCTTAGATTCTTTTCTCTCTCAAAAACATTATAATATTAAATTTCATTTTATCTTCTTTTTTTATAATTACATCTTAAATAGCTGCAAGGATAAACGTAACAGAAACTACAACATTTTTATTTCATTTATACCTTGGACAGGAATAGTAAAATCTAGAAGGTATGCCTTTACATGTTTTTCCTAAAAAGACTCATATTTTATTATGTATTATGCAACAGAACGAGTATTGTTTTTCTATGTTGTTTTTTTTTAACTAACAAAACAAATAGAGAAAACAGGTTTAGGTGATACATTAAAACATAGCACGAGTTATCTAGACGAATAGCCTTCACTTATCAGACCCTAGAGGTATAAACATCTACCTTTCATATTAAGAGTTTAGTCAAGATTCGACACCATCAGTTAACAACATAACAAGAAACTAGTTACGATTTTATTTCATAGCCGCAAACAGAAACATTGGATTTTGGCTCACGGCCATCACTTAATCGACAGGAAAGAATAACAAAGTGAAGCTTCCAACTCCATAAATATAGTCACAAAAACATTTATCATTTACATTCTTAATACTTAAATAAAGATGCATCTCGACATCAACATGAGACTACAGTATCACTTTTCAATTGAAAACCATTAACAGTAAAACCATACGATTATCTACCTTCAGAGTTAAACATTTGTTATCAGTACGGCAAAGGAAAACTATTATCAATGAACAACGTGTTAGGGTTTGACTACTTAGCACAAGGCTAAACCCTTGGCTTTCAATATTCCACAAAAACACAGTAGATTGCAAACGATAAGTTTCGTTTTCTTTACACAAAATGGAGCACCGCTCACGGTCTCAACCACACAAACACATGTCATATGAATACACAATTTCTTTCATTTACCAAAGAAAGTAGAAGGGTAAAACCCTCTCCTGTGATTATTTTTCTATTACAGTTTTACTTGAAAAATAAACACTACAGACACAATAACGAAGGGGTTGAGGATTTCATCCTCCCCAAGATGCCAAATAGCTCACAAGCATTTCAATGAAGATCACTCCTCGGAGCCCAAGAAAATATGAAGTCTCGGCAATAATACAGGAAAGTCCATGAGTCACCTAACCAAATCAACAGAGTAACCACCGAGGCTTACCATTTTCTTTTCGTAGCTACCAATTATCGAAACCTAAGTATGGGTGCCAGTTGACGAAGGAACCTGCCATTTAAACAAAGTAGTGGTCAAAACGAGTTTTGAAAGAAATCATTACATGCAAAATATCAATAACTGAAACTCTCAACAGAATGGAAGATACAGGGTTCGAACCTGAGAAACATTACCTTCTTAAAATTATCACCAAAGCAGAATTCCAAAAACCACTATCAAACTATAACCACTATTTCATCACCAAGTGCAACGAAGGATGGAAGAACAACTCTGAAAACTATCACCTAACAAACAAGGAAAGCCGAGTATCGAATCAACTTCCATGAATAATCTATCACTCACTATGGAACTTTCATTACAAAGTTGTTACTGTAAAACTTCCATAAGAGTATTGGCCCTTAAAGCTTTCAGCAGGTCACGGTTTCGAATTAGTGGAAACTCACCACAAACACCTACTATCGAAACTCTGAAGGCCCTCGACCTGTCGGCCTCTCCTCAGAGCCAATACACCGAATGCCAAGGAACAATAACTTCGAAAAACATAATGGTTGTTACAATTAGATCCCAAAGCCGAAGACTGTGTTGATCAATGGTGGAGATCACCAGAAGGGTATCACATAATCCAAAGCAAACTCCATAGTAAAGACACCATTAATGACCCTTTCCACCAAGGAGGGAAGCTCGAAGAACTTCAAAACCTTAATGCTTACAGCTCGTCTCATTGTTTGATTCATCACCATAAATTCACGTGCCTTGCACCACGACGATATCCATGGAGACATTCCATTTTATCGGTGATTGGAATATTAAATGAAAAAAGAAAACCAGAGTCCCTACCAGCACGAAATCATAATGGCATTATTGCTTACTCATCCTAAGGTATCGGCTCAATTGTAAAGTTCATAACTTTATCATATCATACACCTTGTGGTAAGTCAAGGTGGTATCGGTTTCAATTGCTAGGAATCCATAATGTTATAAAGGGTCACGTAGATGCACACACAATACTATATAATTATTGTTCATAGGACTATTTATACGGCTCTGCATATATATTTCAATATAGTATAGAAATTAAATAGAAATTTGTATATAGTTCCTAGGCTAGCATTTGATTATGAATTTGTAAATATTTCATAGGTTAAAATTTAAGCATAATATTGCATGTAATTCTTAAACTCTAGAGCATACAAGGACTTGCATATAGATATTGCACACTATTTGTAATTAGCCATTTCATATAGAATTTGTTATTCTTATAATTTGCATTAAATAGAAACTTACGATAATAAAATATGGAGATAAAATATGATGTATTGATCCCATCTATTGTTTGTACAAAGTAATAAAAGGGTTAGTATAGGGTTATGAATACTATATCTGACATACATTTCATTTTATAAACTAGGCTAACTGAAGTTTCTCACCCGATGGCATGTTCGGCATTTTGTCTCTTAAACCATTAAGACTTTGGAGATTACTAAAACTGGTTAAAAACTCTTCGATCACATGTCGTAAACACTAAAATCTCTTACTTGTAATCTGCGAAAGGGATGATTCAAATGCTTTAGCATGAATGCTAAGTAAGCCTCGGGGTATCCTTAATACCCCTTCATCATAAAATAGAAGAACAGTAGTTAGCACTTATAAACTTCATATCATCGGATCATCAACATAAGTTATATGAAAACATAGCTAAGTTAAGAAAATCATTCAGTAGCATCGAAACGTAGATATTAATCATCTTGTTGCAAACATTACACTTTTGACCAACACAACATATAGTACAGAAAAACGACATTGAGCATTTATTATATTTTTGCACAGTTAGATTAAGCACTAAAAGCTATATCGAAAAATTTTAAATTTCTTGTAAATTTTGGGATGTTACATCAATTGAGAACCAGGATGGAAGATATCTCAATGTCCTCGAATCTGATAATGGTGGGGAGTACATCAAATATGATTTTCAACAATTATGTGATTTTGCTGGTATTCAGATGCGACACATTGTTCCCTACACACCTCAACAAAATGGTGTTACTGAGAGGAAGAACAAACCTCTCAAAGAGATGGCTACATGCATGCTTGAGTCTAAGTCTTTGTATCCAAGAATTTGGGCTGACGCTATCAATTGTGAAGTCTACATATAAAACAAAGTTCCTCAAAAATCATTTAAATGAATCACTACTTTTTAAGCTTGGACTAGGCACAAACCTTGTGTCTCTCATTTCAGTATTTTTGGCTCCAAGGCTTGTGTTATCACTCTAGGAAACTCTCCTAGGTTGTATCTCAGAGATTCCTGGTAACTTACTATTTTCTCAATGATGGGTGAATAGGTGGATAAAAGATGGAACGACTAACACAAGGTTACTCAATCAAAGCATGTATAGACATATTCAATGGATAAGTATTTTATCCCATGTTGTTCAGAGGTTTTAAATAAAGTGTATGGACGGACAGAACTTATAATTTAAGCAGAAACATACATAGGACAGACATATGAATGACCAATATTATAATCGAAGAAAATACTTGTAAAGTTCAGTTAATTAGTGAAATGAAAATATGATAGTTTTCAGATACTGGATCAACTCAAGACATGAAATAAATCATCAAATACAAGTATAGAACAGAAGAGAGGTAAATCTGAACATAATAGGCAAAAGAAGCTTATATTACGAGATGTTATAAGAAGTCTGAAAGTACAATCAGTGTGTTATCTCCAAAATCGAACCTTTTCTTGCTCTCAATTTCTAGGATTTATAGCCTTTACAACATCTTCCTATATCCTAAGAAGATGGATCAAATTTACTAAAGATAGAAAATCAAAAACTGTTTTCAATAAACAAGGGGAAAAAAAACATCTTTAATTTGGCCAAACTGCTAAAAAATGGGGCTCAGAGATGGATTCGATTCTCCCAATATGTGACACCTGTAGGAAAACTGAGAAAGGTTATTCTTCTCGGACATGTTAGGCACAGAAACCGCTTCCCGTTTTGTAGAATAATTCTCCCGTCGCTCAGAATCATCATTTTAAAATGATGACTCTGCATAGTAAAAATGCCATTAATTTGGCCAAACTACTGAAAAATGGGGCTCAGAGATGGGTTCAGTTCTCCAAATCTGTGATACCTGTGTATAAAACGAAAGAGGTTATTTTATATTTATTTGTTGTGAGAAAAAATATCTCTCAAATCATTGAGATTCATTTTCATTTTCCCGAGATCTGCATTTCAGAAACATGTTTCAAACAGGCTGATTCTGCGATCTGAAAATTTGGGCTCAGAGACGGATTTGATTCTCCGAATCTGCAGCACCTGTAGGAAAACGAAGAGAGTTTATTGTTCTCTGACATGTTAGGAACAAAAATGTTTGAGCATTTTGTAAAACGATTCTCCAGACGCTCAAAATGATTGTTTTAAAATGATGACTCTGCACAGTAAAAACATCATTTCTGCAGCAAATATCCTTGCCTCCATCTTGATAGCCTTCATGTTTTCGGCAGCTGCAACAATATTTCACAAGATTAACAACCTTCAAGGTGATTAAAAGGAACTTTAACTCTTCTTTTGACAGCTGGACATCATCTTGACTAAAAATAGAAAGGCTCTTCAACCTTTATCTCCTTTGTAACAACCTCAAAACTTAAAAGAAAGAGTGATCTCTATCCTTTTTAATTTTATCATTCATTTAGAATCTTCCTCAAATGATTTGGCAGTGAAAACATTTGATCTGGGTGAAAATACCATAATTCTACCTGTCTCTATGCTTTCAGTAGCTCGTGAGCTAGAATTCTAACTTGTAAGCCACCGAAAGCTCTGCTTTCGGTGGCTAAGGACAGCTGTGAAAACTGAAATAGCCGCTAAAAAGGAAGGCTTTAGAGATATGAAAACTAATACAGTGGCAGAATGCTCTGCATTCAGCAAGTGAAAAGATTGAAATCATGAACATGAAACAGGCCATAATATCACAAGAAAATTTGATCGATGCCATGTTTGGAATTTGTTGAATTTGACACAAGAAGCCAATGAATAGTTGTTGCCTCCTCTCTTTTGTTATCTGAGTGCTCTGTGGATAACTGAGAACTTAGTGAAGATCCTCTTTTTCTTTGTTACAGTGGTAGCTTCTAAAACGACTTAATTTAGGTAGCCGATGATTTCACCTTTGACCACGTAAAGCTGCCAGAAAAGTGCTGAAAATGTCTCTGCTTTCGGTAGCTGTGGACAATTTTGCTTTTGAACTGTAAGCTGCCAAAATAGTGTTGAGAATGCCTCTGATTTCGGTAGCTTCAAACAATTTTTCTTTTGAACTATAAGTTGCTGGAAACTTACTTTTCGGTGGCTAATGAACGACTGTCGTATCTGTGTAAGCCAATGAAAGATGTTCCACGATACATGACACATGCCTTTCTTTTTGGTAGCTTTGAGTAATTTTATCTTTACTCCATGAGCCGTCGAAAGCTGGGTTTTCGATAGCTAATGAACAATTTCCCTGTCCACCTAAGCTACCGAAACCGAAAAATTCTTTCTCGGAGACAAAGTAACATCAAATGTTATTTCAAACTTCATTACATACTTCAATCTCTTGAAAAATAACCTCAAATGCATCTAAAAATGAAAAATTGAAAGACCTCCTATGACCTAGAAACCACAGCTAGTCTATGTTGATTTGAGGAGATAACATTTGGCTCCTACTTGGGGATGGAAACCTCCCGGTGAGGTTCCAAGAACCACAGATCAAATGCCTTTCCTGTAAAACAAAAATCTAACCCTATCTTCTAGTGTTCCATTGGGCATGGAGTCTTTATTCAAAACTAAAACCGCAATACTAAATGCAATCCTCACACATTATGAAAACTTGAAATGCTCAGCCATGAGCTTATTCATCTATGCTACCCTACTGTAACTAACTGCACTACTTCTTAGCAAGTGACATCATGCTTCCAATGAAGCCATGTAAGAACATGATTTACTGATATCCTCCTTGATCTTGACCCAAAAAATAAATGAAACCATAGCATGCATAAATGTAGTTTGAAAGGATGACAGAACCAACTATCATCTGACAAAAATATTTTGATATTTGTGCTGCTCATGGATTTCAGAAAATCAGCAAAAGGGTCATGAAAGACACAAAGAAATACCTCTTCATGATACTTTTCCAACTGAAAGAAATGTTGTTGCTCTTTTCCTTTACCAATCTCAATGCTGAATGCAAATTGTTCAACCTCTGTTGGAGAAACATGTAGGATGAACGGCTGATCTGAGATTTTCAGCTCCTCATCGTCCTCTCCACATCTGTTGTGCTCTCCCTTTGTCTACAAATCTGAAAGTTGAGGGCTGCCTTTAATATTTGTTGCAGATCGAAATTTGTTACATGTTGTTCCTTCAATCTGTTCATAATCTTTCGGGTTTCCAAAGGGGACAATTTCAACTTCATGACACCCTAAGTCAGTAGATGCATTTGATGCAATGTCAAGAACATTTGTAATATGGTTATCATCCCAAAGTTCATTAATATTTTGATCACAATAAGAGGTGTCCCCTATTTTAGCATGTCCTTCATGACAATCTGAATCTTTATTCAACAAACTAAATTCGTGACAAAATTCGGGATATAAAAGATCGGCTGAAAAGTTTTCTTTACAAACTAAATTAAATGTAACATGAAAGCTTGCCAGAGAATTGATACTTGCAATAGGAAAAGATCGGAACCAATCACACGCAATCCCCTCTAATGAAAACCAGAAGAGCTTAATCCTAACATCTTCATGTACAATTTGCAACTGATGAATGCAATCATGAAAGTCAAGCAAATGTTCAGCTGGCACTTTCCATTCTTCTCCTCGAAATCTGGGAAGGCTGCCATTTCATTCCTCTCTACTAGGAACTGGATTAGGGAAACCAACAATCTTTGAAAAATCACAGAAAGCATACCTCTTCGCTAAGATTTTGTTCATGTCATACCAATGGAATCACCAATAGATTTCTGGGCAATGGAGATGCCACTGAATCCGTCCTTCATCAAGTCGCCAGATAGATTATTACAACCAAATGAGTGTCCAATAATTGTCTATCATCAAAGATGGATCTATGTCATTCTCCCAAGGAATCTGAGCTTCAATCTCCTCTCCCCGGCAACGGTGCCAAAATGTTATCACTTTAGGAAACTCTCCTAGGTTGTATCTGAGAGATGCCCGGTAACTTACTATTTTCTCAATGATGGGTGAATAGGTGGATCAAAGATGGAACAACTAACACAAGGTTACTCAATCAAAGAATGTATAGACATATTCAATGGACAAGGATTTTGTCCCACACTGTTCAGAGGTTTTAAATAAAGTGTATGGACGAACAGAACTTATAATTTCAGCAGAAACATACATAGGACAGACATATGAATGGCCAATATTATAATCGAAGAAAATACTTGTAAAGCTCAGTTAATCAGCGAAATGAAAAGATGACAGTTTTTAGATACTGGATCAACTCAATACATGAAATAAATCATCAAATACAAGTATAGAACAGACGAGAGGTAAATCTGAACATAATAGGCAAAAGAAGCTTATATTACGATATGCTATAAGAAGTCTGAAAGTACAATCAGTGTGCTATCTCCAAAATTGAACGTTTTCTTGCTCTCAAGTTCTAGGCTTTATAGCCTTTACAATATCTTCCTAGATCCTAAGAAGCTAGATCGAATTTACTAAAGATAGAAAATCAAAAACCGTTTTCAATAAACTAGGGGAAAAAAAACATCTTTAATTTGGCCAAACTACTGAAAAATGGGGCTCAGAGATGGATTCGATTCTCCCAATATGTGACACCTATAGGAAACCTGAGAGAGTTTATTATTCTCGGACGTGTTAGGAACAAACACCTCCGCCCATTTTGCAGAATGATTCTCCCGTCGCTCAGAATCATCATTTTAAAATGATGACTCTGCATAGTAAAAACGCCATTAATTTGGCCAAACTGCTGAAAAATGGGGCTCAGAGATGGGTTCAGTTCTCCAAATCTGTGACATCTGTGTATAAACCTAAATATTTTATTGTCTATTGGTTTTTTTTGAGCAAAAAACTCTCTCAGATCATTTGATTCGTTTTCATTTGCCCGATATCTGCATTTCAAAAACATGTGTCAAACAGGCAGATTCTGGGATCCGAAAATTGGGGCTCAAAGATGGATTTGATTCTCCGATATCTGCAGCACTTGTAGGAAAACATGAGAGAGGTTATTTTTCTCTGACATGTTAGGAACAAAAAAATCCGATCATTTTGCAAAAATATTCTCCAGACGCTCAGAATCATCATTTTAAAATGATGCCTCTGCACAGTAAAAACGTCATTTCTACAGCAAATATCCTTGCGTCCATCTTTATAGTTTTCATGTTTTCGGCAGCTGCAACAATCTTTGACAAGCTTAACAACCTTCAAGGTGATGACAAGGCACTTTAACTCTTCTTTTGACAGCTGGACATCATCTTGACTAAAAATAGAAAGGCTCTTCAACCTTTATCTCCTTTGTAACAACCTCAAAACTTAAAAGAAAGAGTGATCTCTATCCCTTTTAATTTTATCATTCATTTAGAATCTTCCTCAAATGATTTTTCAGCGAAAACATTTGATCTGGGTGAAAATACCATCATTATACCTGTCTCTGTGCTTTCGGTAGCTTGTGAGCCAGAATTCTAACCTGTAAGCCACCGAAAGCTCTGCTTTCGGTGGCTAAGGACAGCTGTGAAAACTGAAATAGCCACTGAAAAGGCAGGCTTTAGCAATATGAAAACTAATACAGTGGCAGAATGCTCTGCAGTCAACAAGTGAAAAGATTGAAATCATGAACATGAAACAGGCCATAATATCACAAGAAAATTTGATCGATGCCATGTTTGGAATTTGTTGAATTTGACACAAGAAGTCAATGAATAGTTGCTGCCTCCTCTCTTTTGTTATCTGAGTGCTCTGTGGATAACTGAGAACTTAGTGAAGATCCTCTTTTTCTTTGTTAGAGTGGTAGATTCTAAAACAACTTAATTTAGGTAGCCAATGATTTCACCTTTGACCACGTAAAGCTACCAGAAAAGTGCTGAAAATGGCTCTGCTTTCGGTAGCTGTGGACAATTTTGCTTTTGAACTGTAAGCTGCCAAAACAGTGTTGAGAATGCCTCTGCTTTCGGTAGCTTCAAACAATTTTGCCTTTGAACTGTAAGCTATCGGAAACTTACTTTTTGTTGGCTAATGAACAACTGTCGTATCCGCCTCAGCCACCGAAAGTTGTTCCACGATACATGACACATGCCTTTCTTTTCGGTAGCTTTGAGTAATTTTATCTTTTCGCTGTGAGCTGCTGAAAGCTGGTTTTTCAGTAGCTAATGAACAATTTCCCTGTCCGCCTAAGCTACTGAAACCGGAAAATTATTTCTCGGAGACAAAGTAACATCAAATGTTATTTCAAAATTCATTACATACTTCAATCTCTTGAAAAAGAACCTCAAATGCATCTAAAAATGAAAAATTGAAAGACCTCCTATCACCTAGAAACCACAACTAGTCGATGTTTATTTGAGGAAATAACAGCTTGGGATAGACTTCCACTTGAGAAGAGGAAGGCCATGCATCCACAAAGACAACCATGTATCTTTGTTGGCTATTAATAAGACTCCAATGGTTATAAGTTTATGAACATGACCACTCAAAAAGCATTCATTAAGAGGAGTATTCAATTCGAAGAAGAGCCCTTGCAAGCAATCGAAGTTGGAGAATATTCTACACCACCACCTGTGAGAGTAAGTGAAGTTTCTAATGATATTTATGATTTTGATGTATTTGATGATGAAGACCATATTATTGTAGATCCAATTTCACCTACAAGTCCTAAGTGGGTTGCTAATTCTCTTGAAGCATCTGGCAAACTTGTGGGGAATCGTCAGGATCCTAGGAGGACTATATCACAATTTGACAATGCGCTTTCAGTGAAAGATACTTTCCTCCCTGAGAAGTTTTTTTTTATGGTTGATTCATACCCTAAATAATATGAATAATTCTCACATGACCCAAGATAGCAGGCATCCATGGATGAGGAATTTCATTCACTGAAAAAGAATGAAACTTGGGAGCTAGTCAAGCTTCCACCGGGCATAAAATTGGTAAGGTGTAAGTGGATCTTCAAGACCAAGTTTTATGTTGATGGTACAAAAATGAAGTATAAGTAAAGGATTGTGGAAACTGGCTTATCCCAATTCCATTTGCTTGACTACAATGAGACCTTTCCACTAGTTGCAAAGATGGATTTGACAAGACTAATCCTAACAATTTATGCATCCAAGCGTTGGGAAGTACATCACATGGATGTCAAGAATTCTTTAATCCATGGATATATTGAGGAGGAGATATATATGTAGTATCCAGAGGGATATATTTCAGATCCTAAATTTGTGTGCAAGTTGAATAAGTCCTTGTATGGGCTTAAGCAAGCTCGTAGAGCTTGGTATGCCAAGATGGACAACTTTCTCTTGTCACAATATTTCAATAGATGCAAGTCTGATCCGAATGTGTACATGAAGTTGATTGATGATTCCATTTTGATTATTGTGTTATATTTTTATGACCTACTAATCACAGGTAGCTCCATTGATCAAATAGATTCATTAAATCCCTCCTTTCATCAAGCTTTTTCCATGATTGACTTGGGAATACTTAAACAATTTTTGGGGCTTCCGATTTCACAATATGAGTATGGAATTAAAGTATCTCAGTGAAAGTATGATTCAAACCTGATAAATAATTTCAAGATGGCTGAATGCAAGCCCAAAAATACCCCCTTCCTTTCAAGAGTGATACTTGAAGAAGTAGATTCTACACCGTTGGTGAACAACACCTTGTATAGGCAGCTAGTTGGAACCTTGTTGTACTTGACTCATACCTGACCTGATATTGATTATGTAGTGAGTGTGGCCTCAAGATACTTGGAAAAACCACATGAGCTTCATTGGAGGGCTACAAAAAGAATCTTGCATTATGTGCAAGGCACCAAGTCTGATGGGATTCACTATGTTCCAGATTCTAGCCTAGATCTTCTTGGTTTTACTGATCCAAATTGGGCTAGTAATAACCTAGATTGGAAGTCCAATTTTGAATTTGTTTCCATGCTTGGAGAAGGACCTAATTGTTTTTCAAGTAAGAAACAAAGTGCAATTGCACTCTTTTCAACAAAGGCCGAATACAGAGGGGCAGTGAATGGTGCAACTCAGTGTGTGTAGTTGCAAGGTATATTTTCTGAGTTTGGGATTTCCTTTAGCACTCCCACGGTCATATTTTGTGACAATCAAAGTGCTATAAGGATATCATCTAAGTCAGTACAGAGGAAATAACCAAGCATATTGAGATTCATATCCACTACATCAGGAATCTAATGCATGATCACATCATTGATCTATAGTTTTACCCATCATCTGAGCAAATTGTACAAATCTTCACCAAATATTTTTCAAAGAATACTTTCAGCCATCTTAGATCACTGATTGGGATGGGAGAACATGTGGTGGAGTGAAGGATTGATCATCAATTCTTCAATTTTGTTCATGTCCATGTTTGAGGGGAGGTTTTTCCCATGAGTTTTTCCTTCTTCCCTTGTTTTGTGGACAAGGAAGTATATAAAAAGGGTGACCATGCCAAGTTGTTGGGCCCTATCTATTTCTGATTTTACATATAATGTTAGGCTTAAGGGGGGGTGTTATAATATTAAAAACTCATTCATACCCATTCTATACTTAGGAGATAGATTATTTGTCATTTTTTTATTAATTCCAAGGTGTTGACTAGGTAGTTGGGCATTATTTTGTCTTTATGTGGACCACAAGCCATCATGAGTCACTAGAGATCATTTATGGAGATTATGGATAAGATTTCCTAAGATTCTATGAGATTTTATTCCATTCCTAGATTAGAAGGGCACTATCCTACTTTTTACTGCTTTTTACTGATTCTGGTGAAAAGGTAAAAGCTAGTTGAATTGGCTTTAGCTGTGTTTTGGACAACTCGCCCTCCATGATGTTTCCTCTTTCTAAAAGTTGTACTTAGGATGCTCTTCCATCATACATCACCATACAAATCTAATTTTACCAATTCGTGAACCTTAGAGGTGATTTGAAAAGCACTTTTCACCTAGGGGGTTTTTCATCTTTTTAGTAAGCCTACTTTTGTGAGGATTTAGAATGCTTTCTTTGGATTTCAAATATCTGATGTAATTATATATTTGGACATCCATTACATTGTCTAATTTTGGATTATGTAAACTTATTCAATAGAGTTATACTGTTTGCATCATATTCATGATTGTTTTATGTGTTCAATGACTAGTTTTTGTAAGGAAATTTGTGAGAGTGTGTAATTTCTTGAGTAGATCTTGGTGTGAACAAGATTTTCACAAAAGTGAAATTTGCGGGAAGTTCTAAACCCCCGCTATAGATACCTACAAGGGTGGTTTTGAAGCCCCCCACTTAAATCCCCTCTTACAAACCTACGGGGGTGGTTTTGAACCCCCTCGTAAACCCCCTCTTACAAACCTACGAGGATGGTTTTAAACCCCCCTATTACAAACCTACAAGGGGATTTTGGAATCCCCCTCTTAAAAACCTTCGAGGGAAGTTTGGAACCTCCCTCATAACAACATACAAGAGTATTTTTGAAGCCCCCCTCATAGAAACATAATGGAGCAATTTGGAACCCCCCTCGTAGCAACACACAAGAGCAATTTGGAACCCCCCTCGTAGAAACACACAAGAGCAATTTGGAACCCCCCTCATAGCAACACACAAGAGCAATTTGGAAGCCCCCTCATAGCAACATACAAAGGGGGTTTAGAACCCCCCTCGTAGCATCTTACAAGGGTATGTTTGAACCCCGCCTCGTAGTAGCATACAAGAGAGATTTAGAACCCCCCCTTCTAGAAATAGACAATGGTGGTTTAGAACCCCCCTCATAGAAACCTACATGTGTATTTAGAAGCCCCCTCACAAAAAACTCTAGAGGAAGTTATGAACCCCCTTCATAGAAACCTACAAAGGTGGTTTAAAACCCTAGTCATAGCGACCTACGAGGGTAGTTTAAAACCCCCCTCATAGACTCCTATGGGGAATTTTAAAAATCCCTTATAACTTATCCTACGGGGGAAGTTATAAATGCCACTCATAGCAACTTACAGATGTGGTGTGGAACCCCCCTCGTAGCATCATACAAAGATGGCCTGAAACTCCCCTTATAAAAAAGTGGCTTACCATTAATATAAATCAACATAAAAAATATTTTTCTGAGAAATACATTGCAATATCATAGTTAATTTATGGTAAGGCATGGAGGAATCAAACCACCAAACTCCAGCCTATAAGGAAAGTGCTCTTCCATTGAGCTAGCGCCCTTTAAGAATTGCGGAGTGTAGAAATATTAACACCCATATTTCATCATTTGTAATTCTAGCCACCAATTCCAACATTCAAACTTGCACTTTATTGTTTGCAGCAATGAGAAAAATGTTCCAAGCCAAGTCAATACTTATCCACTTTCTCATATCCTATAGTTACACTATCAAAAACAAATAAAGAACCAAGTAGCTAGTTAAAAGAAGAGGTTTTAGTGCTAACACCCAAAAATTGTCCACTAGCTCATCTCCCTAGTCACATAACCCATTTGTCCACTTTTCCTACATTTTTGGCCTCCAAAACCATTAAAAACCCTCAAATGGTAACCAAAAGGGAAAAAAAAACATTATTCCCCTCCTCAATTAATGAAATTCCTTCAAAAAAGGTCAAAACCCACAAAAAAGGATCCAAAATCCCCAAAATAAAAGAAAAGGGGGAAAAAAGTCAAAAATAAATTCAAAAAAGAGGGAAAAGCCCTAATACCATTAGCCAATACTATTAGTTGCCCAAAACCATGGGCCAACACTCCACTACCTAAAATCACTATAAAAGGTGATGGAGGCCCCCCTTTTCACATCCATCAATCAGTCTTCTACCCTTATGCTACCGAAATTCCTGTTGAACTTTAGCCTATCACCTTGAGCTTCTGTTCCCCATTTCAGTTGAGTCTTGGCTACCTATTGAGCATTTGGAGAAGGGAAATGAACTCTGGAGATCCAGTGCACTCCTCTTCGTACAACTGCAAGGACTCTAACAACCTCACCATTTGAGGTAAATACCATTGCAAACCCTCATTTTCCCATTAATACAAAAAATTTCAAATTCCATTAATGAGTTCCTCATCATTGTTTATTTTTACTGTTATTGTTAGGTTTATTTTTATGTTATCACTTACACATGTCACTTTTTTATGATCTAGTTTTTACTCATTATTTTGAACTGCTACTAAGGGTTCCTGAATCCTTAGTAGGTCCGCACGAGTTGGTGTGAAAACCCCAGCTACACCTAGTACATGAATAATTCTTTAAAACCTAAAGCTAATTTTATCTAGCTTGTCCTCAATATCCAAAACTTTCGAAGGGAGGGAATCCCCTAAGTGGTAAAGAACTTCCTATGTTTTGGTATCACTAACATATCATTCCAAAATTAATTTCTTGGATTTAATTTCCAATACTCTATCTGCAATTTGAAATTCAACAATACCATGTTCCATTTGTTTAATGCTCCGGAATTCTTATCTCTAATATTGTCCCTAAAATTTTCAACTTTTGGCTGCTAATGTTGTCACTATCTCTTGCGCAATCAAGGTCATGAATTCCCATTTCTAGGAATGCCTCAAATCTTTTAAATTATTTTATTTGTTGTTTTGGTCACCAACTTTTTCTAAATATTGGTTCATAGTGGCTAAGGAAAAACAACCAACAAATTGTGTGTTGGTAACGGGATAATAGGTTTCTAGTGGGTAGGATGGCCTAACAAATGATGACATGAGAGGCAAGATGACCCACAGAGAGGCAAGATGACCCATAGAGGGATCATATAAAAATGCTAACTCTTGTACCCCTAGATCAAAGCAAAAGGATCATATAAAATAAGGGTTGGATTGGAGAACAACCAAACGCTTCGAAAATGCTTCGATTTGAGGAGAGTTGAGTGAGAGGGCAAGTTCCAATATATATATATATATATATATATATATATATATATATATCCCCAAAGAGACCAAAAAAGAAGCCACTCTGATACCAAATGATAGACTTCATGATCCTTATCTAAGAATCCATGAAAAAACTTAGAAATAACTAAAATGATTATCCAAGAAGCGATGAATAAACGTAGAAATAAGTAACACCATAGAGAAAACAAGACGACAATAAAATAAAAATAAAATGTTTGTTGGGTTTGACTAGCAAGCCATATTAATATTAATAATATGGCTTATATACGCCGATCGGCATATATCTATTGTTTAAATGTGATTGATATACGCCGATCGGCGTATATAAGCCATATTATTAATATTAATATGGCTTGCTAGTTTACGGCCGACGTGTACAGAATATTTAGTGAGTTTTACTATCAATATTATGGCTAGGAAAATAATAATAATAAATATTACTATTTTAAAATAATAATTTGTTTAAAATATCTTTTAAAAATAGTTATTTTATAAATATAATTAATAAATTATAAATAATTTATAGCACTAAATAATTATTTATTAACAAATATTATTTTAATTATTTTATAAAAACAATTATTTTATAATTAAGTTTAATAAATTATAAATAGTTTAGAGTAATAATTAAATATTTTGTAATAATAATAATTTAATTATAATAATAATATTAATGATTATTATTATTATTATTATTATTATTATTATTATAAAATAACAAATGTTGAAGTAGTTTATAATAATAATAAAAATAAAAATAATATTCTATTATAATAATTATTATTATAATAAATAAGAAAAATAATAATAAATAAAAATAATTTATAATAAGGATTGGCAATAATAATAATTTATATTCTATTTTTTTATTATTCTTTATTATAATAATAATAATAATAATAATAATAATAATATAAAAAAATAATTTTTTAAATATTTTAAAATAATAAAAACAATTATAAATAAGAAAATATAATTATAAATGAAAATAAGAAAAAGAATGAAAAAAATCTAATAATGTTTAATATCTAATATATAATAATAATAATAATAATAATTAATGTCTCATATCTAATGTATAATGTTTAATATAAACTAATGTTACTAATGTTTAGCATTGCATAATATAAATACATAGTTTCAATTATTGTGCAAATACAATGTTGACTAATGTTTTTCAACGTTTAAATGTTTATTAATGTCTAATGTGTGAATTTAATGTTTAATATCTAATGTGTGATGTGTAAATTTAATGTTTATTAGTATTTAATGTTTAATGTCTAATGTATGATGTTTATTAATCTCTAATGTTTAATAATGTCCAATGTCTAGTTTTATGAATGTTTATAATACTAATAATGCCAATAATAATGCAGTTATTAATGTTTTCTAATGTATAATGTTTTGTAATGTGTAATAATGCTAATGTCTTTATTAATGTTTTTCTAATGTTTAATAATGCTTAGTATTAATAATATTTAATAATGTCCAATGTCTAAATTTAATGTTTATTAATGTTTAATGTGTGATGTTTAATAATCTATAATGTTTATTAATGTGTAATGTCTACTTTTATTAATGTTTATAATGATAATGATGACAATTCTAATGTCTTTATTAATATTCTCTTATGTTAAATAATATTTAATGTCTGATGTGTGATGTTTAATAATCTCTAATATTCATTAATGTGTAATGTTTACTTTTTTATCTTTATAATGTTGATAATGCCAATGTTAATGTCTTTATTAATGTTTTATGTTTATTGATATTTAATGCTTAATGTTTTCCAATGTTTATTGAAAACTAATGTCTAATGTGTAATGTAAACTAATCTTACTAATATTTAACTCTTATTATAAAAATAAAATAATTAATAATAATAATAATAATAATGATTGTTGGATATTTATTATTATTATAATTAGCAAGCCATATTAATTAATAATAATAATAATAATAATAATAATAATAATAATAACCAATAGTCAACCATGGTCAATCATCTTTCAACCAATTATCAAGGAATGGTAAACGAATTGGTCAACTGTTGACCAATAGTCAATCAATGTGACCTAAGGTCAAGCATTGATCAACCATGGTATAGCAATGGTTGAGTATGGTTGACATTAGTGGACCACTCCTCAACAATTGGTTGACTTTTAGATGACTTATGGTGAACTACTCGTTGACCATTGGTTGACTTATGGTTGACCATTGGTTCATTATTGGATGACTTGTGGTTGACCATGGTTGACTATTGGTTCAGTATTGGTTGACTATGGATGACTATTCGTTGACCATGGTTGACATTGGCTGACTATGGTCAACCATTCTTGACTATTGGTTGACTAAATTGGCTGACCATGCTTGACTATTGGTTAACCATGCTTGACTTTGGCTGACTTTGGTAGATTTTTGGTTGATCGTGGTTGACTTTGGTTTTCGATGGTTGAATATGGTTGACCATGGTTGAATATCATTGACCATGATTGACATTTGTTTATCTTGGTTGACCATGGGTGACTTTGGTTTACCATGGTTGGCTTCGGTTGACTATAGTTGACTTTGGTTAACTTTGGTCGACCATGGTTGAATTTGGTTTACCATGGTTTTCTATAGTTGAGTTTGGCTAACTTTGGTCAACCATGGTTGACTTTTGGTTGAACATGACTTTGGTTGACCATGGATGACTTTTGGTTGACCATTGTTGACTTTGGTTTAGTTATGGTTGACCATGGTTAAGTTGCTTAACTATGGTTTCCTTTTGATTGACCATGGTTAACTTGCTTAACTAAGGTTGACCATGGTTAAATTTGACTAACAATGGTTGACTTTTAATTTATCATAGTTGGCTTTGGTTGACCATTATTGGCTTTGGTTGACCATTGTTGACTTTGGTTGAGTTTTGGTTGCTCATGGTTGACTTTGGATCACCATGGTTGACTTTGGTTGACTATGGTTGACTTTTGGTTCTCCATGGTTGACCATGGTTGACTCTGGTTGACCATAGTTGACTTTAGTTGACCTTTGTTGACTTTGATCGACCACGTTTGGTTGACTTTTATTTACCATGGTTGAATTTTTTCAACCATGGTTGGAGAGTTTCGTTAACCATGGTTAAAGTTTGTTGACTTTTGGTTGGCCATGGCTGACCATGGTTGGTTGACTTTGGTCGACCATGGTTAACTTTGGTTTGTTGACTTTTGGTTGGCCATGGCTGACCATGGTTGGTTGACTTTAGTCAACCATGGTTAACTTTGGTCGACCATGGTTGACTTTGATTGATTATCGTCGACCATGGTTGACTTTGGTTAATTATGGTTAACTTTGGTTGACCATGGTTGGTTGACTTTGGTTGACCATGGTTGAATATCATTTACCATGGTTGACATTTGTTTCTCTTAGTTGACCATTGTTGACTTTGGTTGACTATAGTTGACTTTGGTTAACTTTGGTCAATCATGGTTGACTTTGGTTTACCATGGTTGACTATACTTGAGTTTGGCTAACTTTGGTCAACCATGGCTGACTTTCGGTTGAACATGACTATGGTTGACCATGGATGACTTTTGGTTCACCATTGTTGACTTTGGTTGAGTTTTGGTTGACCATGGTTAACTTACTTAACTATGGTTGCCTTTTGTTTGACCATGGTTAAATTTGACTAAACATGGTTGACTTTTAATTGATTATAGTTGGCTTTGGTTGACCATTGTTGACTTTGGTTGAGTTTTGGTTGCTCATGGTTGACTTTGGTTCACCATGGTTGACTTTGGTTGACTTTTGGTTCTCCATGGTTGACCATGGTTGACTTTAGTTGACCTTTGTTGACTTTAGTTGACCATGATTTGTTGACTTTGGTTGACTTTTCTTGACGATGGTTGAATTTTTTCGACCATGGTTGGTTGAATTTTGTCGACCATGGTTGAATTTTGTTGACTTTTGGTTTTGTTGACTTTTGGTTGGCCATGGCTGACCATGGTTGGTTGACTTTGGTCCACCATGGTTGACTTTGGTTGATTGTGGTCGACTTTGGTCGACCATGGTTGACTTTGGTTAATTATAGTTAACTTTGGTTGACCATGGTTGGTTGACTTCGGTCGACCATTGTTGACTTTGCTTGACTTTTTGTTAGCCATGGTTGAGCATGGCTGAATTTTTTCGACCATGGTAGGTTGACTTTAGTCGACCATGGTTGAATTTCATTGAATTTTGGTTGTTCATGGTTGAAGTTTTATTATCATGGTTGACTTTGGTTGACCATGGTTTGCTTTGGTTTACCAAGGTTGATTTTGGTTTACCGTGGTTCGTTGACCTTGCTTGAGTTTTGCTTAACTTTTGGTTGGTTATGGTTGACTATGGTTGACCATGGTTAACTCTAGTTGATCATGGTAGCTCATGGTTGATTTTTGGTTGCTCATGTTTGACTTTCGTTGAGTTTGGTTAAGTTTGGTTGACTAGTGTTGACTTTTGTTGACCATTGTTGTTCATGGTTGACCATGGTTCACTATGCTTGCCCATGGTTATTCACGATTCACCAATGTTGATCATGAGTGTTCATTATTGACTATGATTGACTTTTGGTTGACTTTGGTTGACCATGGTTGACTTTTGGTTGATCATCGTTGACTTTGATTTACCATGGTTGACTTTTATTGAATTTGGATTTTTTTTTATTGCGGTTGATTTTGGTTAACCATGGTTGAACTCATGGTTGACCATGGTCAATGATGATTGACCATGGTTGACTATATTTGTTACCGGGGTTGACTATTGATGATGGTGGTTGTTCATCGCTCACTATGGTTAATTCTGGTTGTTCATGGATGTGCGTGATTGTTCATGTTTAACTATGGTTGTTCATAGGTGGCTATGGTTGCCTATAAGCCATATTTATTAATTAAGCATGGTTGACATCAATATATGGTTGAATTCTAAACCATGGTTGAATTTTAAACCATGGTTGAATTCAATCCATAGTTGACTTCAAAGACAACCGTCTTTGAACTATAGTTAACTTCAATCCATGGTTGACTTCAAAAGTCTAATATTGAATTTTATGCCAAAGGTTGAATTTAATGAAAGACTCACTTAAATCCAAGGTTGACTTACATATATTGGTTCAACTTCAATCCAAGGTTGACTTCAATCCATGGTTGACTTCAATGTAAGGTTGACATAATGTAGTTGATATGGTTAATGTTGAATTATTAATTTTAATGTTTTTAATATTAATGTCGATTATTATTATAAATGGCGAATTATTAATGTTAATGATTTTAATGCTAATATTATTAATGTTGAAGTATTAATGCTAATGTCATCCATTTTACTAATGATTTTATTAATATTATTATTAATGTTATTAATAATAACATTATTATTATAAATGGTGAATTATTAATGCTAATATTATTAATGTTGAAGTATTAATGTTAATCTCAATGATTTTATTAATATTATTATTAATGTTATTTTAATTTGTTAACATAAATGTTAACGTTGATGTTTTTAATATAAATGTTGATAATGGTTAATAATAATGTTAATATTACTATTTTTAAAGTTAATATTGTTAATGTTCAATTATTAATGTTAGTGCTCTTAATGTTAATGTTATTAATGTTGTTAAATTTCTTAATATTATTATTAATGTAACTTTATTAATGATATATTATTGTTATTAATTATTAATAATGATGTGAATGATATTTTTTTGAATATTAATGTTGGTAATGTTAATATTATTAATGTCATTAATATTTCATTAATGTTATTACTTTGATTAATAATACTCTTAATTTTATTTTCAACTTCAATTTAAAGTTGACTTCAATGTATAATATTGTTAATCTTGAATTATTAATTTTAATGTTGTTAATATTAATGGCGATTATTATTATAAATGGTGAATTATTAATGTTGAACTATTAATGCTAATGTCATCAATTTTATTAATATTTTTATTAATGTTATTAATGATAAAGTTAATGTTAATGTTGATGTTTTTAATATAAATGCAGAGTACAATCTACTCCATTCAATCTGAAGCAAATAGATATAACACAAAACACAATATTAATGACTGATAATTTAAGAACTAAATTATCCAACTTGAACCTAAATGTAAAACCAAAACACAATATTGCGACTCATAAATCATGATCTATTCCATTCGATCGGAGAGAATATATATAAAAACAATACACGGTATTAATGACATATATTTTAAAGACTCGTTCCTTAAATATGGAACGAATAGATGTAAAACCAAATAATATTTTTATAAATTTAATCACTTGTAAATATTATTATTGTAATTTATTATAATTATAGAGTACTTAAATTTTATATAAATCTCATTATAATTTGTGTATTGATATTTTATTATAAATTTTTTAATGTAAATATTAATATTTCTATTAATTAGAAAAGTAAACTAAAATACATTGTTTTATGTAATTCACCATCACCTTGTTGAATCTTAATAAATGGTTACAAAATACCAAAATTTGCAATTTTTTTTGTACAATCATAGTGTACTCTGCAATTTATACTATGAGTTTCACATATATTTAAACTTCATAAATTTACTCTTTATTGTGCATTTATACTGCACTCAACATTATGAGTTATCATTCGCATATTTTTATCAACCAAAATTCAAAATTGTGATATTTAACTGGCAGTGTTCAACATAAAGTCAAGATTTGAATTTGCTTCTCAAGAATATAAGAGAACCACATGGTATCGTTGAAACAATGTAAATATAATTAAAAACAAAGAAAATGATGTGCAAAGTTGTGTGTTTTCTGGTTGAACATTTTATCTAATTCTCTTTAAATAAACTTTTGAAGATTTTAATAACAGAAAAGTAATAATTTTTGTATCCTTCATAGAGCTGAAAGATTCCATTATGGAACGAATAGATGTAAAACCAAATAATATCTTTATAAATTTAATCACTTGTAAATATTATTATTGTAATTTATTATAATTATAGAGTGCTTAAATTTTATATAAATCTCATTATAATTTGTGTATTGATATTTTATTATAATTTTTTAATGAAAATATTAATATTTCTATTTATTAGAAAAGTAAACTAAAATACATTGTTTTATGTAATTCACCATCACCTTGTTGAATCTTAATAAATGGTTACAAAATACCAAAATTTGCAATTTTTTTTTACAATCATAGTGTACTCTGCAATTTATACTATGAGTATCACATATACTTAAACTTCATAAATTTACTCTTTATTGTGCATTTATACTGCACTCAATATTATGAATTATCATTTATGTCACATATTTTTATCAACCAAAATTCAAAATTGTGATAAGTCAAGATTTGAATTTGCTTCTCAAGAATATAAGAGAACCACATGGTATCGTTGAAACAATGTAAATATAATTAAAAACAAAGAAAATGATGTGCAAAGTTGTGCGTTTTCTGGTTGAACATTTTATCTAATTCTCTTTAAATAATTTTTTGAAGATTTTAATAACAGAAAAGTAATAATTTTTGTATTCTTCATAGAGCTGAAAGATTCCATTATAAGTTGTTCGCTTTTATCTATATTAAACTACAGGAATAAAACCCACTGAAGAGAGCAACATTACTTGATATAATTATGGATTTTGGTTTAAGTAGATAATAACTACCCACAAGATACTGAAGCAGCATTAATTAATTAATTAATTAATATATATATATATATATATAATATAAGCAAAAGTTGGAGTTTGGATGGTTATTATAATTAATGCAAACTTTATTGTTTGCTTGCAGGCTTTCAACACTGCCTGGCACTCCCCGGCTTTGTTCTTTGGGTATAGAAGCAAAATCTGCAGTCTTCTTTGAATGGGAGAACATTGATATTGATGAGATTGATAACCAAGATGATATCAATGGTTGGTTGAGGTTGTTAGAGCTAAGTGGAGAGAGGACTACAAATAGCATCCCCTGCTAAAGCCTTTTAATTAATAGCCAAGGGACGGAAAGCCCAAAAGGAATCCTACCACAAAAAGTATCCAATAACCATTGAAATTGAATAGTGAACAAAAAAGTCATTCAATTGAAGATGCGTACACGAAGGAAGAGACAACAACTGCTGGAGACATACAAAAATTGTTCAGTGCTGCACGTTGTGTGATTCTGGAATAGTCGAGGAGAATCATCATATCTAGCCTTTGGATCTGGTCAAAGCGAGAGTGCATTCTTGGACTCCTCTTTTTTGAGGATACAGATGTAAGGAAAATGGAAATGTCCAAACAAAATATAACAAAATATTAAATCTTACAGCGAACTGACTGCAATATCGAGCTGGGTATTGCTAGTGATGTAAGAAAACAACCTTCATCATCACAGGAGAAGTTTCCAGAAAATAGAAAAGTTGAGATTGCAACCAAAGTACTCTTTTCATGATAAATATTGACAATTATCTACTAAAACCTCCATGGTGAAATAAGAAAACAAATTGCATGTGATACAAAGTTCTTGAATAATCCATTGTAATATTACTCACACAGCAAAGACTAACAAATCAAAGAAGATCGGTAACTAATACAGTACCTCTCCCTGTAATCGAAATCGAATATCTAATAACAACAGAGAATACGAAAACAACATCTAAAAGCCTATGAAACACGAATTTATTTGCAGAACAGGATTTTAAAACTCACCACGCAGACACAAGACAAGGTGGAGGGTAGATTCCTTCTCTATGCTGATTGTTGTAATCAACAAGCATTGAGCTTTCTTTAAAATGAATGTTTTTATCCAATGAAAACCAACAAGATATAAAGCTTTATATTAACATCAAGAATTGAGATCCAAACCCCCTCTTCACGTCGCTTTCCTGCACAGATCAATCTCATCCCATCGGCCAATGTCCTCCCATTTTCAAGTCGTTTTCCTGCACAGATCAATCTCTATTGATCCAGAGGAATTCCCTCCTTATTCTGAATCTTGTCCTTCACATTATCAATAGTGTCGGAGCTCTCAAATTCAAGCGTGATGGTCTTGCCCGTCATTGTTTTCACAAAGATTTGCATCCCTCCTCTGAGATGGAGAAGTGTCGATTCCTTCTGGATGTTATAATCAGCAAGAGTGCGGCCGTCCTCGAGCTGTTTTCCGGTGGCAAGAGTGCGTCCGTCCTCGACATCAACCTCTGCTGATCGGGTGGAATCCCCTCATTGTCTTGTCAGAGCTCTCAACTTCCAGATCTGCATTCCACCTCTGAGACGGAGGACGAGGTGAAGAGTGGATTCCTTCTGAATATTGTAATCGGCCAGGTTCGGCCATCTTCCAGCTCCTTGCTTCTTGTTGCTGGCATGCATCCTTTGTTGATCAGCGCGATTCGCTTAGAAAAGGGGGTTCTTTGGCAACGACCATTATACAAGAGAAAAGGGGGTTCTTTGGCAAAAGGGCATCGGCCATCATTTTCTTGCAGCGAATGATTTCTGTTATGGCTTCATCAAATTATTATTATCATGCAAAACAGAAACCGTTCTCATGCGGCAGCGGATCTTTAAAGGGGGAGTGGAGCCTGAGCGGACGATACCCAAACGTTTCAATCTTCCATCGGTTACAATGCATACAATAGCGCATATCTCATAGCACAGAAAACAACCAATTAAACAACTACACAGCATTGCCGTTTGAATAAATTTAATTTTTTGTATTAATTATTGGTGACGGTTCTATTTAAACATGCATCCAAGTTAAGTCATTAAATCTGGAAGCTTGATTTTGGAGTAAGACGAAGCATATTCTGGGATCAATTAAATCTGGCCATCCATTATTAAAATATTAATAAATCACCCACCCCAGCCCTACCCCCAAAAGTTGAAAGAATACGCCTATCGACGTAATTAATAAGTAGATCATTTCCCCCTTGAATAATAGTAGGCCTTCTTACGTAAACAATATAATATTTTGTCGATAACACTCGCTTGCACTTGACTAGATCGCACTCAACAAGGGGTTTTGTCTTTTGTCAATGTAAGGGATCCATCAAGATAAAACCCTCAATACAAGGTTCCCACCTTTTAATGATGAACCCTCCAGTTTATGGTATTGGTTACCATATTCTTCTATGTTATGATAATTTTATATTCTTATTTAGTAAACTCCGAAAAGCAAAAGGTAACTAGTACTATAAATGGGATTCTAAATTTAAACAAGTGAAATTAATAACTAAAATAAACCTTTCAAATGAACATTTAACCAACGAATAAGCAATACATGACAAGACCCAGATTATTTATGCATTTTAGAGACCAATTTTGATACAACGATAGAATTCTAAATTATTCATACCATACTTAGTTCATTCCACATTAGCATTTAAAAGATTACGTGTCATAACCATGAAACCCTTCACAAGTAAAAATCACATAACACCGTAAGAAAAGAAAGCAAATGTATGACACATCATCCGTCCATTGAACGCTGTCACTGCTTCATCAAAATGTGTTAAATTGGCTTATATTCCAAACACTTCTTTTTTCTTATTCATAACTTTATTAAAAAAAAAAATGGTTAGGTAGAAAATAAAATAGTTTAACTACCCACCACAATTCAACTTCCTTTTTATTCTTCAATATAATCCTTTAGCTGGGTGAATAGATTTGCTAACTAATATCCCCTAGGCAAAACCACATTTTCATAGATAGACCAAACTTCATTCAAAAGATTTATCAACTTCTCTAAAGCGTTATTTTCTTTTACAATATAATATAACAATATTTGTTCCCTGGCAGTGGTCCCCCAATGTAGTGTCAAACAAAGTCCTAACTTAATTTATGTAGGTCCTGTACCTACTCTCTAGTTGCGGATTCAAGTTTCTCTATACGAGAAATCAATATCTTGATCGAGTGAAATAGTTTGTACACCTTAAAAAATTGAAAACTACATGATTATGAAATGCTCAAGGCATTTGGGAAGAATTCTTCCATATAGATCAATTGGTATTCTATGGAACAAATGGCTCCTTTATATTATGGAACAAATGGCTCCTTTCTATTTTCTCTAGTTTGATCAATACTCACTCTAGGTCAGTTGACTTCTAAGGGGATCAATGTGCATATATTCACTAGGAAGACTTGGAATACCTGGTACCAGATAGTCGATGAAGTAGCTCTGCTTTATGGCAACTCAAGAGGAAAGCACATATTTGCAATAGAAGAACACAAAGAGTTGAGTTGAAGCTTTTAGGGACCAAAAGCTTGTGAATGGGGAGGTGTGATCCCAAATGAACCCTCCTCCAAACTTTGTAAAATAATAATAATAATAATAGCAAAGTTTTCAGGAAATGGTCCAAAGGCCAAACAAAGATGAAATCATGAAACACATCACTTGATGGTTGGCACTCAAGGAAGAATTATAAGAAAATATGCTTGCTTAATGAAAAAAAATTGAAGGGAGATGGAAAACATGCAGCTTGGAAAGGACACAAACAAAATAATAAAGACTTGGAAAGAAGGAAACTGCCCAAAAGGTTAGAGGATAAAGAGAATTTTGGGCCTATAAATATTGTCTCTAAGCCAAAACAATCTGTAAATATCGCCCATGAGTAAGCATACAAAAAATCCTTAATTGAGAGTGTATAGCTCCCATTTGTAACAATCCTTGAGCAGAAATAAAAGCCAGTAAATGATGGGTTTTCTATTTGGGTTTTCAAGTAATTTGTTTCCTAATGTGTGTTTAATTGTTGTGTGCTTACTTCGGTTGGTGATTTTCTACATGTACACCATTTAGTAGAAATGCAAATTTTGTAGATTATTACACTGCAAGGAAAATACCCACTAGCAGAGGTTTTTGCAGATGCTCCTCTAAAAAGATCCCTGGTATACGTTTATAATGGAGGTCACTAGTGGATGCGAGTGGGTGGAGGTTTTAGCAGATGCTTTTTTCAGTGCTTTTATACAAACAAAATACATGAGTGTGCCTACATCTAGTACGCACCAATGCTATCATAAATCATGTGGCACCACAATCGAAAACACCTTCAAGCAAAAAAAATTGTAAAATTCTACATTCATGTGTTTAACTTACTCTGGTGCATTGATGCGCAACATATTTGAAAGCACCTAAGTAGGGTAAATGAGAAATCGAGATGGAAGACTTTTAAATATTGTTATATTCACCAGCAGTGCGTTTACCTAACATAAATGCGTCGATGCATTTTGATAGACACGAACCAACATAAGGTAAAATAATAAAAAAGGAAGGACATAAAATATTTCATTTCTTTCTAATCATAAGTGTTGCATTTGTATTTCACCACCACACTAGTGCATAACATAAATTACCACAACAAATCATGGTTAAAACTGAACGAAAAAATGTTCTTTTGTAATTTTATAATTGACATTGGTGCGTTTATTTTTTAGAAACGTAATGGTGCATCCATAGTGGGGGGCACTGGATTAGGGTAATTTTTTTTTTTTTTTTTTTTTTTTATTTTAATTTATGGTGCGGTCATTCTAAATAACCACACCAGTGCATTCTAGTTTCGAGCGCACTGAAACATGGTAAAATAAAAAAATATATATCAAATGAAAAGACCATCTTTATCATCTGCAGTGCTTTTAACCACCTAAGCATTGGCGCCATACTTTCTATGTTCAAATGCTCTACCATCAATGCTCCACGTGGTGGCATTGTTCTATTCCATTGCTTGCTGAGTGGATTTTGAATTTCGTCAAATGATGGGAAAATTTTGAAATTTGGTGTACATCACAACCATGCCTTCTCGATATGCAAGTGACCAGGTAAAATATTTTTTACCTCTTAATTTAAATTTTTAGCGAATAGAAAATTATATTGACCTTTTATTTCCTTTTTATAAATTTAAAAAACTTGCACGGTGCATTTGATTTGTTTGGCTTGCACCATGACATACAGTGCACCATGTGAATTTACAGTGTGCACTGTGAGAGGTGTGTTTCTAATGCATAGTGCATGGTGCGCTATACATTTCATAACACATGGCCAAAATTTTAAAATGATTTTTACACATCAATGATAACCGGTGTGTTTCATAAACAATATTGCACCAATAGCAGTGCACTATAGTAATGTAACACATCGATGTTGGTAAACACACAGGGCACTGTTTTGTGGTGCTTGAGATATTTCTAGATGCACCGCCACACTAAATTTAAAAAAAAATAACGACGTTAAACGGTGTGCTTTGTTAACAAGTACAAACCGATAACTTGGTGTTCTTACATTTAACAAGCACACCAGGATGCCAATTAAAAATAATATAGATATCAGAAAGAGATGCTCCTATTGTGGTGCACTCTAAAAACATTTGAGCATCGTTTACAATGCACTGATGTGTCCACGCTGCACCGATGCTTCCTATTGATGGAAGCACCCGTTTTGAAAATTTATAAAATATTTCCGGTGCACTTTAGTAGAACACACGTAGCAGTGCTAGTAAATGCGTAGAGAACCATTTTGAGGTGCTTAAGATATTTTTAGACGCACTACCACACTATATTTTTAAAAAAATCACCAAGTCAGCTAGTGCACTTAGTTAACAAGTACACACCAGTCAATCGGTGAGCTTACATTTAACAGGCGTACTATGATGTCAATAAAGAATAATTATAAATATTAGAAAGAGATGCTCCTACTATGATGCGCTCTAAAAATGTTTGAGCACCGTTTACACTAACGTGTGCACACTACACCAGGGCTTCCAAATGATGGAAGCACCATTTTGAAGATTTATAAACTATTTCCATTGTACTTTAGTTGAACACACACACAATTGCTGGTAAACACAGAGAATTGATTTGTGGTTCTTGAATTTTTTTAGATGCACCCCCACACTAATTTTTGTTTTAAATATTCACCACATTAACTGGTGCGCTTTTTTCTCTAGTATGCATCAATGAGTTAGTGTGCTTATGTTTAACAAGTGCACCATTATGTTGATAAAAGTAATTATAAATCTCAAAAAGAGTTGCTCCTACTATGTTGCTTTCTAAAAACATTTGAGCACCTTATACTTTGCACTGACATTTCCACACTACACCGGTGCTTCCTATTGATGGAAGCACCATTTTTAATATTTATAAAATATTTCCAGTACACTTGAGTAAAATACATTTATTGGTGATTTTGCTGTAAAAGTGCATTGTTATTTTTCATTAAAAAATTTGATACCCTATGCACTAGGGTCAAGTAGTGCACCGCTTACGATGCTTCTAGCACTTTAATGCACCAAGGCTCCATATGATTTAAATTTTATTTTTTTTGTATGTACTGGGTGCATTTAGAATATTGTAGTGCACCATTTGCAATGCTTTTGTTTTACAAGAGCACTGATGTTGGTGCTTTACAACAATTTAGGCACACCACTTATTAAATTCATTTAGTATAAGAAAAATATTATTATTTGATGTTAATAAATCTCATTCTCATTTAATGAAATATTTAATGTTTTTATGTATATTTATGAGAGTTATTGATGTTATATGTGAATCAGATACATCCTCGACGAGAGTCTCGCCAGGAGAAACATGTCTAGGTTGACCCATACAATGTTGTATGGGAGAGGGAGGCGAGAGCAAGGGAGAGGGATTTGTACCCTCACCCCATTACCAATCAGACATGAGACCTCTAGAGGGTTGTCTACCTCCTGCAGTTCTATTAGGTGGCTACGTCCCTCAAGGGAAACTCAGCATTATTGATGCATCTGATTCATTCTTGGGATCAATGTAGATAGTCCTTTAGCATTGGTCCTGATCAGTGGTTCCAACACACTAAGGGAGACATTTACTTCATCACTAGGCTATCCAGGAGAGGGGGGGATTTCCCCCTATTTTATGATGTTCCAGTTGGTGTTGTAGCAGAGATTCAACTTGCTTACTCTCAGACATATATCAGTGAGGACATCACTAATCCTGCTAATTTTCATGTGCATGGTGGATAGCTATCATGATTTCTTCTTTCGGTGCAGAGGAGGCTAGATGCCTCTCACTATTTGTTGGAGGATCCTAGTTCGCTAAGCTGACTAGGACTACTGGCCAACTACTTGTTGGTTCTGATTTGTTGGCTTGAACTTGTTGGTCGGTTGAACTGACAAGACCATTATGTAATTGTCTATGAATCCATATCAATATATGCTGGAGATCCAGACAAGATATGTATGAATATATTATTGTTCTCTGTATATACTTTGTACAGTCTCTTCTTATTAATAGAATACATATTGCTTCTATCTCCATTACTTTGTCCTCCTACTTATCATGTGAATGCTTGCTTAATCTTACATGATGTATTACTGGTGACTATATATCTTGATTGACTACAACATTGATTCTGTTGCCGGTAGTACATCCATGAGATGACAATAAGTATAAATAGATAATAACCGAGCAAGAAATCAGAGAATGGTGGGATAGAAAAATAGCAAATTACTTGCAGAATTATGATAGAAGAAACAAGTTAACTATTGCTCAAGAAAGAGAGAAGTTATTCTCTGAAACACATGAGAAGTTTGTCGAGGCCGTCCCATGTGCATTGAAGAATCTCCTTGATGAGAAGACCAGAGAATGAAAGAGATCAGAAATTGCTTACAAAAATAATCAATAGAGGATGCACAAATTTCTATGAATGTTGTGAAAAGATTGCTGACAAATTCTACCAAGAACGTGCAATTGAAGAGCGATTCTTTGTGGTTGACATCGAGAAGAGATTTACATTGACCTAACTGATCAATTTATGTGCACACTACCGACACTTCTGTTCAAATTCATGCTTGACAAAGGCGTAGGACACATCGTCAAGCCATGATCGCTCTTGCTACCACCTCTTCCAAATTCAAATTGGGAGGTGAAGCAAAAAGAGTGGGTGAAATCCATGCAAGAATGAGAGTGGGAGCACTTCTTTCACAAATGAATTGTCCTACCACCATATCTTATTAAAATATTTCGGGTCAGCAATGGGGGGGTAGCCGACCGTGTGATGGGTAGAATAGATGTCTGATAGTTGAAAGACAAAGTAAAATATGACCAGTACCAGAAAGTCACAAAAATTCGACAAATAAATAATGGTAAGTCATAAGAGCACTCCATATATTCAGAAAATTGAACAAGAAAAGCAGATAAAAAGATGAGAAGAGATAAAGGAGTAGACTAGTGTGCTCCAGAGAAAACAAAAAACGGGTACAATGACAAATGGGGAAAGAAATCCTCCTGAGTCGATCCAAACCTGACAAGTTGGGGGCGTGGATGAGCCTCTATCACCTATGGACGAAGATCAGTAGATTTAGCATGGTGCAACTCTCTAGTGAGGATACCCAAGGTCATAACTCTGAATTCACCGTTACAGTTAACTCATGGCATTAGAGTGCAATAAATTGTCAAATAAGACTTGGGACTTTGTGTTGGTCAATGTGGTATATGGAGTCGACCAGAATATGGAGTCGACCAGATCGAGACAGAAATGAATCAGACCAACTGTTGATCCAATGTCCAACAGAAGGGAACTAGATCACATTTCATCCTAAGTTCTCTAACATAAGTTTCCATCTATTATATTCAGACCGTGAGCGAGCGCCCCCCCAGCCACTTCCAGCACTAAGTGAATCATCGAGCAAGTCAGAGAGTTCGACAAGAAGCATAGAACTATTAGAACAACCAAACATTACCTAGATATCAACAAAATTTGTAGCATATCACAGACATCTGATCAATGATGAAATACCTAACGATTTCGATTGCAAAGACCAAAAAAACACAAAGCATGTGTTAGTTCCTATTAACGCACATAAAGAACTAGTAGTAGTACCTATCGACGATCGACTAGTACGCATATCCAACAGAGGAAGTAGACCACCATCACCATCGATTTGCCTAGAAATCACACCAGATATGGAAAACCTGACGGGACACATCCCTTTCTATGAAGGAGTCTAAGATCCTCGAAGACATTGGTTTGTATGTGAATCAATATGGCAAGCAAGTGTTGTGGTTGATGAGGATCGTCAAATGGAAGATTTTGCAGGCTCTTTACGTAGAAGATCCCTCACTTGGTACATGAACTATGCCGATAGAACACCAAATGCAAGTAAGGCCCAAATCAAGCAGCAATTTTTTTCGTTCTTTAAAACTAACGACGAAAAACAGCTAGAAACAAAAAAATTGAAAAACATCACCCACAAGCTGACATAAACTATTCGTGACTACGACAAGAGACTTAAATATTTGTTGAGCCATATCGATTACCAAATTGAGGAACCTCTACTAATACACTGGTTTGTAGCTGAACTAGTACAAATAATCTGAAAGGATATTCGGTTGCATGACTTCACAAGATATGAAGAAACACTAAAGAAGGCACTACAAATAGATATGGATGAAGACTACCCAACCAGCTCTGTCGATTCGGGCATTAAATAACAGTTGGAAAGCATGCAACAATTTGCACCTAACGAAAGAATGTTCATACAACATGAACACTGCACAGAATAAATGGTGTGCCATATGTGAAGCAAAATCACACACCATAATAGAATGCTCCTTGAATATGAAAAACAAGCCAAATTATCATATTGTCTATCAAACAAATACTTACCACTAGAGAAATCACAATCATGGAAAGGATCGATACCAAGAAATGATGGTCGATGGAATGATCAGAGAGGTGATAACTGCAACCGACGAGCAGGCTTCAATGTTCAAGGGAAGAACAACAGAATTCAAGGACCTCGACCACATTGACGACTTTAGTGATTTACATGCCCTAGAGAAGAACATTTGTTTACAAACTTTCATTGGAAAGATAATATGGATCTGAAATTCTATACAAAGTGTGGGGTTGGTCATCACTTCTTTGAGGATTTCCCGACCATACATGAGAAAATTATAAATAAAAAGAATGTTAATGTCTTGTCTAGTGTTCCCAAATGTGATATTGTTAAATCGAAGAATTTACAGATCGTAACTCGACATGGCACAAAAATTGGCATTGTAAATCCACAAATTACAAAATTCAAAAGCAAAGATGATTATCCCAATCCGATTGAGTAGAAGCAATTATATAACAATGCTGCAAAAATATTCCAAGAAATTGCCTCACAATAAGATAATGATGAAGCTCGACGAAAATATATTAATGAATTGCTCCAATTAATAACTAAAGAAGAAGCAGTCACAAAGCTAATAGACATAATGTATGAACTTAAAAGAAAAAACGATGAGGAAAAGCGCACCAAAAACATTTGTCGACGGAACCAAAGGGATAAAAATGATGCTGACCCATTGGTTGATCTAGAAATTGAAGGATACTGTGTCTAACAAGTTTTCCTTGATTTCGGATCACAATCCAACATCATGACTTGCACAACTTCAGAAGGTTTGGTCCGACCAAAACTGCATGAATCAGGCATATACTTAAAACTTGCCGACCAAGGTCTGAATGAGCCAATTGAAGTATGGAGAGATGTCGAAACAACTATCATGGGAATATAAACAAAAGTTGATTTTCAAATCATTGACCCTAAAGAAGGATCTAATTCCTTCACTGCATTAGTTGGTCGACCTTGCGGAAGAAAAATGAAAGCGTCGATTTCACTCAACAAAGATAGGATAAAACTTAAATGTGATGGAAAGAAAGTCATGATACCCATCCATCTGTCGAAAACCTTGGGAAGAACCTATCGATGATGATGCTGACATCCGATGATTATACAAGGTGATGCAAAATAATGAGGATTATGTCGAGCCTAATAGTCAAGGGGGAATCCACCTTGGAAACTCCTCATCTATTGGATACAATTCAGACGTTGAACTCTACGACTAGCAGATGGAAAATTACAAATCTCGAGCATGTGATTTTTGGACAATCGAAGTTGTTCCAAAGAAAAAAGTACAACATTGCTACACTATTTCCATTATTCCGAATATTTTCGAAAGGAAAATTAGAGAGAATCCAACACTCGCACCTGTAAAAAACGAGTCATCGAGTACCCCATCACCGAGATATAAAGAATGAGAATCTCCTGCATTGCATGTCGACGAAGTATCAAAAAGTGTAGGAGAGCAAGGTTGACTTCAAAGCTTAGTCAAAGCATTCACCGGAAAAGCTACACGTTGGTGGGATACACACCAGACACGACTTCAGACATGGTCCACAACGTCGACATATTTTATCGAAAGGTTTGGTGAAGGAAAACTCACCAGCCAGGAAAAAATACTGACATTCACCTTAGGACAAGATCCCTACAAACACATCGACATCTGCAAAAAGGAATGGAAAAGACTAGGATATAGAGATGAAATAATATGGCCACACTCCCTAGCACACTTGATTATTTGCCTAATAAATGGTATAAAATGGAAGAGGCCATGGGAGAAACTTTCATTTGGAAGGAACTTGGAGATAATTTTATTAAATATTTTGCTTTTACTCCAGGGGAAGACACGTTGAAAGATGAGAGTAATTAGCTCAGAATTTTCCTACAGCTCATAACCAACAAAATCTCGATAGATAATCGACAGATAGAAAGCCGATAGATTTCCACATTTAACAACATCTACTCAACATAAATTCAAGATTCAACAAGATTGAAGATGGAAACTGACAAAACTGAAGGGAAAAGTTTCATATGGAAGAAGGAACATCCAACCACTTCAAAACCTATCAAAAAAATCTTTAAGGTAGAATCGTCAAAGAAGGACGAGCTAGAAATATTGACTGAAGAAGGATTTTCATTGGCATTCTCAGAGTTTAAATAAGGAGGATAGATTAATTAAGAAAGATCCCTGGAGTGGATGGACGTACAACTTAAATTGAAATAAGTCAACATATATGATGACGATAGAACAAAAATGGCAAAGATTGACGATTATTGGACTGAGGAACAGATAGCGAAAATGACAAGCTTGTTGAAATAATTTCAAGATGTCTTCTCCAGACATTATAAAGAATTGAAGGGATTAGTATAGGAGATGGGAGAAATTAAAATTGACATCAAAGCTAATGCCAAACCTGTCAATAAAATGCAGTATAAGCTATCTCACAAGTATAAAGATATTGTCAAGAAAGAAATCGACAATATGATCACTGTTGGAATTATCTATCCTATCGATCAAGCCGAGTGGGAGATTCCAATGGTCGTAAAAACAAATAAGAATGATCTGAAATGACTTTGGATTTGTGTCAAATTCAGAGAGTTTAATAAAGTAACACTGACAGATCCATTCCCAATTCCTTTCGTCTACTAAATTATTAATGAAGTCATCGGACATGAATGTTATTCATTCATCAACGAATTTTATGGTTATAACCAGGTCCCTATTGCAAAAGATGACCAATAGAAGAAAATTTTTGTCAGTGGATTCAAATCGTTTGCATACAGAGTAATGTCGTTTGGATTGAAAAATGCACCAGCTGTTTTCTCAAGAATTGTAGTTAAAGCATTCCAAGAATATATCTACAAAACAATGGCTATCTATTTTGATGATTGGGAAATTTATTCTATGCTAAGAGACCATTGTAAATGGCTAAGGCTAATATTGGAGATATGTCATCAAATACAATTATCATTGAACATCAATAAGTGTATATTCACGACACCAATCAAAATTTTGCTAGGACATGTCATTTGCAAATAAGGTATAAAAGTCAATTTCGCAAAAATTAAAGTTGTTCTTGACTTGAAACCACTAGTCAATTCAAAACAAGTTAGAATATTATTGGGACATACGGGTTACTATCGAAATTTTATTCTCCATTATTCCAACATGACGTATCCACTTGAAGAATTACTGAAAGAAAATCAAGAATTCAGATGGACAAATAAATGTGGTGCATCCTTCAACATGATGAAAGAAAACTTGTCGAATATCCTATACTCAAATTTCCTAATTGGTCTATAAAGTTTCATGTCCATGTCAATGAATCTGTCATAGAAATCGGGGCTATTTTGACACAACCTGGGGAAGATGGTATGGATTACTCGAATGCATACAGCAACAGAAAACTGAGTAAGGCAGAAAGGAATTATTCAACAACAAAAAGAGAGGCACTTGCGATATTGATATTTGCTCTACAGAAATACTGTCATTATATTCTAGCTAAACCATTTCTTTTCTATACGAATCATCAGGAACCAAAGTATTTAGTTAATAAACCCTTTCATCATGGTCGAATCTATCAATGGATATTACTATTCCAAGAATTCGAATTTGAAGTGATCATCCAACCTGGGAGGAAAAATGTCGGTTCTGACCACTTGTTCAGAATAGAAACTGGAGAAGAACCAATAGGGATTGATGATGACCTACCAAATGCACATCTATTCAGAGTTGAAGTAGTACCAGCAGAATTGGAGGAAATTGCACAATTTCTAGAAGACGGACAAGAACCATAAGGAACTTCAGAAAAGAAAAATAAAATATTAGCCATGAAAGCTGCATATACCCTGATGAATGGATTCTTATATAATATGGGACTATATGAAGTGTTGCGTCGTTGTCTATTGGAGCACAAGAGACAAAACATCATGGAAGAAGCACACAACAGACCTACAGGAGGACACTCTTAAGCTAATACAAATACGAGAAAAATTCAATAGTCCGGACTTTGGTGGCCAACAATCCACAAAGGTTGTCGAAATTTTGTAAACAAATGTGACAAGTGTCAAAGACTGGGTCAACCTCTGCCAAGTATTGAAATGCCCTTAATATCTGTAAATCCAACTTTAACTTTCGAAATTTGGGGTGATCGACTTTGTTGGACCATTCCCAATTCTGGGTCAATGAACAAGAGCGAGATATATTATCACAGTTGTCGAGTATGTCACAAAATGGGAAAAGTTCAAACCTGTCAAATCCAGCACAAGCAGAGTAGTAGCCAAATTTATTTATGAAAACATTATTACACGATTTGGCTTCCCATTAAATTTAATCAGTGATCAAAGTTCTCACTTCGTCAATAAGAAAATATATGTATTGATGAAATAGTTTTTGATTTACCATAAAAAAAAGTGCAGCATATCACCCACAGTCCAACGGTGCGATAGAAGCCTTTACAAAACCTTAACTAAAGGCTTGACAAAAATATGCAATATCGACAAAGATGACTGGGACGACAAAATACCAACGATACTTTGTGTTGATGTATATGTAACTTCGGAATGTATTTCATCTGTGTATTTTATATATATTTATTGTACCCTTATAAGAGATGTGTCATTCCTCTTTAAGGAAATTTCGTCATGTGGATTGACAAGTGTCGCAAGTGTGTTTACTTGTCGATGGGTTATTAGACCACCATGTGGGGTCAGCCCTGAATTATATATATTATAATGTGGATGTACCTATCTAGACAAGTCGGCCCCATAAGGTCATTGGGCAAAAAGGTTAGTCTAAATAGAGATCGGAGATCTCTATTTTACTTATTCGAAAAAGTAACTCACTCTCACTCAGAAAGTGGTGCACTAGTGAGGAGGAGGATCATCTGCTACTAGGAGACTATCTCAATGTATTTTGGTTGTACTTTGGTTGAGCCATTGCTCTCTCTATCTCTGAGGAAGTTGTGGGGTTTTTCACCTTAGGGTTTTCCCCACGGAAACTCTGTGTCTCTTGTCTCTTATGCTTTTGATTCTTGTGATGCTTTTCATACTTATTGTGATTGTCATGCATTGATATACTGTATATGTTATCCTCTCAGTAAATATCCTAGAGTATTATGAATTAATGCTCAAAATTTAACACTTTGGGCATATCAGACAACATACAAAATATTGACAGGACAGACCCCATTTAAACTTGTCTATGAAAAAGAAGTTGTCGTTCCCCTACATTTCCAACAACAAGCTCCAGTAATATCATAAGTACTACACCTTGACATCGATCAAGCCAAGAAAGACAGATTATTCCAATTGTCGGAATTGGAAGAACGACGTCAAATAGAAATTCATCATCAAGAATCCCAAAAGAAGCAACAGAAGGCATGGAATGATAGAAACATAAAAAACAAGGATATATCAGTCGGAGACCTCATCTTTCTCTATGACAGTAATATTAAAGGAAAACCAAAGAAGATGCACACTGCATGGCTAGGCCTGTATATAGTAGAAGAAATCAATGTTAATGGATCAGTTTGACTAAAATTACTACAAGGAAGTGTGTTCAAAAATATTATCAATGGCACGCGGCTAAAGCGCTATAGAGTATAATAAAAGGCACACTATCGACCAATGGACATATCACCATTGGCCAATTGACGTACCTAGTTTTGAAATGTTTCTTTAAGAATAATTAATTTTATTACTATGTAGATAATTATGATTTTGACGATTTAAACAAAAAGAAGTTATAACCGAATTAGCCAGAAATAAATAGTATAAAAAGGAGACTAAAATATGGGTAGTGGTAGGTTCAACATGACAATAGACTGGGGCGATGGCACCAAAAAATGGTGATGCAAGAAGGAATAAAACTAAAAGACCACCAGACGTGAAGGGCCGACAGAGAAAATATGATCGACTAATTGAATGTGATTGACAAGACAAACAAGTCGACAATATTCTAACTGACCAGAACCAAGCCGACGAAGCACACCAAAGCATAAATAAATCCCTTTGACCATAAAGTGCCCAATCGATGATTGGAAGAAACTCAAAACAAATGACGACTACACTCAACTTATGGAGCAGTGTTAGGTGTATGAGTTATCTCAAAGAAATCACCTAATATTTAATTATCGACCGGCGTTAGTAATCTTAGAGTTGAGGCAAAGTATATGCTGAGGTAGAATGGCATCTAAGATTTTTGGCTTGTCAGACCTTAGAAATATTTAATAAATAAAAGATCGAAAGATCTTTCAAAATGAAAAACGGAGTCAAACTTCAGAAAAACAACAAATGAACTAACTGAACCTAGCTAAACCAACATATCAGAATAGTATCAAGTCATACTACCCTACTCTATGATTAAATAATGGAAAAGAACAAATACTGATTACAAAGAAAACTACTGACTATGAAAATGAAAACTACCTAATCAAATTTCAGATTCTAATTTAGGAATTAGAAGCAACTGAAAATGAATTTAGAGACCTATCTATGAAATGAATTAATTTGATGATAAATTACATAAATAGAAAACTATGTTAATCCAAAGAAAAATAACAAACTATTTAATAATTCAACAACTATTCAAGACTACACTAAAGCATCTAATTCCATTCTCCTTGATGTTGTATGTCAAATGTAATAGGAATTGGAGTGGATGTATCGTAATGATTTTCAAATGTAATGGCCAAGCAAAATGGAAGTAAATCTAACCTAATTTCTACAAAGAGATGTAAACTACAAAGAGACCAATTACAAGTAACTTTAAACATTATGATCTATCTACTATCCATAAACAAAATGATATAAAACTAATCAAATCTAGAAGCAAGTCAAAAGCTTAATAAAGATATTCATTTCTGAATTCAATTTGGAAGCAAGTAGAAAACTTGATAAAGATATTTATTTCTGAACCAAATTCTATGTCATGAACATCTTCATTATCTGTGTGAATGAGAAACTGATCCTATGCTTAGAAAAGAAACTATTAAAACTAAGGTACTTGGAGAATGAAATTATTAACTCTAATCTTGAAATGAACTTTAAGAACATGCAATAAACTATACTAAGAATAAAACTAATAGATTCTAAAACAATAACATATTGACAAATTAACTATGGAAGACATAACTCAGAAAAAAAGTTAAAACAAAGTTAAGGAAAATGAGATGGAAACTAAGAATAATGAAAAATTTAATTAAAACTTTAGGAGATATGAAGCAAAGTCCTAATTATAGTTAAAAATGCTAATTAGAAGCAAGAAAGATTACAATTCAAAAGCCTAAGAAATTGGATTCAAAATAACCATGAAAACAATGCAGAAAGTATGAAAGTCTGAATGACGATCTGGATGGCTGTCTGAATGACAGTCCGGATGGAAGAAAATGAATTAAACTAAAGAAAGAGGCAGTTTTGATGATCTTAACGTCAGCTGGCGAATGTAGATGAACCTACAGTGCAAAGAAGTCAGTGAGAAGACTGTTGATAAGATAAGATAGTGGGAAATAACCTATTGAAATTCTTATTTAAAAAGATGAACTACTTCTATAACATAAACAAACAAAGCTAATATATGAGTAAAACTTAACCTACAGCTATAGAAGAAGAATCTAAAGAAACTAATTCTGATTAAACTTACAACAACAGCTAACTAAACAATAATGGACTAAATTCTATCTAATTGCAGAAAACTATAAACACTTTGCTTGGTCAACCATTATCAATTCTGGAAAAGCAAATTAAGTTAGAAACACAATCAGGGATAATTTTAAGGACCCATACTTATTTAAAAGTGTATAAACCTTGGCGAATCTTACCAATTCTCAAAATGTCATATATATAATATTTGACAATATTTTTCTAAAATTATTTCAATTTATAAGGATTTCATATAGTTTATATAATATTTTGGTGATTTTTAGAGTGAAAAACGTTTACCCCAACAAAATTGGGCGAAATGGGGCTTCAAAAAATGTAAATTGGCGAATCTTTTTTTGGAAAAAAAACATGGAAAAATAGCCCATGGGCTAAATTCCACCCCTTAAATTATGCTTGAACACAATACAAATTACAGAAACATAAGAAAATGACATATATAGGAAAACAAAATTAATTATATATACTGGAAAATGAACTAGCTATTTGCAGAAAAGAAAATACAGAAAAACATAAATAAAACCTCTGGTTGATGAGGGGCCCTTCCCAGCAATCAAAGATGGAAACTAAATCGACTTAGTCACTAACAACAGAGAATCAACAAACTGAAACTTGCATTAACCGGTGAAAATTACACAATAAGAATTACCGTTATCTTCTGTCTATTCTATATGCTATATGATGATCATCGTTTCTCCATATGGAGCATCTATTTATAAGTTTATAGTGGGAGAGAAGGTCGACATAGTCGACCTCTCTAAAAATAGAGGTCTTAATGACTGTAAAACGACTGCCTGGTGATGTACGATAGTGCAGAGGGAAAATACCAAGTTCCACGAGGTCGATTTCCTTCACGCAGTCGTTGGGACATTGATCTTCCTTTGACGTGGGTAGAGAAATGGGTTGGCAGACTGAGCGTGGGCGGACGAGGCTCCTCTAGAACATTGGCATGAGCAGGCGTGCGCAATATCAGGATGAACGAACAGGAAAGTTGGAACTCTGGAGTGTTGACGTGGGAAAGAGGTGTGTTGTCGAGCTCGACAGGTAGGGAGGCGAATATTCTAGAACAAGAGCTCACCAACCATATCCACTACGTGGCTAACAGAACCCATGTGTCCATTTCTGTCTTTAATGACCAGGAATATGCCAACCAACAATCTCGTGGCCTGAACGAAGGGCTGGACGATGGGCTGGACGCGACTGATCATTGGCAACATAAACACGCGTTCTGAATGGAGGTTCATTTGAAAATCGTAGCCTGTAGAGCAAAAACTAAATACCAAGCATGTCTAAAAATATGAGATGATTGTTAATAAACCATAAAAATGTTGATAATTATTCACAATTCGTATGATGCTCAAATAAATGCATACATGAGTCTATTTGGCAGTCTAAATGGTAAGAATAGTAATTTATTAAACCAAAATAGTGCAATTAATGCCACTCAGAGTATATTTGATGATAAACAATAGTGACAAAATGGACACCAACAAGCAGAAAATCCCTCATGCATCGAAAATAATGCCGATGAACTGTCAATCAAGTGATGAGCATTTAATATCTTCACCCACTATGCGTTTAATGCTCTCACCTATCATGATCGAATCAAAGCATGACATCCCTGCTTTAAATACCACACTTGAAGAAACTTGGGCATTATTTTTCCAAGAACTCGAGCAATAGAACTCAGAGCTCACTGAAACTATAAGGGTGGACTCAAATGGATCTTCCTAGTTTGAATGGTTCAGATCTAGAACAAAACAAGTACATAACACAAATAGCTTTCCTAGATTGATTGAAATGCAAGATAAGTAAAGAGATGGCTTACCTTATTGTTTCAGTTCCTTTCTCCTTGTTGATCCAAGTCTCGGTCTTTAGATCTTCAGCTACAAAACAAGACAAAACATGTGGAAATAGACAAGTAGTGAAAGAACATGATTATAAATCAATCTATATCAACAGTCAATGATTTTAATCCTAAACATTATTAACACAACAAGTTTATGGAAATAATTTGTGTTAGATTTAATAATAGAAATTACAAAGAGAGATGTGTTACAACCGATGCTTTGACGGCATAACCTCCTTCCAACAATCCTAGCCTCCAAGATCAAATGATTAGCCTCCAATGGATGAAGAGGATCTCATAGCAAAATTCCACCAGCATGTAGGTACTCTATCATTCCTCCCTTAACAATGGAGAGGGGGTTCATATATATAGGGATAAAGGGATAGGAGAGGTTGAGGATTTAGGGGAGAGGCTTAAGGGATCATCCCACTAGGTAAGGGGATCGAATGCCACCTTTCCATATATGTAGGGATAAGTCTCCACTCCATCCAAGCTTTGAGAAGTCGCCCGAAGCTTCTCTTTATCCAGTTTAACCAACAATGACGCACTTTGCACAAGAAAAAATCATTCCAATGGGAGGGCGAAGCATCTTGTGTAAGGGAATCAAGCATCACCGATGCACTCTGCTAAAGTGCAGAGAGCGTCACCTTAAGTCTGATGCACCTTGCTAGAGATCAAGGGGCATCGGGGTGACAACACAAAGTTGAAGGGATAAACATCAACTTATCTTTTGGTATTTTAGCTCAGGTACTTTAGGAATAAGGGCATATAGAGGACACATGACTCATGATGACGATATTTTGGTGTAACAAAATCCCCCCCAAAGCATGAAGCTGGAAAAATAGGGTAGGTGAAATGGTTTGTAATTGGAAAAAATCGAGGCAAGGATTGTCGATTGGATACCTCCTACAATATAATTGATTCTAAGATATATGTATCAACTGACTCATAACATGGCTTTTGACCAATACATTGCAGATACATGATAGTAAAGATTGACTGAACACAATCATGGCTACTAGACACAATCGTATATCCATGATGAGATGACAACAAAACCACGACCAATACAAAAGTGGGTCCTTGTAATATGACTCAAAAAATATCCATCGCAACTTGGGTAAGATACATGAGTTAACCCAGGTTCTTCAAGCCGAACCCGCAATGATACAAATCTAACCATGTGATTACAATGTTTTGAAGTCGAACATGATAGAAACCAATTTATTACTTGTCATTGATGTATACCATTAACAAGTGCGAGGGAAATCACCATTGATGTCAATGATCCCCAAGGTATCATAGTACATACCACTGAATGTGAATCAATGAGTTGAGTTTGAACACTTAGTGGAATCTTTCAATCAGAATTTAATCATGTGAACTTACTATTGAAAGCGAGGTAACCTGCCATTGAGGCATGCAGGCACAAGGTACTTGATTGGTTTCTAGGTTTAATCCTATGATGATGTGTTGAAGTTGACAAGGATAAACCGGTTGAAGGAGGGCCATGATGTTTCCCCCATCATCGACACAAAACAAGATCAAATATTTTTGGAGTAGATCAGACTATAGAGCAAATGATTGAGATTGACTCAGGAGTGACCGACATGATAAAAGGTATAATGACTATAGATATTGAATCAATGAACGGGCCTCTCTTGAACATGGAAATGGCATGACTTGGAAGCATTGATATGATGAGAATAACAATGATACCTAATGCAACTGATGATAGAAGCATTCTTTGAATGACTCAAAAGAGCGGAACGACTCATGGAACTGGTGGGACTCAAAGACAAGCAGATTATCCAAGTGTTTGAATGCATATGTAAACGAGTGCCATGTTCAAGAGTGACTAAGTACTGTCATAATTACAATGAAACACAAACTCTTTCCTTATCCCCATCATGATTTATGAGTACCTCTTTTTTTTAACGAGCTTGAGGAGGTAACAAATGCTCGGTATAGCTCATCCTTTGAATGAGTCTGATATCATATGTTTTACAAACCTGATATAGGATGGGTTCGTCCCTAAAAGAGCCCTTCAATGTCATATTTTAACGAGTCCAGAGAAGGAAAAATCGGTGTCATTTCATCTTTAGAGAGTCTGAAAAGAACTAAACAAGACTCCAAATGGTTCTTTTCCATAAAATTTAGTCTCCTCATCCGAAAAAGGATAACCTTGCTTAGTAGGATGTAGCGAAGGAGTTAGACGAGCTAGAGGATAACCTCTAGAGATTGATGCTGGATATTCCTGACATATCCATCGATGACTTTCCTCGCCATTACCAGTGCCATACAGCTTGGGTTTCAAGACGTTTTGGTCAGTTGATCCGTCGAGTAGCTCGAGCCATTATTTGTTATCACGAGCATCCTTAGGGATATCTCTTTGTATGATATATGCACTGAAATCCATAGGATTCATATTTTGTAGACATGATCTACTAAAAGCTTATGAGCTTCATATTTTTGTATCAGTACCATTTTTTGTATTTTACCGGATATGATGATGTATATACAAAAACACTATTTAGCGGTTTTATATACTATGTATTCTATGATGAATTGGGATCTTATGGATGTTGGCCTACACACTATGAGTAGATTACATTTTATATCATTTTATGCATCTTTTTTATAAAAAAAATTATGAATGTGCAATGTACCAATCTAATATGAAATTATCTAGGGAATCAACAACTGCATTCATGTTTCTTGGAATGTGTAGGTACTGAATGGACTCAAAGGACCTATCCAAGAGACGTTCTCTCTAAAATAAGTGGAGTAATATGGGGTTGCGGATAGCATAGACATGGTTTAGATGAGAGACCACTAACTGTGAATCGAGGTAGATAACAAGGTGGTCCACACCCAAGGAAAAAGCGTCGGTCAATAATCCAATCACCACATGATACTCGACGGCAATGATAGTTGTAAAAACTAGGCAAGTTCCTCCTAAGCTTATCAGCTCGCCGGTAGGGGAATAGAGTACCCATACTGCCAAAGCGAGTTTGCGGGTGTGCCAGCTAGCGTCGTCTGCAAATCCAAAGCAATTTTCCATCTGCACATCTAGGAAGAACATGGTGTAAGCGTAATGATAAGATCCTAGCACACTAAAATAGAGTGTCACACCAAACAAAACACATGTCATGTACAATATATACAAAGTACTAATGCATAATGATTTAAGCACAGTACCTCTTTAGGTAGATCCCATTGCAAGGCTCCCCCAAAGATGTCTCTTCATAATCCACTAATTCATAGGCTCCCTTTTCCAAAACATGTTTTACCACATATGGACCATGCCACATGGAATCAAGTTTTCCTGCCCCTAGCTTATCTTGTTTTTGTCATAAGAAGGACCAAATCACCCTTGTTGAAGATACGAGGTTTTACGGTTTTATAATACTGGGCCTTGATGTGCTTCTTATGTGCTTCATTATCTAAAGATGCATCGTGACGGGTTTCATCGAGTTTTTCCAAGTATAAAAATCGTTCTTCCTCGATAGTTGTGTTTGATAAAAGTTTGACAATGAGTTTTAGCGACAGAATCTCACACTCGATAGGTAATACTGCCTCTAGTCCATATACCAACTAAAAGGGTGTGAAACCAATGGTAGTTTTAATGGAAGTCTTGTATGCCCAAAGGGATGAAAAAAGCATCACATGCCAATTGGACTTGTGTGTTCCCACCATACGCTGAATCATGGTTTTCAAGACCTTGTCAATGGCCTCTACTTATCCACTTTATTAAGGATCATAGGGAGTTGATTTTTCATGCTGAAAACCCAATTTGGCGCTTAGTTCGTCAACCATCTTGTTTTGAAAATGTGATCCATGATCGGTGATGATGGCTTGAGGGAATCCGAATTTCGCAATGATGTGGTTAAACATCTGAGAGTGTGGCAGTTTCATTGTCTTCCTTGTATGTAGGCATAGCCTCGGCCCAATTGGTAAAATAGTCAACTGTGACAATAACATAACCATGCCCCCCGGTCGAGGTAGGATTACAATGCATGAAGTCGATGCACCATTTGGAAAAGGGACCAATGTCGATAACTGGGTGTAGTGGAGCTAGATGTGAGCATTTTTTATAATCAAAAATCTGGCAAGGAGGACACTTCTTGACTGCTTCGATACAATATTTATGCTCCCCCTTTTTGGTGCAACATTTTCATATATTTTCCATGCACAAGTCTCAATGCTTAATCTCACATACTACAGATTTCATGCACAGGTCACGCTTTCATAGCAGCTCCAGGGTACATGCTTCAATGTAGCAATAGCTTCAAATCTCCACATATAATTTCTTCTCTAACCCTAAAATGATGTAGTAATCCTTGTTCTTCTTACTCTGGTGCGAGATCTTAGATGAGAGTCGTGGGTATGAGGAGTGTTATCCTCATCCATGTGTAGGTAGAGAAAAAATGTCAAGAAAATATGATGGTCACATAGGAGGGATATGCACCAAACCAATCATAATAGTGGCAACTATACGATGTTCTCAGCAAAAAAAAAACTTCATGATTGAATTCAGTTGGTACTACACACAGTGTCACAATGCCTTCATGCCCCAAGATCAATGGGCATTTGAATATTTTTTGAAAATTGCCTCCATTGACTCTTTCACGCATAGTTATGAACTTTTCAAAACTTGTTGTTCATGTGTGGCGTCGGTTCTGCAAGGGACAATTTGAATGGCCCTCAAACCACAATATAATACACACTTCATGAAAAATTATTGCCTGAATTGGGGAGATATCAAGCTACCCATTATCCATGAATGGAACTAGGTAGATTGAACGCACCAGGCCATCTCTACATATAATGAACCTACAACACTTGGAAATTAGTTACATATTCATCTCCAATGGCTTCACCAACTTTATAGCTAGCCTACACTTAAAATTAGTAATTAGAGGAGAACATGCAAAGCTCAAACTGTGGAAATGGGTCACGCCTAATGGAGATCATGCTCACGCATAGGTGTTTGGATCATGTTAGTTAGTGGAGACTAGGCTCACACTAATGGTCATGATGGAAGAAAGGGCTCAGGTTGAGGCCAGAGAGGAGGATGTTATCAATCAAATTGACACTTATCTGTCTGTGACGACACTGAAATGTTGCTCACACAAAAGGACATTATGGATTGAAGAGCCCTATTTTCTATAGATGCATGTGACCTTGATCATTCATTGTTTCTCCAGTTCATTCCATTTTTGTGATACATCTTTAGGACCTAACCGTGAATCCCTAAATAACATCTCACGGGTCATCCACTGGTGCTCCACAGACCACTTGCGGTTTTCCCTAGAAATATTGCACTCGCTAATTTCCTGTATCCTAATCGTGGGTCACCCGCCTATTGTTAGGTCTATACTCATGGGTTCCTCTTAAAATAATGAAAAATAAAAACCAAAATCGAATTTGGGGTAGTTAGAGGATTTGATGACAGAGGAGAAGGTTGACCATCACACATAGGTGCATATATATGGAGAGAGGTAATGTCATGAGTATATAATGCCTCTCACTGTAAATACTTAGATAGATCATTCTGTAGGAAGCTTTTTTAGTGGAAAAACATAGACTATCCAACTTGAACGGATTTGGGTTTCAAATCAATATCAAAGGAAAATAAGCATCAGCAATTTCATGAGAAAATAAGATGGAAATAAAACAAGGGCATAAAAAACTCAAATTATGGTAGCTATATATTTTATAATTTCATCTACTTTATGGGCAGAAGGTCTCAGCGAAGGAGCAGAAGGTAAGCATGCAACACATGTAGGGGGTAAGAAATAACATAATAGGATCACCACACATAGAGGTAGTTCAAAAAAAAAATGGTAACATGTTATGTTAAGCCCTAATTTAGGCCCATTCCCCCTTAAATTTGGTACTTTATATTAGTACTTTTATACTATTGATGTCATCTTGATCCCATTACTAGTAATTGTACCTCTTTATCTTCTATATATATCGAGACCTTTTCATTTCAATTTCCTTATTTTGTCTTGTCTTGTGTATGTAATACATTGTATAAGGAGATTTCCCCTTTGAAGAGGATTTATATTCATCTATTTTCTTGATTATTAAGGTTTGGATTACTCTTTATTGTCTATTTATGCTCTTTTGGGGAATTTGTTGCATAACATTTGGTATCAAAGCTTGAAAGCTTCCAAAACTAGTCACCCTAGAATTTTTGCTCTAACCTTTTTATACAAAGTTTCAGATAATGAAAATTGGAGGGGATTCAAAGGAAATACCGATATATCTATGATACAATTTCAGATCTTGACTCGTTACAGGTTCAGATTTATACTCACTAGAAGTTGGGGTTTCTGACTAGGCCAAAAACTATTCTCAAATAGGTGTTTCAGGAAAAAATATTATATCTAAGGCATGCAATATCCAAATTGAGTGAGACCCATTGCATCGTAAAGAATATAGACCATAGTATTTATGGTATAAATTTCAAAATCAGATCCAAAAAATTGGACACATGGCAATCCGTACAATTTTTCTATTCTAAAAGGGAAACAAATAACAGATGTTGGAAAAATTGCAATAACGTTTTAGGGCATACCTATGGAATTGAAGAGAAGACATATCAGGATAGTGCATTAAATAGTTTAATACTCAAACGGGTTGAAATTTTAGAGTTACCTCACATGGAAGGTTGACTAGCAAATCAGTCTCCAAATCAGGGTTTGAAAAAGGTACGCCATTTTAAATTTAAATAACTTATAGTAGAAGGATCTACTTTTTGTGATATCAAATGTGTGATAAATATTTTATATATCTATTTTTTATTTTTCAACATGTCACCATAAGGAGGTGGAAACATTCACACTCCAATCAAACCACCAAACGATTCATCCCTGACCTACGATGAAAGTGAAGCCCTATCTTTTTGAGTGTCCAAGTTGGAAGATTTGATTAAAGGGAATGTGAGACCGGTTGATTTAGTTAATTTAGAGAATATGATGTAAGAAATGATGGGAAATATGGAGATTAAGATGATGGGACACATGGATAACAATATTGAAAGGATTTCTAAGTTCATACAAAATCCAAACAAAAATCTCCTTAAAGGTGATGATGTGTCCCAGGGTACTCAAGAAGATAAAGATAGTGTCCATGTTGAGCAACCTTCCATTGATAAGAATACTCCAAGAGGATTTGACTCTAATAATGGAAGTAATCAGGGATGGTCCCCAAGGTGCATCCAACTCCCCAATATTCACATGAGGAATTTTGATGGCAAGGACCCCATAATATGGATATTCCAGATGGAGCAATTCTTTGATATACACCAAGTGCCAAATCTACAAAAGGTAACTATAGTATCGCTATATTTAGAACCTAAGTATTTTGTGTGGTAAAAATGGCTTTGTAAATGGAAAAATAAATCCATTATCTCTTGGTCTATTGTTACATAAGAATTGATATCATATCATGATGCTATCAAGAGAAACTCCTTCTTTACCCAATTGATAAATATAAGGAAAAGGGTCCATTCTTCAAGCACATTGAACAATTTCAAAAGTTGAGTCTCGGAGTGGAGGGAATACCATATGATAAATTATTAGATCTCTTTATTGGAACTTTGAATGATAACATCCAACATGAGGTGCGTCTCTTCGAACCAACATCCTTAGAGAAGGACATCATGTTGGGAAGGAAGATTGAAAGTAAAAACATGGTGATGGCTACTAAAAGGACCACCTGTAACACCTATAGAGAGAATAATGTTCATTCTTCTAACCCACCTCAACCTACAAGCTAGATGAAACATCAAAAAATGGATGAAAGAAGAGTAAAAGGTTTATGCTTTAATTGTGACAACAAGTATACTAAGGGACATGTTAGTACTAATATTTTCAAAGTAGCCGACAAGGAACAACACAACTAATCATAGGTGATGCTAGTTTTTTCGGCTTAAGGATCAGAGTGAAGTTCCACAAGAGGAGCGATTCTAATATTGATCGCCCAAAGATTTGTATGGTCGACGATCGAAAAACCAAGTTAGCATCGGGAATTTCGTAGTTAAGTATAGATCAACGGTGGAAATTTTATTCAAGGGCTCGAATTTCATGATCTTTAATGATTTGGGCATGACCCTAAATGGAAACTGCCTAGGCTACATGGCGATATCAGGTTCATTCAGGGCCCAAAAGCGGTCTTCCCAAACCACTTATTTTGAGCCCTAAAACCGCTCCCATCGATGCTAGTAGATAAGATCGTTGTTGTTCCTTTACAACTATCTTTCAGGACAAGAGGGCCCCATGAAATAAAGTTGCTTCAATTCAAGTACAAATCTCGAGGTGGCAAGATAAGTAATCTACGACCTTCATGTTTTCAGGCTCCGATAACCGCTCAAATTTTAAGGATCCATGTGCGGCCTTGAATGGAAACCACCTGGGCCACATGGCGATCTCATGTTCATTCAGGGCTCGAAAAGCGATCTTCCGAAACCGCTTATTTTGAGCATTGAAATATCCCTCGTAATCTGTCACCTTCCTCCCTCGGTGGACCCATCTAAGCTTTATCCAATGGATATTACCACCACCATGTCAGCATAAATGGTCCCCGCACATTAAAAGCACTGCGCCCCTCACATAAAGGACCAATCCCTTAATGCCACGTATAAAGCTCATTAAAGTCTTCCATTTTTGAATTTCCACTATAAATGTGCTTCATTTGAATTTATCGAGCACTTGTTTTCTGTCACCTTGAGCTTCTCTTCTATACATCATCGCAATCGCCTCTTCGCAACCAAGGCCAAGTATCCATCATCCTTTCTTTCATCTCACCAGTGCCATCATGTCTTCTATCGCTAACCCAGAGTCATCTCCCTATGCAACCTCTACACTCAACCAAGAAGAACACTTGGGAGATGAGCATTTTGATATTAACGACCCCTTATATTCATTCTCCAATATGCAACAATTGTCCAAAGAGGTAAAAGATTAGGCCAAAAGCGGAAACAATTTCTTCAATATATGGAGCTTCGTATTGGTGAACATGATTTTACCAAAGGCCAAAACCTTCCCGAAACTGGTACAGTGGTGTGTAGAAAGATGTGCTCCAGAGAACAAGGAATTCATTTCCCGATTGGGATCAGTCATCTACCCAATCACAAGAGAACTCATCATGCAATTAATGGATACCAGAGAAGACACTACTAGCTTTCAATTCGATGAAGAATTGTTGGTGGGAAAGATCCTAGAATTCATCATAGTGCAGGGAAGCATTCATGTGAATGTTAATTCCCCTAGAAGTAAACCTTCCCAACACTCAGTCAATGTTTAGTCTAGAAGTATTCTCAAAGAAATCCAGACCTGGTTTATCCACGATCTGCCAAGTCATCGGGTATAATCATGACTTGGTAATTGATGATGTTTCCTTAGGCTTTCTCTTTCTTATCAATTTATCACAACAGGAAGCACCTGTTAAGTTGGACATGCCATTTTTCCTTACTCAGTCCATTCATTTGCAGTTCAATAATTTTTCTGCTAGAAATTTGTTTAGATACAATTCCTTTTTAATTTACACAATCATCTATCATAATAAGGAATTATTCAGTCGAGAAAACCTCCAGAATTCAATTACTTCTGCTCCACTTCATGAAGGTTTTTCTGTTTTTTTGGATATTGTTGTGACTAAAATCTTTTCCTTGTTATTTGACTCTCCCCCTCCCAGAGTCTTTCCAGAATGCAAGAATTTTCTCCAGTTAAATCCTAACGACTCAGTTGGGGATTGGTTTTGCTTCAAAACCCACATTGAGATTCGAGTATATGGAGCAACGCTTGCTCCATATAAGTTACCTGTATTCATGACTCCTAGGTTCTTTGCCTTAGAGTACATCCGCCAAAGGTTCAACTGTCACGACATGCAATTCATGAAGGATAATAGCACTAGGACTTTCAAAGTCCCCAATGAAGCTGGACCTTTTAAAGTGAGAAGCAGGTCCGCCCAGAAAATGGTCAAAGAAATGTTAGCCACCTTCAGCTTCCCTGTGAGTTTTACGTGTAAGTACGATCCCACGGGGATCATCTCTTAGAAAATACAGTATGCTAGAGTAGCACCTTACTCCCATGAGCCACACCCAATATTGGATAAAATTGCCAACTTAGATAGTTGGGAGCATGCTAAATTGGTTTTGGATCCAATCGGCCAGACCACTGTGGCACCAGTCATCTCTACATTGCATAAAGTAGATACTTTGGGAAAAAGGAGCATGCCTGAATCAACCTCTGATGTCGACACAGATAAATCAGGGAGTGTCGAGTCAAAATCAAATAATCCCATATCGGGAAATGTATCCAACGCAACATTGCAAATTAAACCAAATCCCACATATTTGGCACCTATCATCTTGGAAAAATTTCCAACTACAGCATGGCCTCAAAAGCAGGAGACATCGTCTTTGAGGGATTCTTTAGTCACAACATCGCTAGTTAAAGCTCTATTATTTGGCTTATATCCTCAAATTAAGGATGAAAACATTTATATTTGAAAGACTCTATTCCCAAAGAAATATCTCGAGACAGGACACCAATTCAGGATTTTGTCTACATTAGATTTAAGGAAGGGGACCTTGAAGATGGCAATTTTGGAACCACTTGTTCCTGGAGGAAGCAAAGTACCATAACATTTCAAGACCACTCAGGCCACAAACAATTTAGATGCTTTTCCTTCAAAATATATCATTTAGATGCTTTTACTGACAAGCTTGCGCAAGCAGTCGCAAAAATGAGTCTTAAATATTCCCAACTGAATCATGCACATAATCAATTAAAGATCAAATTTGATGAGCTAAGTAATATCAATGAAGAGTTAGATAAAAGAGACTTGGTCATCTCCAAGTTGCAGCAATCTAAGGTAGATCTACAAAAAGCATTCAGGATTTATCAAGAAAGATGACGGGTAAGCCTTTATTCAAAACTGCAAAGTTTTCAATTTGGGAACAAATAGTAGCACTGATACAAGCACATTGGAGGCATTTTTTCATATCCCAAGAAGAGTGGGAAATCGTTGAGGCAGCTGCCCAAGATTCATGGTCAATTTTCAACAACGTGATCGAAAAGACAGATGTAGCAAAGGCTATAATTGACTTCTTAAATGAAAATACCTTTGATGAGCTTCAAGCCTATGTCGTCCAAGACAAAACGAAGGTAATTATGAAGCAAATAAAGTAATTACAAAGGAATTAATGGCTCAGAATGTTGTTGATATGGCTAATCAACTGAATCGTGACGTTTATTTGTTTAGATATTATTTAAAAATTTCTTCCCACTTGGTCTTTCGTCCTTTTGGGAAAGACATATATAGTTATATCGCAAAGACCATTATAATGCCATGATATTCGATGCAAGAAATTCCGAATTGCATCTGGTGGACATTCATGGATAAATAGATGGAAGAACGATTGTGAATAAGTTTCACCCATATTTTGAAATCCTTAATCGACTTCAAGCCATTTTCAAATCTCTACCTAAGCCTACTTTTGAACATTATTCAGAGCTAGACATGGCACTCAGGGAACTAAGGGTTTTTCAATATCCAATGGGTAAGGAATGAAAGACTATCACTGGATTCCTTCAATGGAAACAGCTAGAGATATCATCGACCACAAAATCAACAGTTGGAACATCATTAGCGCAACAGAATCCTCCTCTACCTCAGCAAGGAGGACCCCAGTCCCCACTACCAGCAAGTCAACATCATTCTGCCAGATAAACATCATTGTAACTAATTTTGTTGATAACAATATGAGATATTGAAAGCCGTTAGGCTATAACCGATTTTTGTTATAAATTTTGTAAAAGCCAGAAGGGGTATAAATAGATAAGGGCAATATAGACCAAGGTTCGACTCTTTTTTGTAAGAAGTCTAACTTCTAATTATTTTAGTCTGATAAGGAATGACAAAGAACTTTCAAGCTGTATCTTGCATTCATATGGATTCTAAACTCTGATGTGCACAATTAGTATTTTCTTCTTTTGTAATTTCATCTCTTTTCAAACTTATTCTATGATTGGAAAAGTTAGCAAAGACCATGATGTGATTATCTTTAATTAATATTTGATTTAAGTATATTTATGGGTAATGTATGTTGTGAAGTATTCATGATATACAAATATTTGATTGTATCATTCTTATAATGATTGGGTTTTACTTTGTCGTCATTTTGTTATAACTACTGAATTCATTCTGCTTAGTACGTTTTCTGTAAACATGAGATAAATATTTACTTTAAGTGAGTACCTTTTTTTCATGCCATTCCATTCAAACAATTTGTTCAAATATTATACTAAGATATCAGAAGTGCTTCCCACATTTTGCAGAACTTGATTATTATTACTATCTGTATTGGTCATCAATGACATGATTCTTGACTAAGCATTGGAAAAGATAAATAGTAAGAAATATTGATTCCCAAGCACAGTTCTAAATACAGCCTTAGAATGTCTCTGGGACTAACAGGACATAAGTGTGGTGAGAAGAAATTATTTTACATATATTGTGAAGAGGAAGAACCAAAAGAACCAAAACCATATCAAGCTGAAGAAATTACTCCCAAAGAGATTACTCCCACCATATATTGTCATGGATTTACTGGAATTAGCACTCCTCAAACTCTAAAGATTGAAGGATATATAAAAAAGAAAAAGGTAACATTGTTGATTGATTATGGTGGTACTCATAATTTCATTCATTGTAAATTAGCCAAAGTTCTCCATTGATTTATATATCTAGCACCATAGTTTCAAGTAATGATTGCAGATGTAGGAACTACCGATTTCTTAGGGAAAATCCATAATATCAATCTTACTATGGAGGAATATGTATTGAATAGTCGAATGATTGATATCCCAATGGGTGGTGTTGATGTTGTCTTAAGGGTTCAATGGTTACAATCATTGGGAACCATAGCTTTTAATTTTCAAGAAATTTTCATGAAATTTTCCTGAGAAGGAAAATAATTTGAGTTAATGGGTGTCATAGGGAAAGAAAGCAAGGTGATAATCTCTAATGGAATGACAAAATTGTTGAAAAGGGGACATTAGGGTGTTGGGTGTAATTGAACAATTTTGTTCACTGGAGTTTCAAACATTTAAGCCCCCTATTCTCCTAGATATCAGAAGGGTCATTGATAAGAATTCCAAGGTATTTTTAAGATATTCCAAAAGGTCTTCCACCTACTCGATATTGTTATCATGCTATTCATTTGATTCCATGAAGTGTTCCTCCTAACATCAGACCTGACAGATACCGCTATGGCCAGAAGAGCGAAATTGAGCACATGGTTAAAGAAGTGTTATAGGTTGGAATAATTAGGGGTAGCCAAATTTTTTACTCTACACCGGTGGTAATGGTACACAAGAAGGAAGGATAATGGCACATGTATCCAGATTATGGACAGCTCAACAAGCTCACTATTAAAGATAAGTTTCCCATTCCTATCATTGATGAATTGTTAGATGAACTAAATAGAGTAGTTTACTACACAAAGTTGGATCTTAATTCAAGGTATATCATCATATTAGAATGAAGGAAGAAGACATCCCAAAAACAATATTTATAACTAAAGAAGGTCGGTATGAATTTATGGTCATTCCTTTTGGCCTTACAAATGCACCTTCCACATTTCAAGGTTTGATGAATTCTATTTTCAAGCCCTTCATTAGAAATTTGTGTTAGTGTTTTTTGATGATATACTAATCTATAGCAAGTCTTGGGAAGAATATGTTTAACATGTTGAAAGGGTGATATCGCTACTAAAGGAGCAATAACCATATGCAAAACCTTCCAAAAATTTTTTTGGGGTAAAGGAGGTAGAGTATTTTGGGTCATATTGTATCTCATGAAGGTGTCAAGGTAGACCCTAACTAAATTAAATCCATGATGGACTGGATGATTCCCAAAACATTGAAGAATATTAGAGGATTCTAAAGTTTGACAAGGTACTACCACAAGTTTGTTTAGAATTATGGAAGAATATCAACACCTCTGACAACATTATTGAAGAAGGATTCATTCTCTTGGACTCCAGATACAAATCAATATTTTGAACAACTTAAAGAGAAAATGTGCAAAGCCCCTATCTTAACCATACTAGACTTCACAAAAACCTTTAGCGTGGAATGTGATTCCTCAAGAAATGGCATTGTTGTTGTTCTAATGCAAGGAGGAAGGTCCCTGTATTTTTAAAATAGTCCAATCACAGGAAACAACTTACAAAAACCCATTTATGAGAAGGAAATGTTGAATGTAACACCCCAGTTTTGACGCACAATGTTTGTAAATATTGATGTAAAGGATAAAATCCAGGACTATGTAAATATGTTTTTGATATTAATATAAAATATCTAATAGCTGCAGGGGAGGAAAGATGAAGAAGAGATGAGGTGCTATGAATCCATAAGTGGGAAAGTGATAGTGGCCTTTGGTTTATATCCTCAGCCTTAGCCATTTAAACCAAGTTCTCAAACCTTGATTAAGATCTATGCTTTAATTAAGCATTATTTAATTAGTTTAAGAAGGGGATTAAGAGGGGAAAAGTGGTTCCATGTGGAGTGGCCACATGGAAAGCTGAGTGATTCCTATAAAAGTAAGTTTCTAAGATAGAGAGGGGTTTCGTTGTCCATTATTCCTTCACCATTTCAAATTTCACTCTTATGCCATCACTTTGAGAAGCAGTAGCTTGATACTGTAACATGGAATGAAGATCCCACAGCTGAAAATGAATTCTACATGCAATTAACTCAGGTAGGATGGTGTGAGAAAAACCTGAGCTACAGCTTGTTCCCTGGAGTCCTAATTCAAAGACGTCTTGTCCAGCCTATGCTACAGTGACAGAAGGGAACTAGGGGTTTCCCGAGGGACAGTTAACTCAGAGAAGGGAGCTTGTTCTTGTCATTGTGCAAGTTGATGGGGAAGGAGAATTAAGGATTGGGACAACTATGGAGGGGATTTAGGTACGAATGGGTTTCATCAGTGATTTAGCTGAGTAATTGGGTTTGAGAGAGATATTTTCCTTTGTGGATTGATGTAACGTCCCCTCCCATCATACCAGCATGGGAGAGAACATCACTCTAATTCCGGACATCTAGTCCCATACTTAGTAAACAAACATTCATATAAAATGAAGATGGACATATGCAAATGCATAAATATTTGAAAACACAACAGAATTAAGTTCTATTACACATCCATCATACATTCAAGGTATTCATGTCATTCATCAATTAAAACAATACAGAATTAGCACATGAGAGTACTTATCTTAAAACAAAGTAGTCTCTAAGCAACCAGCTATGCATCTGCAATGTTCCACCCAACCATAGGCCAGTTGTACTTATCAATCTCTTGATACAACTGCCACCCCCGAGATGGGCATGATTTCTACAAGGAAGAAGGGAACAACAGACTCACACATAGTCAAAATACACCAAAGTCAGCCAAGCCAATCAGTAGTTGGGTTTATCAGGCTGTTAAGAGATGGAAAATGAAGAATTGCTAAGCTAGTGAGCTCAAGCATAGAGCCAAGGATAACCCTACAAGATTTATCCAACTTGGCACCCACAATGCCTACACACCTGATTTAAGGAAGTATTCCCTTCACTACTACACAGTCCCTCAGGCCATACCTTCCAATTCAGTGTTGTTCAAGGTGTGCATAGAAGAGTAGCAGCCCTTTTGATCTTCTTGAGAGGTTATTTTCCCCACTAGGTTTATCAAGCCAATTCTGTCAACTACCACTCCAAATTTATTGCTCACAGGTTCAAACGAAAACAGGGATGCACATAACAGCAGAAGTATAAGTGTTGGGCATGTAGAAAAACGTTTTTACAGTGGGATGCTCAAAATGGGGTTTCTACCAATTTCAGAAAATTGTGGGCAGCCAAAAATGAAATGGGAGAAGGAGAAAACAACCCTGGGAGAGCAATCGTTTTCAGAAAAAACGTTTATGGGCATTCAAGGGGCAAAAACGGCCTCCATAACCCCAAAATCGTGGCTCCCTTCCTCCCAGCCATTGTGCAATACAAAAATGAGTTCCCAGGCATGGAAAATGCAGGAAAAATGGTGAAAAATGTGATGGGGAAAGCCTAGCTAGCTCAGACTACGTGAGAGGGAAAAGGCCATGGGTTCAGAATGCCTTTGGGCACCATTTTGTGGGTGTTTTCTTGCCCAAGAAGAAAAAATACGATTTTCCAGCTTGATGGCTTGCCCATACAGGAAATTGACTGCCATACCTCTCCATTCCCAAGGCATTAACTGCCTCAACCAACTCTTGGAAGAATTAAATGATTGGGTGCATAACCCAAAATGGGTAGTTGGTGGTTTATGGGTTTTCTCATTGACACATGGATTAACACCATTGGCTCAAGGGTTTGAATAATTTCCCTCTCTATTCCTTGTGAAATCATGCCCCCATCTTTTTGTTGCATTGCATAGCTAGTTGTGGGTATTTCATTAAAATTTGTATTTACATGATGTATTAATTTACATTGTGCATGTCCAGCACAAGAACCATAGGCATCTATTTTTAATTGCCGATACATACAAAGTTAAATCGATGGTGGGGCCTTGGCCTTGAGCTCCTCACCATGATTAAATAACGATATTTACATCATTTACAATTTTAATGTAATAGGGTCAAAATGGGGACGTTACAATTGATAGCCCTAGCTCAAGGGTGGCCTGTTAAAGTGATACCTGGCTTGACATAGCCTATGGATGGGAGGAACGTCCTTCACATGCAACCAATTGGATATTTTGATTTAAAATGTAAGTATCTATGTGATTATGAATGCCATGGTTTAATTATGTGTTCAATGCTACTTGTGTATTGTTTATAAATGTTGGAATTGCATGTGTGTTCATGTTTGTGCTGCCTATAAATCATAATCATGCATGGATTAATTTGGGCTACCGTCTCATTTTATTCTTTACTGTTAAAAATTATTTAAATTGGATACAAACATAATTGTATATGAATGTTTAAATTTGGACATGGCTATTGAGTGCCCTATGGTCTCCGTGGGAAAATGAGGCTGTTGGGTACATTATAGAGTGGTATCAGAGCCTAGGTTTGCAACACTGGAACTTCATGGGATGAATTTGAATTGTCCAGGAAAAATAACAGGTTGCACAGTAAGTGTATGACATAACTTACATAGACATAATATGGGAAAACAGTGTATAATTCCTCGATTAATGAAATTCATAGCAGAAATTGGCATATATATGATTGAATTATGGTATAGGTTGGATGTGGAGAGAAACCAAGGTAAAAACTTAAAGGTTTGAGTCGATTCTATGTAAATTGGGAAAAATTTATAATTTGCAGGGTAACTGTATGAAAAAACGTCATTAGGAAATTCTGGTAAGATTCGAACCCGTGCCAAAGATTTGAATCTCTGTGAATTGACAGGAAAATTTCTGTCAAGGGGAAAAGCTCATTGTAATAATTATTTTTTGGCCAACTGTAATTTTTTGTTTTCCAAGTGTGAGTTTTAGGTGGACATATGTTGACGGAATAATGCTAATTGGAATCCACTTAAACCATATGTATATATGAAGAAATTTCAAATTTTAAGCATTTATATAAATTTCAGAAAATTTTGATGTGGGACCCACATTGGCTACATGGACAGGATGACGTGGATCAGCCATGTGTATACTGAGTACAGGTGGTAGCAATGGAAGGGGCATATGAAAGAGTGGCATCCATGTAGGATGGGAAGAAGTTTGTACATTCCATCAATGACCCAGATTGAGCGAGTAGGTTCTGTTGAGTAGATCTGATCCATTCACACAAAAGCAATGTGCACAAGGTTAATATAAGGGTCATTCCTCCAATGGTTCGGAATGATTGAGCAAGTTGGATTGGGCAAGATCTAGCCATTCACGCAATATAATATACATGGGAAATAATAAAGTTGATCAATATGTGGATAGTGGATATTTGATCTCAAAAATACCATCATGTGATCATGACCGTTAGCGGAAAAGGAAGGTGCATGGGAAGATAATAAAGGTACTCCAACTCCAACAGTTAGGATCAAATCCCCCATTCTTCAACTTCTAATCTTGGTCATCCATGAAAAAATGAATGAGGGCACATTGGAGGAAAACAAATAGCCCAATCCATGCATCCCTTTCTGATTGATAACACCTCCAAAATCATTTTTTTTAAACTACCTTCCTCATGAGCGTTACCGCTTTCGACAGGGGAAAACTGGTCACGTTAATCCGCTCCAGGAAAAGGTGACATGATAACATAGGGGGAAGGGAGAGTTACATGGCTACATCACAAGATGACACACAAGACAGACAGACACATCAGCAAATACGTTTCATCCCCCTTCCATGTCAACATTATGCCACATCACCGGGAAAATTAGAAGAGTTTAAAAAAAGTCTGGATCCACAATCGTATTTTGGCCATAACATGAGAAAATCATGTCGGAATTTGATGAGAATTGTGGCATTTTAATGTTATTTTTGAAGGCTATGGGACTTCTAGTGAGGGACATGGCCCCATTCTGCTTAATTTTTATAAAAAAATGGATTTAGAGGTTTTTGAAGGTGCACAACCGAAGGATGGACAGGGGGTCGGTTGAGGCCCAAATTGTTATGGTGCGGTCGTGACCCGAGAACACAAACAACTATGTAGCCTTGAGGTCAAATTCAAAAATATGTGAAGTCAGGAGATAAAAGAATGTCAAAACCCACGATTTGGGTGTGTGAAAGTGCGATTTTTAAAAATTTGGAGGAAAAAGTGGCCACATAACTTATAACTAGAAAACTTACTGATTTCAACACTTTTTCTACTCATTAGGATGAGAAGTCTAAGGATGGAGGTGCAAAGTTATAGGGAAGAAAATCAGAGGTTGTTGAGGGCCCAAGAACAACAGAATGAGATAAACACTCATTTGGTGTAGAGTTTGAATATGCTATAGAGGCAAATGAAAATGGGATCAGCCCAATTGAGGAGGAAGAAGGAAGAAGAGACTCAAGGAAGAGATCACATGAGAAATATGAACACTATTAAAGTGCTTCCAGAAGTCATAAGAAGCACCACTCACCACATTATGCAGGAAGGAAGTCATATGTATCTGAGAGTTCTAGAAGCACCCCAGAAATGTCTCCAGTTAAAAATCATAAAAGAAGGCATCAGAACTATGTATTTCATCAAGTAACTATTAATCAACAATTGGTGGATAATAATGTCATCTCTAATCATACAAGAATGTGTATCTTAATTACAAGTCTACATTAAGCTTAAGCTTTATTAGAAAAAATAAGGAAGGATATGTAAAACACTTAATCATTGCAATAATTCTATTTGTTCCAAAGCACTTATAACTAAATCTTTATTAAGATAAATGAACAATAATAGAAAAGTACTTATCTGAATTACATAGGCTGAGGTGACTTGACCAACTGAAGGCTTGACTGCAACATTCCACCCAACCATTCGATCTTCTTTTGGCGTATGTTTTCCCACCAAGAAGTTTCCCTCGAGCTAGGCAACAAATCCACTAAAGAAGAGACTCGTATCCTCAATACCCTTTTAGTTTCCTTACTTTATAAGAGACTAAGTCCAATCTTTATGCTAAGAATTTGTTTCTTATACAGGAACGAATGTAGATCAATACAAAAACTATGAGAGTCTAAGGCTAACCTTTCACATACTCACTTCTTGCATATTTTCAATATCTAAATTCTTATAGATTTTAAGTTAAGATCTAAATAAGAAAAAATGGGCACTGCCCCCCTTTTGGTTCGAATCCATATCTATAGTTTAGCATTATAGTTTAGCATTCAAGCTAGGGTAATAATTTCTTTTAACTATCTAACTCAATCAAAACTATCATATGAATAATTTTTTTTTTTTTTAAAACTCACAAACATTTATATCATGCCATTCAAAGATTAGGCATGTGCTCTCCCACATAACTCAGGCACCGGGCTTAGCTTTATACATATATATATATATTCAATACTTACGAAGAGAGAGGACTGGGCTTGCACGGAGTTCCAACACCATATTTTAACCAAAATAAATAAATAACACACATACACACCATATTTTAACCAAAATAAATAAATAACACACATACAGAAGAACTAGGGAACTGCCCATATGGAAAGATCCAGGTTTCATACATTGCAAACAAGAAGAGGCATGCGCCTCCCTTTGCTCTCACGCAGGTACTACAGTATTCAATCAACAGTATTCAGAGCACGTTTTCTTAGAGAGCAATCCCCCTATCCCATAACCATCGGCCTCTGTTTTTTCATGTTCCCTTTAAGTGGAGTTGTGCTCTTGTTGGAGGTAAACCCTAACTGAAACCATTAACTAATATAAAAATATTGCAACACCCCCCTTTAATATTAAACCCCTCATAATCTCTTAATGATTGGTTATTTACTTCAAAATTAAATATTACTTTATTTATGTGAGGTTACTCAACCTCTTCAAGAAAAAGGACGTTACATTATAACTTAATCTATTAGTAAGAAGTTTATATGATATTATACTTCACTATGAAAGGATAAGAAACATGTTTGATTTATGAGAGCATGGTTCCTTTGTAATTCAACTCACTTACTTGATATAATACATTTATTTTAAAAGTAACTTGTTATAGGAAAGAGAGATAAGTTCCCTATGTCCTTAGTATTAGTATTTCAAATCTAATAGATGATTTGCATCATTATGTGAGCATATCGTTATATTTATTACCAAATACTCTACTTATTAAGAACTTTTTAATTTATTATTCATAACTATATAACTATATAATTTAATTATACAAAGTTTCTCTCTCCCATATATATATATATATATAACTTATCATGATATTTTCTATTATCTTCTTTCTACCTTATACTTAAGGTAAAAATGGAAAAGACTTTAGCTCCTTTCCAATTAGAAGTTATTACTTATAAATTTCTGGTATCTCTTGCCGAAATTAGGATATCAATGATATCCACATGAATTATTTATTTTTAAGTAATATCATTTAGTAATAATTATCTTAATGTTAAAAGTTAGGTCTTAGGATTTTGTTACTGCCTTGCAGCGGATAGTTGTTTCTTCGGTGTTCAAGACTAATCATTAATAACACTTATAAACTTAAGTGCTCCTCTAGTGAACCTCACAGTTCACTTCTCTTTAAGTGGCCGCAGCACCATGATGACACCCGTCATCAACTCATGGCCTACCAGCCATTAGAATCCCCCCTAGTGGATTCGTGCCAACATCATTTAGTTGTGTCAAGTCCTCCAGTCTCCTAAGTCTACAAATTCACAATGCAAAACAACTTAAGAAATTACTTATAGACTTTACTGACGGGGCCTTGGCCTTGAGATCCTTAACAGGAACTGTCACATAGTGCATTTTACATTTGTTTGTCAGTTACAAAGTAGTAGGGATAAAAATTGGATGTTACATTCCACCCCCCTTAAAGGTAACACCGTCCCAGTGTTCATATCCTTCAAAAACTTGGCCTTCATTTTTCATAACAATCTTCAATTGTCTTTGCTTCATTTTCCAATATTTATATATCTTTGGCATCTCCTTTTTGGATGTCTTCAATACATTTTGTCTTCCTTTATCTACATTTTACACAAACAATACTAGGTATTTCCAAAACTGTTAGCATAAAATCTATGCATATCATGACTTTTCAAAAATCAATAAGAATAAATAATTCTTTCTTTTACAACATATTGTTGTTGCTTTTCATGAAAACTCTTTAGAGTTCCGTTTTACTTGTTTTACTCATAGTTATCATAAATTATGTTGCACCTGCACATATGTCAATTTTTCATGATGTATATCATAATATATGATAAAATTTATCCATACATTTCATTTCAAGGTACATAACTTTGCCATTCATATCATCTGCACCCATACCATATGTATGGTTGTATGGTTGTACTCCTTCTTGATTACTTTTAGTCATTTTCTATTTGCTTTTCTTCATAAAGCAATCATATTCACCCTCATAGCTTGAACACATTGTGATCATAATATAAGCATAACATGAGCATAAGTAAAACCAAAAAACACATATTTATAATATTACTAGAATATATATAGCTAGCTAGATAGATAGATATCCTTGAGGTTCTTGGGCCTCCACACGACTTGCGGCTGCAGCATGCCCCATCTAACATCAGGACGATACCCTTTCACTTTACTATATAGTTTCAGGTGTATCTCCTACTGGTACTATTCATGATGTGCATACAACTTGGGCGTCCCCATAGTTGTTCATCAAAACCAATTTCTAAGCCAATACATGATTGTTCTTAATCAGGCATTCACATCATCACTTAACATATCTTTTACTTTATTATTATTTGTTTGTTTGTTGTTATTAGGTTCATTTGTTAGATAGGGCCTTGATTATGTTAGTAGGTGAGAGCATTCTTATTTTCATTAATTCCAATCTTCTTAAGGGTTACCTTTTACAAATTAGCAGCTAATACTTTTGATGCTCCATTGTTTTTTTTTTCAACTCAACATCAATTAATGTATAAAGTCCTCCAAGACTTTGATTCTTACTTTGAAGCTGCTATAATACATCTCCTGTAGTTAGTCCAATCAATGTCAGTAAAAATGACATATAATTGATACTTTCCAAACATGAAATATTATAATCATCACATATTAAATAGAATTGGTGTTCTAGATTCCTCCAACTCAACATCAAATCAACATAATGAGCTTAAATAATTTAGATGCTTCAGATCCTACTAGCTCAACATCAAGACATGCATCTATAAGTCCACCAAGACTTGATTAGCAATAAAAATCATATCTGCTAAGCATATGTAAAGTCATTTCAATAATTCTTGATTTTCATCTTCTTCTTTGAATCAATTCAATTAATATAACTATGCCATATATACACTTAACATTCTCAGAATGTTACATTTCAAATGTTTCATTAGGGATTTAAGTCTACCAATTTGTTTCATAAATACTTTACATAAATCATTAGGTAATTGATTATCATTGGGTAAACTTCTAATAGATTTCTACTTGCATTCAAAAACAACATTTGATTCACAGCTCATACTCTACCATACCTCATGTGTTGCTTTCCATCATCTTCAATTAAACCTGGTAAAGCTTCTTGCACCCATGTGAACCTACATGCTTCACTCACAATTTCTTGCCAGAAGTTTATTTACATCATAATCAATCATAAAGAAAGACATAAAATATAGCAGCAAGTTCCTACTTTGAGTGCATATAAACCCTTGTTGCAACAAAAGGTTCTTATGCATGATCCTAATGCATTACTTCTTCAACAAAAATTAGTTGCAACCATACTTGCATATATTTTGCGTTGAATTTCATTTTAAGCATCATTCATGGATTATTCAGCTCCCAAATTTTTATCATATTTCATATATATGTATTTTGATACAACAATATTTGAACTATACATATCAAACATCTTTATATTCGATCTTTTGCTCGCATAAAATTTCATGCACACTTGTGCAATTTCTATTAGTTGCATGACTTTAGTCAACTAAATTTTGAGCTTGTAAAAATATATGCAATTCAAATTATACACAATTTTGATTTTACTTGTTTATATCTACGATGGATTCCAAGCCATATGCTCAATCATAGCCATTAATATACAATTTCACTTTTTTAGTCACATGTTCTAGCTACTTGTTTTTTAAGATCAAGCATGACGTAACCATTTCAATAGGAGTTTCCAGATCTACTTTCTCTTTTTCCTTCCTAAAGGCACAAAAATGTTTCCTTCCCTAAAGCATAGATAAGTAATATTTATGATTTGTTCCCAATATATTGCTAAAATTATTAATAGCATCACTGGTAAAATAGGGGTTACTTCATTCACAGCTTCACATTGCATTCACCTCGTTTTGACAAAGCTTCATGTAGTTGTTTGTACCTGCATATTACACTTGCATCTTCTTGCAAGGAATTACTCATATCACAACTACTTCGACAAAATACTTGAGGTGAAAGGAAAAATCAAATTTCCACATTTCTTGCACCCAAATAGTAATGTTATGCACAATGCACAATCTTCACGCAATACTTATATTGCTTATGCACAATCCTAAACATTAATTGTTCTAGCAACATAATCTTAATACAATTCATTACATCAATATGTGATAATCTGCAGGGATCTAGCAACTGTAACAATCTCACAATCAAACTCTCAAGATTATTTGCAAAGAAGAAGAGAAGCATGCACTCAATAATCACTCATAAACACAGAATAATGGACAATGTAGATATTATACAATGAATAATGAATGTAAAGTGTGATACAATAATCAATGATGAGGCATCATATAGGATTCGAATTAGCCAAGTAGGGCATTCGAATCTGAGCTCAAAGTCTAGCTATGGATATATCATCAAGTCAATAGTATCAATCATAAATGGTAAGAGTCAGTCAAGTGTGTCTAACTGAGTCTAACAGAACCATCTAGCCATAAATAAGGGAATGGAGACTCTAAGGAGGGTGCATGAGGCTATCTAACTCAAAGTCTAGCTTGGATAAAAATGGAGACATCATCCAGTCAATAGTATCAGTCATAAATGGTAATAGTCAGTCAAGTGTGTCTAACTGAGTCTAACAGAACCATCGAGGCATAAATCAAGGAATGGAAACTCCAAGGGGGGCGCATGAGGCTATCAAATAGTCAAGTGGAACACCAGAACTAGCTAACTAAAAGCTACAAGCAGTCAGCATGAGCAATCAGTGGAAGAACTACTCAATCAATGCACTAACTAAATGATAACTCCCAGTAGGTGAGATAAGGCGCCCTGACTGAGTGATAACTGGTGGTAGGTGAGAAAAGGCACCCAAACTGGCTGTGTTAGGTGGGAAAGGAACACTTTCCATGCAGAGAAGTCAAGGAGGGCGCTTTAGGTAGGTAGGAGGCCAAATGATGGTTGTAGACAGGCTCTGGAGAGCTAGAATCAAGCTCTAGGTGCTGGGATACCACCATGATGATGACTGGATGCATGCCGATTTGCATGCAGGCATGCAAAATATAAAAATGATGGTGTGAATATTCCAACACAATATGCTTCTAAACACATGTATCATTTACTCATATTTGCATATACTTTTTGTTAATTTAAATAATACTTGACTATTGTTCCCCTTCGTCATAATAAGCACATACTTTGTTTTCTTATAAAAATTAAACAATATTTTTAGCATTACCATCATGACTACTACATCATATTTTCCATTCGGACATTACTTACACAATGTATTCTATGACACCAACATCACTATTGGATATATCATTCATTTCATCTTTTTAACATGACAATGACAAGTCATCATTTAAACTTATACTTACAATCTTATGATTCATACTATCAATTCTAAACATATAGAAAGAATTTTACCTGTTCAGTTTTCTGATTAAACCTTATCAAATTCACATTTATGACTAGCATAATTATATATGGACCTACAAATTTTCAACTTTTCAACATAGGGTTGTTAATCAAACACACCACATGAAGATGAATACCCTTCCTATGTTTTAAACTTGCATTATACTTATCATGTCTACATTTAAAAAATTATAAGCATATGGTTGTCTACGCATGCCAATGTGCATTTTAGGTACCTCTCACTATCATAGGGAATGCATTAAATTTCGATTGCACATATTTCTTAGTACTTCAGGTTTATAGTACATTCATGCATCTTTAGATAATAGCTTTATAAGATCAATAATGCATACTTGTCTTATCGTTGTCTTAACTCGTCGGTTCACACATTTATAGACATAAACATATTAGTATCTTACATTCTTTAACTCAACATATTAACCAATAAAACAATGACATCTTACTACTTATTTTCATTCCATCATCCTTTATGATATTCGAGTTAACTAAAATGCATAACTATTACCATAAGATCACTTTTGACTAGTTCAAGTTATATGTCATAGACCTCATAGTCATACTTTATTTAATTCCTAGGTGTTATGACGATGTTCTTTGATTATCCAAGATATTCAACTATATAACCATGCATTTAATTTAGCACTTCAAGTTTATGTGCATTGGTTTGCATGTTTTAGTAACATTAATCTATGTTTTCCCTAAATAAAAAAAACATCCAAACCATCCTTTCTACAGCATGCATGTCAATAAGGTAAACAATTATGAAAGAAATTTTCATTGGACAACTAATAATCAATAGAAGAGAACAACTTACCAGCACGTACGTGAGTCCATAAGTCACACAATGTTGCAGCCTAAGCTATGGTACCACTTGTAACAACCCAATACCCACGAGACAATTAATATGTTAGTCTCATAATTAACAAATCATGATAAACTAAGCACTTTCTCGTCCATAACCTTCTTTATGTATGAATTGACTCTTCAAATTTACTTTAGGTAATAGCTTGAGGCTAAGTAATTTAGTTATCTATATAACATCCGCATCATTAAATGTAACTCAAATATATTAAGTTGATTTTTTATAAGACACAATCAACTAAGTTCAAGACTATATATCATCTACATTTGACACTCAAAGAATTTGGTTTCCTATGAAGATAATGATACCTTATAATAAAATACTTCCTTATGCAAAACATTTATTCTAATGTATAATACAGCACATGGCATACATCAGTCTCTTAAAAAATATCATTATTCTCAGTTAACACATCTACCTTCCCATTAGTAATCATTTAACGTTTGAGTCATAGTTATATAGATCTAACTTAACTCAAACAAGAATTATGTGAATTATATACTAATCTTTGTATTTGAACGTTATCTCAAATTGGAGTTTGAATTGAGCTTCAACTTAATCAACAATATAAGTTTATCTAATCTTTCTAAGCAAACCCCAAACATAACATTTATTATCACACTATGAGAACCCTCTTTGTACAAATAACTTCTACTTCCCTGGATATGACCTCCTATTAATAAGAAGATGAGCACAACATGATATTCACATACGATTGTATACATCATACTTCCATATAGAATTAATACTTTCAACTAACCATATTTATATATTCGAATATGGATTACTGGTCCTTCTTTTGTATAAGGTCCTCTTTATTGATTATGAGTTCATTATTTAAGTATGTCAGATCAATACTTAATCAACCAATTAATATATACATTCCACATATTCTAATGTAATCCAATTAGTGGCCTACAAAACTATTTCTAATATAAGTATTTATTTTGAAGATTAAACTAATTTATTGATGGCATATTTATTTGAATTGCAAAAATATAAAGGTCTATTTGAAAGGCTTAAGAGTCTATTACCATGGAAGTGAGGATGGTTAAATCCTTTATGTATAACCAAGTCACATAATTATGAACACAAAACTACTAATTAAATTAATGAAGGTTGAGAACTATGTATTTAATCAGATAACTATTAATCAACAATTGGTGGATAATAATGCCATCTCTAATTATACAAGAATGTGTATCTTAATTACAAGTATACATTAAACTTAAGCTTTATTAAATAATAATACAGAAGGATATGTAAAACACTTAATAATTGCAATAATTTTATTTGTTCCAAAGCACTTATAAATAAATCTTTATTAAGATAAATGAACAATAATAGAAAAGTACTTATCTGAATTAATAGGTTGAGGTGACTTGACCAACTGAAAGCTTGGATGAAACATTTCACCCCAAACATTTCATCCTCTTTTGCCATATGTTTTCCTACCAAGAGATAGCCCTCAAGATGGGAAATGAATCCACTGAGTAGGAGACTCATTTCCTCAAGACCCTTTTTGTTTCCTTAATTTATAAGAGACCAAGTCCAATATTTATGCTAAAAATATATTTCTTTTCTTATATAGGAACGAATGTAGATAAATACAAAAACTTTGAGAGTCTAAGGCTAACCCTTCACAGACTCACTTCTTACATATTTTAAATATCCAAATGCTTATAGATTTTAATTTAAGATCTAAATAAGACAAAATGAGCATCACCCTTCCTTTTGGTTTGAACCCCTATCTATAGTTTAGCATTCAAGCTAGGGTAAGAATTTCTCATTAACTATCTAACTCAACCAAAACTATCATATGAATATTTCTTTTTTGTGCAAAAGCTCATAAATCTTTATATCATGCCATTCAAAGATTAGGCATGTGCTCTCCCACATAATGCAGGAACCAAGCTTAGTGCTCTCTCTCTCTCTCTCTCTCTCTCTCTCTCTCTCTCTATATATATATATATATATATATATATATATATATATATATATATATATATATATATATATATAGATATATATTCAATACTTACGAAGAGAGAGGACTGGGGTTGCACAGAGTTCCTACACCAGAGTTTAACCAAAATAAACTCTAGATTATTTTACTTTCAATGCCTTCTCTTGTCTCTAGATTATTTCTTCCACTTGTTTTTGGATTTTACAATCTGGTTGTTTCAAGGTCTTCAGTACGAGGATCTATATGATCAATCCTATAGCTTGTACATTTAAGAGGCGCTCAATTGTTTGTCCTCACTGCATCAAGCGTACAATAGATCTCTCCATTGTGGGAAGGAAAGGGGGTGTTGCTCTTACTTCTAGAAACACACACGAATTTCCAAACTCGAAAATTTCACCTACAGAACACTCGCAGCTGACAGTAACAGCTAACTATAATATTCGGCACAGTCACATCTATCAGTAACAGCTAATTGTTTCAACTAACAGACATCTACAGTATTGTTGCAGCTGACTGTTTCAGCTATATTATGATGACCCCTACATTCATAAACTTGTCTAATAACAATTAAACATAATTAACTCTCAAAATAAATATAATATCTTCACTTGCTACAACAAAAATAACTTCAGAAATAAATATGAGTTTTCAAACTCAAACAACAGAGTGTAACAAAAACACCCAGAAAAAAGTATGGGTTTAAATTCAACTTCATTCACTCTGTATCTCAATCACGATTACAATGGTAAGTATTTATAGTGATTCAGGGTAATAATACATTAAATGCAATTAACCCTTCGATACAAAATTATCACTGCAGAAATAAATGCTCTGTTACAAGTTGTTATAGGTTGACATAATGAAAACTTTGTTGGTTCTTCAAAAATGACATGCGATTGCTGGCCCAATTATGTAGAGTCAAAATATATTAATGGTAATGGATTTTCACAATTTAATAATCTGAACTAATGCGGTGACTGCCTCTTCGAATAAGATGGTGTGGCAGTGGCAACTCTTCAAAACTTGGCGGTTACAAAACTTGGCGGTGTTGCCTCTTTAAAATTTCGGCGGCCATCTATTTGAACGGTGGAGTAATTTATGTGGTTCTGACATTCTCCCCCTTAATTACTACATTCAAAAAACAAAAATTTTGAAATACTAGATTTCTGTTACAGCTTACAAACCCCAATGTTTTTCCTATGAAACTCAAACAACTCTTTTCCCAAAGGTTTTGTAAATAGGTATGCAAACTGATTTTCGAATCTGCAAAATTCCATACTGATTTCATTCTTGTTTATCAATTCTCGAATGAAATGATACCTTGTATATCAATATGCTTACTTCTTTTATGAAAGACGTGATTTATTGATAGTGCAATGGCTTATTTGTTGTCATAGAAAATATGTGTTGGTCCATCTTGTTCATGCTGCAACTCAGAAAGAGTTCTTCTCATCCACACAGTTTGACATGCAGTTGTTGTTGCTGCAACATAATCTGCCTCAGCAGAGGATAGTGTCACTATGGGCCGCTTCTTTGAAGCCCATGCTACTGATCCTGATCCAAAATTGAATACATATCCATATGTACTTTTTCTATCATCTGTAGAACCTGCAAAATCACTGTTAGTATATCCAATCAATTTAAAATTTGAGTTTGATGTATACTGAATACCAAAATTTGTTGTTCCAACAATATATCTCAAAATCCTCTTTCCTGCTTGCCAGTGGATATTATTTGGTGACTCCATAAATATTGAAATCATACTTACTACAAACACTATATTAGGTCTTCTTGCATTCAAGTACATGAGACTTCCTACTACTCTCTTATACAATGTTGGATCAACTTTTGACCCATCATCCTCCTTACTGATTTTTGTACCAGTTGCAATTGGATTTACAATTGGCTTACAATTCATCATTCTGAATCTTTTCAGTATATCATTTGCATACTTAGTTTGATTTTTAAAAATACCATCCTCAGTCTGATTTACTTCAATACCAATAAAATATTTCATCATTCCTAAATCAGTCATCTCAAATTCTATTTTCATGGCTTTCTTAAACTCATCTACTGAAAGATCTCCAGTGAAGATCAAATCATCAACATATAAGCAAACAATCTGTATTTTACCTTCTTGGTTTACCTTTGTATACAAGGTTGGCTCACTTGGACTTCTATTGAATCCTTCATTATTCAAATATTCATCAATCCTAATGTACCAAACTCTAGGTGTCTGCTTCAATCCATACAATGCTTTCTTTAATATGTAAACTTTGTCATTCTATCCATAAATTTCATATCCTCGTGGTTGTCTCACATAAGCCTCTTCTTCTAAAGATCCATTAAAAAACGCAGACATTACATCCATTTGATATTCATACCATTTATTATGAGTAGCAATAGCTAATACCATCCTTACCATATCAAGTGTGGCTACAGGTGCAAAAGTCTCATTATAGTCAATACCAGGTTGTTGACTAAACCCCTGAGCTACAAGTCTTGCTTTGTATTTTTCAACTTCACCATCAACATTTAACTTAGTCTTATAAATCCATTTGACACCAATACAATTTTTATTATCAGGCAAATCTACAAGATCCCAAGTATTATTTCTTTCTATGGCATCAATTTCTTCATCCATTGCTTTTATCCAAACATCCTTTTTAACTGCTTCATCAAAACTTACAGGATCACATGCTATCAATGAAAAATTTGAAACTTGATCTACTTCTTCATTTTTCTCATACAATTCTCTTAAACTTCTAGTCATTTGACCTCTAACTTTGTTTCTTAATGAAGCTAATGTAGGATTTGATTCATTACTTACCTCTGATCATGTTCCTTGCCATCCATCAACACTTGATGGTTCACCACGTTCTTGAGTTCTGGGCATTCTGGCAAGTGTTCTTACTGTTAGTATAGGTGTATGTGGAGTTAACTGTCCTCCATGTATTCCATGCTCATCTTCTTCATCTTCCGCATGAGATGCAACAACGTCCTCTGCAACCAACTTATCTATGCTGTCATCTCATGCTTCTTCTTCCTTAAACACCACATCTCTGCTGATCACATACTTTTTGGTGATGGGATTATAGAGTCTATATGCTTTAGATTCTTCACTATATCAAACAAAAATACATTTCTGACTTATGTCATCTAACTTTCTCCTCATCTCTTCAGGTACATGTGCATAAGCTACACAACCACAAATTCTTAAATGAGATATGTTGCTACTCTTACCATTCCATGCTTGATGTGGAACTCGATCCTTCACGCTCTTAGTTGGGATTTTGTTCAGAATTTACACTACACAAGTAACAACGTCTCCCCAGTATTCATCTGAAAGATGCTTCTCCTTCATCATACTTCGAGCCATGTTCATAATGGTTCGATTCTTTCTTTCTGCTACTCCATTTTGTTGTGGAGTGTAGCGAGCAGTAAACTGTCTTTTAATTCCATGATATTGAAAAAATTCCACAAACTCATTCAACATATACTCACCTCCTCTATCTGATCTCAAGACTTTAATAAACCTATCACTCTCCTTTTCAACCATAGATTTAAAACTTTTAAACACATCAAAAGCTTGAAATTTTTGTTTCAGCAAATACACCCAAGTTTTTCAACTGAAATCATCAATGAAAGTCATAAAATAAACATTACCAGTCAAGGAGGGTGTTTGCATCGGTCCACACAAATCTATGTGTACCAGCTCCAATGGTGCTTTTCCTCTGTATGAGACTCCAGAGATGAATTTCTCTCTATGATTTTTTCCCAATATGCAGCTCTCACATGAGCTTGCTGGCTGCTGAATACTGGGAAACCCTTTTACCATATGCTTCTTCTGTAGCAAATCTAAGCCACCAAAATGTAAATGGCCATACCTCAAATGCCATAACCATGATTGATCCAAAATCTTAGTTTTATAAGCATTCAAAGAGTTAGTTAAATCATTCTTCATAATCAGTGAAAACATTCTATTATTTTTCATCTCTACTCTGGCTATCAACTGCTTACTTGGAAATTTGTCATAAATAGTACATACCTTGTTCTTAAAGAACACTCTGTACTTCTTCTCTAACAACTGTCCCACACTCAATAAATTACACGTTAAACTAGGAACATAATAAACATCATGAATTGTTCTTCTTTTACCATTCTTGGGATATACAACAATCACACCTTTACCATTAACTTTTACCTTACTGTCATTACCTAACTTCACTTCAGACTGAACACTTGTATCTAGATTTAGAAATAACTCCTTATTTCTAGTCATGTGATTGTTGCACGCACTATCCAATAACCATATATGCTTTGAAATTTCGTGGGTGACATTACAAGTTAGAAACATTGGTTTCTCTTCATTTTCAGCCTCCTCTGTAATGTGTGTAGATAGCTTACTAGAATCTGCTTGCTTCTTCCAACACTTGTTAGCAAAATGCCCAAATTTCTTGTAATAGAAACATTGAACTTTAGATCTATCATACCTTTGATTTCTTGGCTGCCATGTTCTCCTGCTACTCCCCCTTACGGTAGGAGTATTCTGCTGTAACTTCTCTTCAGATTCTGAACCATTTCTGCTGTCACTATGATCAGCAGTTCGACCTCTTCTTCCTCTCCTACTAGACCTTCCTCTACCTCTGCCTCTAGTAACATGTAACTGAGATTTAAAGGCATTTTATAATGGAGTGTCATCATAACTGTTCATTCTTGATTCATGAACAATCAAAGAACCAGTCAGCTCATCAATGTGCATTTGTCTGAGATCAACTCTTCAATTGGAACAACCGCTGCTTCAAAATTCTTTGGCAAACATCTCAACAATTTATCAATCATGCGCTGAATCGTTGATCTGAGAGGCATTCACCATACTGTCTCAGCTGGTTTACAATATTCATGACTTGAGTCATAAAATTGTCAACAGTCTCACTGTCGTTCATCTTCAGATTCTCAAAATCCCTTCTCAAATTTTGCAACTTAACATTTTTCACCTTGGTCACACCTTGATAGCAAGTTTCAAGAGTGTCCCAAGCTTTCTTCGAAGACTCAACACTTGATATCTTCGAAAATATTGATTCAATTAGGCCTTGCTGAATAAGGCCAAGAGCTTTGTTGTCCTTCTTCCTATTCCCCTTCAATAAAACACGCTCATCATTTGACATATCCAATTCAGCAGCTTGATCAACTGGCTCTAGATAGCTAATCGTAACAAACTCCCAAAGATTCTAAGCACACATAATAGTTCTCATCTTAATAAACCATGTGTCATAATTCCTCTCAGTCAACACAGGAATTTGTGTCTGCATTACACTGTTGTTAGTAGCCATCTCAAATTAAATTTCAAATTACTCTAAACTGAAAAACGAGAAAGAAAACTTAACCAGGCTCTGATACCACTGTGGGAAGGAAGGGGGTGTTGCTCTTACTTCTAGCAACACACACGAATTTATAGACTCAGAAATTTCACCTACAGAACAGTCGCAGCTGACAGTAATAGCTAACTATAATATTCAGCACAGTCACAACCATCAGTAACAACTCACTGTTTCAATTAACAGATATCTATAGGACTGTTGTAGCTGAGTTGAAGCTGACTGTTTCAGCTATATTATGATGACCCCTACGTTCATAAACTTGTCTAATAACAATTAAACATAATTATCTCTCAAACTAACTATTATATCTTCACTCGCTACAGCAAAAATAACTTCAGAAATAAATATGAGTTTTCAAACTCAAACAACAGAGTGTAACAGAAACACACAGAAAAAATTATGGGTTTAACTTCAACTTCATTCACTATGTATCTCAATCATGATTACAATGGTAAGTATTTATAGTGCTTCAGGGTAATCATACATTAAATGAAATTAAATCTTCGATACAAAATTATCACTGCATAAATAAATGCTTTGTTATAGGGTGTTACAGGCTGACAGAATGAAAACTGTGTTGGCCCTTCAGAAATGACATGCGATTGCTCGCTCGATTATGTAGAGTCAAAATATATTAATGGTAATGGACATTCACAATTTAATAATCTGAACTAATGTGGTGACTGCTTCTTCGAATAAAATGGTGTGGTGGTGGCAACTCTTCAAAAACTTGGCGATTACAAAACTGAGCGGTGTTACCTCTTTAAAATTTCGGCGGACATCTATTTGAATGGTGGAGTAATTAATCTTCTTCTGACATCCATATGATAATATCCTCTCCTCCTTTTTAATGCATATTAATGGTAATGGACTTTCACAATTTAATAATCTGAACTAATGCGGTGACTGCTTCTTCGAATAAAACGGTGTGGTGGTGGCAACTCTTCAAAAACTTGGCGATTACAAAACTGAGCGGTGTTACCTCTTTAAAATTTCGGCGGACATCTATTTGAATGGTGGAGTAATTAATCTGCTTTTGACATCCATATGATTATCTCCCCAAGGAGTTGTAGGTTCCAATCTCCTCTCCTCCTTTTTAATGCATATTTTATTTTGGGCTTTTAGGTTTCCATCGTTATCTTTCTAGTAATTGCAGTGATAATCATCCTGATGAATATCATTGCTCTCATCCAAATGGATCAGATTAGTGAACACTTAAATGTGTGCTTCTTGCTAAAATTTTATACTCTCTACCTCTAAATATAAATCTTCTTTTGTCTTCTCTCATGTTATGCTCTAATACGATTCTTCTTGAAAGATTGTGCATTTGCATTTTCTGTTTCCCCCCAAGCATAACATTTATTTTTTAGCGCATTCAAGCTTTATATAACCTTTATCATTCACATTTGTTGTTTGAGATCTATATTGCGTTTGAGCTGATGCAAATTGAGTTGTTTCATTTCCAGTTCCAATTCCAGCTCTGTACCTAGTTCCTTATCCATTTGTTTACCTTGTTGCTCGATAAAAGTCCAATTAATAATTCATTGTAGCCTGGAACAATCTTGTTGAGCAAAGCGAGCTTGACGAGAAGGAACCACTGTATGATAGCTTGACTTGAGGGTAAGTATCATTGTGTCATTGAGTGAACTGTGTAATTGACTCATAATTGGTTTCTAATTATCATTGCGGATAATTATCATTTTATTGACTCAAATCGCTCGTTTTATGCAAGTTATCACCTTCACTCTGTTCTTTTGGAGGGACTCTAGAGATGAAGTAGTCTCCTAAGGGAAAACTTTCTCTATTAGCAATTGAAGGATTCCTTCAAGCATATAGATTTGAAGGAGGGTAGTTTCTGACTTGCCAAATTCCAACATGGAAGACTTTCTCCCCTACTTGCAAGGCTCCAAGGTGAGGTTGCTTTACTCATTGTTGTGCTAAGAAATAATTTATGTTTCAAAACACAGTTCACTCAATGACACATTGCACTTGGGCCTTTTGATTATAATTGGTTTCTTAAATTTGAAACTCTACAATTTTTTTCTTGTGGTGTTGATGCATAGCTATTAGGTTTTTCACTTTTCCTTCCCTCCAATAGCTTGCATTCATTTTCCCCTCAATAGGTTCATGTTGAGCAAATTTAAAATGCTTGCCATTGAACTCTATATTATATCATTTGTAGCTTTGAGCTATCTTCAAATGTCTACGTTGGTCTCTATTAGAGCTCACCGGGTATAGAGAAATCATCCTGACCGCATGGAATTGGATGTGTCTGTCAATTGGAGATCTTGATTCAACTCTTGTGAGTTACATGTGTCCACTTCCTTATGTCAATCTGGTAGATCGTGGGAGATAAACCTATAACCTTTCCAAGACCATCAAGTCCATGTTTGGCCATGACGTTATACCAGTAACTCCTAGGAGGTGAACCCATAATCTGGTCGATACCATCAACTCCATAATATGGTAGAGACCATGATTTATGTCGATAATCTGGCCAAGACCATCAACTCCATAATCTGACCAAGACCATGAGTTATAGTATCCCTTAGTGCAGAAAAACATTTCTCTTTATTATGTCCTTTGAAGTGTCACTAATAACATTTTCATGATACCTCACCTTGACATCCATCAATAAAGGATCAATAAAGGTTTTGTATAGGTTGATTTCTTCTATGTTATCATCTAAACTGATCCTCTATTATTCTCTCCTTGATCTAGTCTAATATGCAGACAAAATGTTTGATGCGATAACAGGCTTGGAGATGCCAGTGAAATTCTGAGATTTGGTTTGGGTGCAAGAGTCTTCAAATTCTAGAGGTTTACTTAACTACTCGTTTCACTTATAGAATCTTCAAAGTGTGGCGGTTTTTCTTGCCCACCAAGATCCCTACTAGAATCTGCAAATTTTGGAGGGTTTTTTTGCAGCCTATGCCACTCCTAGAATCTTCAAAGATATAATTCTTGTTGCTATTACTTGTATCTATCCTTGAACAACTTTTCCATTAGTCATATTATTTGAGAGATCATTGGAGCAGTGCATTGAGTTATTGGGTTTTTCAAATCCAAGCTCATCCTGTAATTTTTTATTTGCATTTTCACACGACAATATTACTTCCAGTTGAACATGAAGAGGATGTTTGAGGTTTCCTTACTATGTGTATATGGATGCACCTATTGAATCCCATAGGTTGTGGTAGGCGCTCCATATCCTAGGCGCTCTATATCCTAGTATGGGGAGATTTTGTCACATAATGTAGTGTTATATAAAATAATAATTTTTTAAATGTTGGGTCATTTACACTTTAAAAAATTACAAAATTTATAAGTCCACATATCTCAGATTGACCTGAGGAAGTATAGTGCATACTCACATGGTGTGTAGATGAAGAATTCATATTCCATAGGAGTGTCGTTGTAAGGAGGAGAGACAACCTGAGGACAAGGAGAACAACACAGTTTACAGGTAATTGATATCTATGTATTTTTTGTTAGTTAATGTCCATCAACAACGTATATGCAACTTCGAGAGTTATAGTTACTGCAATTACATAAACACCATCTACATCAAGTACCGAAAGCATGCATCGTTTAGTGAATTGTAGTTTTTGCATTTGAGTGCATAATGGCTAGATACATATTTTTGCAGGAGCCCTTCGAATAAAAAGCCTATTTTGTTGTAATTTTAAGTCGTTAACAATCAAAATTTTAAAAGGCATTAACATCCTTGACGGATCAACATCCAAGTATAGATTGCTTCCACAATTGCATAATCCCTAGAATCTATACTCTACTCCTTGTGCTGGCCCCTCCTTTTCACATTGAAGTTTGAATTCCCATATTCATCTTAGGTTCCATCTCCCTTTCCATTTGTGAATGAATGAAATGATAACTTGTAGGTAACAAATATTTAGTCCCCTTATATCCACGGGAGGAAAATACATGTAGCATAACAAATCTGCAACACAAAAAACATATATAGCGCCTAATAAGCTTCCCAAGTTGCTAATTGTTACCCTTTAAAAATAGCTTGAAGGAAAATTCACATTATTAAAAATAGCTTAAAGGTTTATAAATCAAAGAAACGTATAGCTTGAATGTTTATAAATACATCGTGCATAGATGCATTGCAGTTTGTTAATTAATATTTAATTTTGATTAAATAAAGAGAAGGTCTAACATATTAATCTTGATAAAATTTAATTTGATTAATACAATCAAATACTAAAAGGCTATTCACATTATACTTTTATTCAAGAATTTTTAACATTTTTAACACTCAAGTAGTAAGAGTAAGCACATAAGACATGCATTTTAATTTAAAAATGCATTGTTTATAAAAATATGTTATTTTTCCATTGCTTAGTTTATATTAAAATTATCCTAGATCCATCTTAACCCCGAATCTAGTAAGAAAACATTTCCTTAAGTATTGCACTCAAAAGGGGTTTTCACTTTGAGAGATTTGACCCTCTCGGTACTTGGTAGATCTGAGATTAAGATGGATCTAGGATGGTACTCAACAATTTCAGCATAATACCATGTTCCTTAATCCATTTTGGTCAACAATTTAACCAAAAAACATTGCATATAATCAAAGACAATGCCATAGTTACAGTTGTATCTAAATCAAATTAAAAACACAACAGAGTAAGAAGTAACGAAAGAGAAACTAGAATAATGCTTCTAACATTCTGACCATATGCGCTCAATTGAAAGTACTAAATACTATTGTAGATAACCAGATGACTTGTGTGCACCCCTAACATGTAAATAATTTTCTAGAGAAAGGGAGACACAAATACCCCAAGCTGCCACATTGGATATACCAATTTGGCGAAGGCGATAACTTGCGGGTAATTGGTTTCTAACTTGAGGGTAAGTATCATTGTGTCATTAACCTTCTAGGGTCATTTTTATGGGTGAAATTTCGCCAATTGACTAATTTCTAGGTTTTTTTTCAAACAATAAATTCGCTATCTGGTCATTTTTAGTTTCTAATATCGCCTATATTTACATAAAATATGTTTTTTATCATTATATTCACCAAAATTTACACGTTTCAGTAGTAAATTGTATGTTTCATATTTAATATTCGTCTACCTATCTATATACATGTTTTTTTCAATTCAAAATAATCGCTTAAGATACTATACTTAAGTATAATATTAGAATCCTTAATAAATACCTTGCAACCCTCCTTCAAATCTATATGCTTGAAGGAATCCTTCAACTACTCATGGAGAAATTTTTCCCTTAGAAAACTACTTCATCTCTAGAGTCCCTCCCAAAAAACAAAGTGAAGGAAATAACTTGCATAAAACGAATGATTGAGTGCAAGATGGTGATACATGTGTGTTTTATTATACCACCCGAGGGCTGCTAAGAATTGGCTCAACCTGGTCCTAATAGTATAAGAAAATAGAACTTGTATTCATTTATTATATCAAATTTTTTTATATTTCTAAATCTCACAGTATAAGGGAATAATACTCATCATCCCCCACTCTTCCAAACATAGCCATTAACATCTACCAGTTAAATAGGAGCGGCACCCTTGATATTTTGAGCTTGAAATTAATGCTAAGGCACATGGGAAACATACTATTGTTTTTATGGTTTCCAATGCATATGGTTGATAGGTGCTACCTTAGGTTTGGATCCTCCTCGATCTTATAACTAATACGCTTCAAATTAATGGCACAATCTTCCTCATTCCCGCTCCAATTGCTTGAGCTACTTAGGTATGAGGAGAAGCTAAACCATTGAGCCATCATACATGGGATTCACAAATGCTTCTATGTGTCTTTCCTTTTGTTAGCACCAAGAAACTCCTATGCTTGAGACAGAAGGCTCAAGTGACATTGGAGACTCTAGAACAAATTATAGCGAGGTAAATCACCCAACGTTATCATTTCTAATTTAATATTTTCACGCCAAATCTTTGTTTTAGTTTTAGTTTTATTTTTGTTTTGATGCGGGAACAATACAAAGGTTCCAAAGGGTTTCGATATGCCTTTATGACCTTAATATTTGAGTGGATAGGCTCCGCAAACCTTCATTGGTAAAGACTTAACCCTCTCATATGTTCGATTGTCAATACAGATTAAAATAGCACAGTAGTAATAGAAGTCCGGTCTTTGTTCCTCTTTGTATTGGGATAAGCCACGGGTTCCACCCTTATTGGATTGCATATTTTCATAGACTTAGAGTTGCAGTCAATTTGTTATGAACCCCACTCATGATTTGTCCTTATGTTTTATTAGGTTCACATCCAACTATCCTACGGCATCAATGGTTCTTTAGGTAAATTCAATTTTCCCTTCAAATATATGTTTTTACAATGCAAATAGTTTATGCTAGAATTTGTATTAACTAATGTTACCAGTGATGTGGTTTAGTCATATTTTTTATCGGTTGAAGAGTGATCTTTCTCATCTCTGGAGTTGCTACAAGCATACATATGATCTTTTTCCATATGGTATTCACAACACCTTTGAGGATTCTTCGCTTCTAATTGATATTCTTATCTTTTAACGAGAGTATACATGTTATTTTTAACAAGTAGGGTTGTATACCAGAGTCCTCTATTGTATAGGAACTAATCAATGCTTACATTTGTTGTAGGCTAGGGTTTGAGTCCAACCCTCTTTAGTCAAAATAAGTTTTTCTCCGGATAGTTAAAATTTTGATTTCTTGTTTATAATTTTTAATAGAAGTAATATACTAAGAATTGATTGTTCATTTCATTGGCGTGTGAAGTAGCTCAAGGCCAGGTTACATTCCACTTACGTTCAACTTGGTGAAATGTATCTTTGAAGCTTTACTTCAACTTCGACTAAATAGGTGTAGTACTCACATAAATCTTTCTTTCTCAAACCCTCAAAGGTTTCTAATAGTATAAAGACTATTTCTACAAGATAATTAAAATATTTATGGCCTTTCAGCTTCATAGTTTATCTTAAGGGTTGAGTCTTAGGTTCTTCCCACTGGGGTTTGTAATATATTCAAAAAATTTACTTTCGATCCTGTAGAAGAGGATTTTTTTTTGGTTATATTCTTATTCATATGAACACCGGGTTTGTATACTTATTATGTTATAACTTATTGTTTAACTTCTATCTTTTGTTACTTGTATAAGTTGTTATCAGTCTTTTGGTATCATATTATTTTCCGGTTTGAGGTTTCCCTCACAGTCATATTTTGTTGCCCTATTCATGTTATACTTTTTAATATAGTTGTTTATTTCAAGATGGATCATATTTTTATATTCATCATATACAAAATTACCCGATCATGACATACAACCAATATTGTTACAATATAATCAATTTGGGAATACTACTCCTTGTCCCCCACTCTTGGCAGTCGTAAAAAATTTGGTTATTTGGGTTGTAAGAGAGGTTAGTGTATGTTTTTTTCCTTCTAATTTGTGATTGTTTAGGATTCTTGAGGTCAATCAACCTATCATAGGTTTTTGACTTATTTATTTTGAAATCTATTACACTTGATGCTTGATGCATCGAGGTCTAGTGGTGGCTACCTCCATTATTGTTTTCAGCATCACAATATTTGAGAAGAGTTTTATATATTTTCATAATTCTTGATGCTCGTGGAATCAACTAATTTTCTTGTGATTGGAGTAAAATGACTTCAAGAATTTTTAATAAGAAAAAAATCCTTGACTAAAATCCTCTATGGATCACAACCACTTAGTGGGATTGGTAGTTTAATAGTTTTAGTGGAAGATTTCACCATCAAACAAGGGGTTGCTCTAATTAGAGCATGCAATGTTTCAAATCCAAATCGACCAAGTTTCTAAAGTATGACAAAATGAAAGATCAAAACCATTGACTTCTAGAAAACACACTTATATATCATATAGATACCCTTTGTGATAGCGTGTTAAGATTTTTAAGAGTGTGTGATATGTTTTATGGTATAGTTGGCATCGTAGTGTGTTAATGTTTGTACGAGTTTATGATATATTTTTAGTGTGAACTTTCTATTTAAGGGTACTAGCTCAATGGAAGAGCATATGCCTTATAGGAAAGAGGTTGGTGGTTCAATTACTATGTGCCCTATCAACATAAATCAAAGACTAATTAAATGATCATTTAACAACAATCAATGACTAAATAAATGACCAGTGAACAACAATCAATGACCAATTAACAACAATTAATAATTAAATAAATGACTAAATCTACTACCAAGCAATGATAATTAATGACCAAATAAATGACTAAATATATGACCAACTCATGAAGCAATTCAAGCAATTTATGACTAAGTGATAAATGACCAATTTGGTAAGGAGATAAGTGACTACTCATTTGTCACCAATGGTTACATGACCGAGTTTAGTCATTTATCGTCGATTTTTAGTCATTTTTTAGTCACCTATTACCCATTTTGTACCAGTGTCCAATTGGGATTACATGGCTAGTTTGCATATCGTTTTTGTTGAGCATTGGTTGTCATTGATGTCAACTAAAGATGATGTCAAGTGTTTGACTATCATTGATGTCAACTAAATATGATGTCAAGTGTTTGACTATCATTGATTCAACTAAAGATGATGTCAAGTGGTTGACTGTCAACTAATGTCAAAGAGGATGTCAACTAATTCACTCCGAGTGATTGATATCAGTTGAAGTCAAAGTGGAGAAAACATCCCTGTAGAAGTATGAAGAAGTATATGGAAGCCACTTTGAAGAAGTATATGCGTAGGATAAAGAAGAACATGAACACTAGAAACATATGCGCAAGTGGTGAAGGTGATATATATGTATGCAACTTTGGAGTATATCTAGAAGTGCATTCAGTCCGGAGAAGTGTGTTGAGGATACAACATGCATGATGAGTTTGAAGAAATACATAAGAAGATACATCATGCAAATCCAGTTTGAAAACTTCATGAAGATCTAGTTCAAGAAGGAACGCAAGTAATGTATCCTATAGCATGTGGTCAGAGCATAGAAGTCAAGTACACCAAGTCATACTCTCTCATATCAGCAAATCAAAGGAGTTGGTTGGACAATGATACATGTGCTCAAACAACCAAGGATTTGGTTGAACAAGTGGTACAAGTGTGCAGGTAATCCTGAGCATTGCTTGGTTAACGGTTGGAAGTGCGCAAGCATTTATTGGTTGGAAATTCATAAAAACACACAAGCACAGTCAATCAGAAGATGCTTTTAGTAAGTGGAATGCGCACAAGTTCCTAGAAGGGTACAACAGTTGAAGACCATCTATGAGAAAATTCCATAGCTGATGGTACAACAGGTGTGCAATTCCCACAAGTGACGACAAGGCAGAGGACAAAGTCCCACCAAGTAGAAGTTGGTGTATGTGTAGAATCAACTAAGTATCAATATACCAAGTGTGCATTACCCACAAGTGATGAAGCGGCAAGGGTCAAAGACCCACTTAGAAGATGTTGGAGTATGCGCAGATCCCGCAAAGTATTAACATCAAGGGCGCATTACCCACAAGGGTTGCTACAACACAAGTCAAAGACGCATCAAGATGAAGTACAAGATTGCGCACATACCATAAGGCCAGGGGACATCAAGAGCGCAATGGTACACCACCAAGGTGTGAAGTCCCACTAAGTTGTGGACCATGAGGTAACTTGATACATCAGAGATGACACATCAATAGCGTTGTTGATGACGTGTGGAATATGAACAATCCGTGAAGTATGGAAGAAGGGATGCCACAACCAACTTGTGAACATACAATATGTGCATGACATGTATAAATAGAGATTCAAGTTGGAGAGTTGAGGTTAGATTTATGGTGAAATCATAAGAGCTTCAAGTGCAAATTTCAGTTTATTTTTCTAGGAATAAAGGGGCTCGTGGACATAATAGATTATCTAGCGAAGAGCCGAATGCGCACATGCAGCAGAACGAAGTTTTGATGGTGCATAGAATGATGTTGTAAATCTGTGATGGATGCGCAAATACTGAAAGGAAGAAATATTGAACAATGCGCAAGTGCTTGATGTTTCGAAGGACAATACTACAATCAACACGTAGATAGTCACAGATGTTGTAGAGACATAAGCGTAGAGACATAACCAAATTTTATTAGAAATTGCACAAATGTCTATATGATGAATATGAACAGAAGTGAAAGTGTGCGAAGTTGAGAACTCCATCTGATGCACAACAATAGAACATCAACAGAATATGATAGGCGCATCATGATGCAGATGATCTGAGACAAGTGTGTTAAATTGAACGGACCAATTATTTGATGCACAGGATATCGTAGATTATCTGAGAGATTGCAACACTTATTTAGAATGGACACATCAGAAAATGTGTAGTTCCTTTTGTTACTAGTGCTTCATTTTTTTAACAGAAAACTATCAATTGGAAGAACAATATCAGTTTATCAATGCAGTCATGCAAAATGGATCATTGAACCAGAAATGTATACTGAAATATCAGTAGAGCACACAATACAAGAAGTAATTCATCAGCATAAGTATGATTTGAGAAGTTTGAGAAATCAAGTGATGTATGCAATGCAGTGACAGAGTACAGTTTGCATACGAAGTGGCACACAACAAAATTATCATTAGAAGATTTGAAGAAGTGTGCAGAGTTGAAGTTTAGTAAGGCAGTAAGATATATTGGACATCAGGGTGTTTGGACGAAAAAAGGAGACAAGGAGTCATAGATTCCTTCGGGTGTGATCCTGTAAATCAAAGTAGACAGGGGGTTAGTGCCTCCTTCCAATTGGTGCTAGAGAAAACATAGGGAGTGGAAGATTCCTTCAAGGTGGTGCCTATAAATCCAGGTGGTTGGTGCCTCCTTCTAGCTGGTGTTGGTAAACACAGGAATTTGGTACTTCCTTGAATGTATTGTTTCTCACTATAAAGAAGCATTCTGTGGTTTTTTCCTGTTTGGGTTTCCACATAAAATTCTTCTGTGTTATGTGTTGTTCATGTGGTGCTTATATGTGTGGATGTTTATTTACTGATGCATTTAACGGAAAATAAAGACTAAGTAAAAGGATAATATGTTAAAGAAGGTAAAAATTGTTGATAACTACATTAATATTGATTCACCCCCCCCTCTCATCATTAAATCGATTCCAACAGTATTCTAGTTCACCCTGAACAAGGTCAGGTGCATTAATTCGCCACCGTAATGGGGTTGGATTAGTATTCTCAAGAGGATCACATTGTTGCCACTAATTATAAAGGTGGGTTGATTGGTTAGCCACCTTAAACTACTAAGTTTAAAATACAAAATAGAAGAAAAAGCTCAAGCAGACAATTCTAGGGCCAACTAGACACGCACCACTACAAATGTCTTTACTGATAAAAAATCTAAGAAACAAAAATCAACTCCACTCTCCCAAAATCCACATTAGGGTGGTTAAGGTCCTCATTTGATTAGTGAACTGTTGAATAGAGAGCCTTCCAAAGACTAGTCTTAAGGAAATGAAGTCATATTATCTAACTAGGGAAGGTACAAAAGAGACAATTATGGTAACCCTCACACAGTAATTACCTAAGGGGTAAGTACCCACACCAAGGTGAATACCCTCCAAAGGATTTGAGGCAAATATTATGCGTTTTTCTCGAGTACCACAGGTATTTCCCACTTTCTATCACCCGTGGATGTCCTGGGAAAAGCCTAAGCTTATCACTTCACAATCGATAGCTGGGGGTAATAGTTGTGGATCAAGATTATGCATATGGGTAGGAATGTGGGACTAAGTTCTTGACCCAAATATCTAGAGAAAAGTGGTGTCACCCTGAGGACTTCCACTTCAATCCAATTCCCTTGTACACATGATAATCCCACCAAACAAGTGAAGTGGGGATATCTATCCTATTTGCTTAACTTAACCATAGTTCTTGACACATGTGTAAGATGTGATTTCTCGGAAAATGCTCCTTTCTACTAATTTATTTATCTCTCTTTATTCAAATCCTAGTTTCATTTAGGTGGCCTTGGAGAATTTACTCTAGAGCCTTACACCAAGGCCATAAACTTTTACTAATATATGTTTTAATGTATGTTTCTTACTCAAGATTATGGAGTGAAATCGTTATGATGTTCTTGAAAGTCAAATGAAAAGAAATATCAAATAATGTGAAATGCAATTTCAATTTTCATTTGATGAATAATTTTGAGCTTCAACGAAGGGAGATTTTACTTATACAAATCAAATGCAAAGCATAGAATTTACCATAAAACACTTGAAATGTAAAAATAGATGCATTCACTTTCACAATGCAAATACACAAATTCATTTTCACAATGCACAATATTCAATGGGTAAATTCACAGTTCACAGTAAACTTAATGGGTATATTCACAATGCATAGTAAATTCAATGGGTAATTTAATGATGTAGAGTAAATTCAATAGGTAAATTCATTTTTTACTCAATGTAAGATGCAAATTCATTTTTTTCTCAGTTCAAATATAAAAATAAAATTTTTTCTTTGCTTGATTCAAATACAAAATCAAATTTGTTTTTAACTCAATGTAAAAGGCAAATCCAATTTTTGCTCAATGTAAAACACAAATTCATTTTTTTATCAATTGAAATACCAAACTCAAATTCATTTTTTCTCAATTCAACTTCTAATTCAAATGCAAATGGTTTTGTTAATGCACATGAAAATGCAAAATGCCCAATCAAATCCAAAGGTGGGAGCAAGGGTGAAAACTGCCCAGCAATGCAATGAAATTGCCCAGCCAAAGCCAAAGGTGGGTGCAAGGATGAAAACACCCAACAATTCAATGAAAATTCCCAACCAAAGCCAAAAGGTAGGTGTAAAGATGAAAGCTCCCAACAGTGCAATGAAAACACCCAAATAAAACACCAAGGAAAGGTGGAATGCCTAAGTAAAACACCCAAGAAAGGTACAACACCCACGAAAGGTAAAACTCCCAAGTCAGAAACCCAAGAAAGGTGAAATGACCAAGAAAGGTACAACACCAAGGAAAGGTAAAACACCCAGTTAAAGGTAAAACTGTTGCTTAAAAATTCAATGATAGAAAAATTCAAGCAAAGAAAACCTAGAAAATGGATCCCCAGTATGGTTGCCATTGCTGTTGAAGGGAATTCATGCTTATTTTGCAAGCATGCTTATTTTGGAAGCATTCCCCTTAGTGAGTGGATTTAGCTCACCAACATTCCAAGGATAAATCCATATTCACCTCTTCCCTCATACATGTACATAAAATATATGAGAAGATCGAGAAAGAGAGCATGGTAAATCGCAGCTTGTCCTTGGACAGCTTTGTGCAAGAGTCATTTGCTCCTTGTTGGAAATACTGATAGGGGGGGGCGAATCAGTATTTAGCACTTTTTACCATTTCAAACATTAATCACATCAATTAAACATTAATCATTAAGAACACCATTCATCATCATAGTGCACGAGATATTTTACGTGGAAACCCAAACGAGAGAAAACCACGAAATGTATTTCTTATATAATATAAAGATTACATTCAGTGTGTTTACTAGCACCAACTGGAAGGAAGCCCCAAATACCTGATTTTCTAGCACCAACTGGAAGGAGGCTCCAACCCCCTAGTTTATCAGCTCCAACTAAAAGGAGGCTACAACCCCCTGAGATCACAAGCTCCAACCTATCCTTGCCCCGTCTTGCCTCCTTGATATGAATAAGAGAATAAATATCTGACTGTCACTATCTTTGTCTTTATCCCTCTCACTATAATTGTCAAACTGTCACTATCAGTGCCACTGTCATAATGTCTCTGTCTTTATCCTTGTCACTATAATTGTCAAATTGTCACTATCAGTGCCACTATCATACTGTCTCTGTCACTGTCTTTGTATCACCGTCCTTATCATTGTCACTGTATCAAGTTGTGCATGCCTCAAGTAAAAATTTCAATATTTACCAGAAACAATCATCCAAATATTTCATTTACAAATTCAATCTTTTACATCAAATCAAGCCATAGATATTACACATAATACCATGGTTTATTCATAGAAAACCATTAAGATCTAGGCCAAGATAACAACAATATTTATGCCAGGATAACATCAAGATCTATTCCAAGATAACCACCATTAGAGATTCCATAACATATTCAATGGCTTCACATACCATACCAATATCAAGGATGAACTCTATCCATGAGAGACATATGCCATTACAAGAGAAACCAACAAGCATCAACCATACCTTTGCCAAGATCATAATTTCAAGAGCATATAAAAAAAACAAAAAACCTTCTAGATCATGTCATCACATATCCATCACATCAATCTTTCCAATGAGCCAAGAAGATTGTAATTCTGATACCTTATTAGAAAGATATGCAAGTTTTCGTCAATCTTCTTCTCTTGATGACTACTGCAAAATTCGGCCCTAGTTGACTGTCGACCTTGTTCAGTGTACTTTAGGCCTATATCACTATTGTTCACTGCTGAAAATTTCACCCTATATCATATCATCACATATCCCTTTCAACAAGATTTCCAATGAGCCAAGAATTTTGTGATTCCAATACCGTATGAAAAAGTTATGTAAATTTTCGTAAAACTCCTTCACTTGATCACTACTACAAAATTCGGGCCCAGTATTTCGTACATTTTCAAAAGAGAAGAGAGAGCTTGAATGATGATAAAATGAGATATTTTCTCTTCTATTTATACACTTCATCATGCCTTGTAGCTTCTTCTAAGGGCTTTTTAAACTTATCCTTAATTTGTGGATCTCCATATTGTAAGGGGGTCTAGTCAAGGAGTTAGTACCCCACTTCAAGAATCCATCATGACATGCCGTGTCATAAATTGAATATCACTCCATCTATTCCTAAAGTGATCATAGTATTACTTGTCCACATCATCATACTTGATTGACATGTCATTATTTTTTGCGAGGTTCTGTGTCACTTCATGTGGTCCAATGGACCAAAGTACCACAACTTTCGTGGTCATGTGAACCAAACATCATTATTTTGGGGATACTTCAAGCTTCACACCAACTTGCTTTGGACCAACTTTGGGGACTCTTAAGGGACTTCTCCACCATGGGTCATGTAGCCCCAAACTCATCGACACGTGTTTAGGGGTTTCTTCACCTTTTACTTCAACATTTCGTGGGGGAAACCTTATGGACTTCTTTACGGTTTTGGTCCATATGTGTACATCACAAAGTGTCTTCCCATGAGGTCCATGCACAACCACTACGCCATAAGGGGACCACTTTGGAGGACATATACATATAGAATCTCCCCCTTTGTCATTGATAGAAACCATCATACTCCCCCTAGGACCATGTTCCCCTATCTTCATTCTTCTCCCCCTTTCTTCATGCTTATGTTATTTCTATCCCCCTTTGACATAAATGGAAAAGAGTGACTCCCCCTAACAATATCTCTCCCCCTTTTATAGTATTTAATCAATTTGGTGTTGAAATTACTGCTAATCCCTGTCGAAGATACTCAAATGTCTCTCTTGGAAGTGTCTTTGTAAAGATATCTGCAATTTGTTCCTTTGTCCCAATATATTCCATCTTGATATTCTTTTCTGCAACATGTTCCTGTAGAAAGTGATACTTGATAGGAATGTGTTTTGTCTTACAATGCATAACTGTATTTTTTGAAATACTTATAGCACTTGTGTTGTCACATAGAATCGGAATAGGATCATCATATGTCACTTGAATGTCTTGTAGAGTTTGCTTCATCCAAGAATCTAAGTACAACATGATGCAAATGCAATATATTATACTTCCTTGTGGATAAAGATACCGAGGATTGCTTCTTACTTAACCAAGATACTAAACAATCTCCTAGGAAGAAAGCTGCTCCACTTGTGCTTCTTCTTTCATCAATGCTTCCTGCCCAGTCTACATCTATGTAGGCAACCAATGTCAACTTGTTTCCTTTTGGATACCATAGTCCGAAGTCATTTGTTCCTTGAAGATATCTAAAGATCATATTCACTGCTAAAAGATGTGTTTCCTTTAGAGCTTCCTAAAATCTTGCAACTAGTCCAACTTCCTGCATAACATTCGGTCTTGAGGCTGTCACATAGAGAAGACTACCAATCAATGATATCTAACGCCTTTGATCCACTTCCTTGGATTCATCATCTTTTCTTAACTTGCATCCTATAGCCATAGGATTAAAGTTACATGTTTGCAGTCTTCCATTCTGAATTTCTTCAACATTTCCTTGAAATACTTGGTTTGGGAAATGCAAATGCCATCATCTAGTTGAGATATTTGGAGTCCTAAGAAGAAATTTAACTCTACAAGCAAGGAAATTTCAAATTCACTTTGCATATCCTTGGAAAAATGTTGACTCATCCTATAATCATCACTTCCAAAGATGATGTCATCAACATACACTTCAACAATGATCATAATGTCATGATCAAACTTAATATATAGATTATTTTCCACATTACCCCTTTTGAAGTCTTGTTGTTGCAAGTATCTGTCCAAGTTGGAGTACCAAGCTCTAGGAGCTTGCTTCAAGCTATATAAATCTCTTTTTAGTCTGCACAGATAATCTTTGTTTTCTGAAATTTGAAACCCTTTTGGCTATTCAATGTAGACTTCTTCTTCTAGGTCCCCATTCAAAAAAGTTGATTTTACATCTATTTGATATACTTTAATGTCTTTGGAGCAAGCATATGTCAATATCATTCTAATAGCTTCCATTTTGGCTACTGGTGCAAATGTTTCTTCAAATTCTATTCTTCAACCTCAGCATATCCTTTGCAAACCAATATGGCCTTGTTTCTGATTACTTGTCCATCTTCATTCAACTTGTTTCTGAAGACCCACTTGGTGCCAATCACATTCTTGTCCTTGGGTCTAGGAACAAGTTCCCATGTTCCATTTTTCTTAACTTGAGCTAGTTCTTCTTCCTTGGCCTTAACCCAATGTTCATTTGTTCTGTCTTCCACAAAGATGCTTGGTTCAACTGTGGATAGCAAAGAAAAATTACGTTGTTCTGACTTCTGGGATTTTATTCTACTTCTAGTTTCTATTCCAACACTCTTTTCTCCAGTGATTAGTTCTGGAGGATAATTCTTCTGAATGCGACAATTAGGTGTCTTGAAAGGTGTTTAAACATTTTGTTGATTTATGGAAGGAGTATGAATATTTTGCTGACTATTTTCTTCTTGTTCTTCCTCTGGTTTCTCTTCTTCTTCTTCTTGTTCTTCTTCCTCTTATTCAATTTTTGGTTCTTGAATTTCAGGTTCTTCAAAGTTGTTTGAATCTCTATTTTCCTTCTTTGTCTTTGGCAAGCTAATTTCATCAAATTTCACATTGATGATTTCCACTATCTTGTTGAGTCTTAGATTATAACACTTGTATGCTTTAATTTTGCAAGAGTACCCAACGAATATGCCTTCATCTACCCGAGAGTCAAATTTTCCAATATTCTTATCATCCCTTTTTATGTAGCATTTGTTTCCAAACACTCTGAAATGTTTGAAATTGGATGGTCTACCTTTCCATATTCCATATGTTGTTTGATCACTATTAGTTCTAAGTAGTGCTTTGTCCAATATGTGAATAGTTGTATGTACTGCTTGCACCCAAAAGATATCACCTATCTTGGAGTCATTTATCATAGTTCTGGCCATTTCTTATACAGTTCTTTTTTTCCTCTCAACAACTCCATTTTGTTGAGGTGTTCTAGCTACTGAAAATTCCCTTTCTATTCCTTGTTCTTCACAAAAATCCCAGAATTCATTTGAAGTGAACTCACTACCATTAATCCGATCTTAAGGTCTTGATTTTCAAATCAATTTCATTTTCAACCATTTCCTTGAATATCTTCAAACATTCAAATTATTTTGATTTCTTGTTAAGAAAGCACACCCATGTCATCCTTGTATAGTCATCAATGAGAAACATGAATTAATGCTCACCATTCAGTCCTTTGGTATTCATTGGCCCACATAGATTTGTGTGAACAATTTGCAGCGACTTTGTAGTGACATGTTATTTGTCTTGAATTCAACCTTTGTTTGTTTCCCATGCTGCCAATGCTTGCACAAAGTGTTGATTGGTTTTGTAATTTGTGGCATTTATTTTACAACTTGCTTCTTATATAGCTTGACAATATTGTCAAAGTTAATGTGACCCATTCTCTTGTGCCAAATCCAACTTTCATCTTCCTTACCCAAACAACATTTTTCTTTCCAATTTCATTCAATATGTATATGTTGTTTGGACTTCTAGTTGTTGTTGCCACAATTCTACCTAATCCTTTTTGCCTAATTTCACATTCTTCTGAATTGAATAGGAGTGTGTGTCCCTGGTCACACATTTGGATTACACTCAACAAATTATGTTTCATGTTTTCAGCAAGTAGAACATTTTCTGCCAAAGCATCTTCATTCCCAAGACTAATTGTACATTTTCCCATCATCATGGTTGAGTTGTTATTGCCGAATGTGATAGAACCCTCCTTTTCTTTCCTTAACAACACAATTTTTTTTTGTCACCTGTCATATGCTTTGAACATCCACTATCAAGACACCATTGAATTGTACTACTTTGAGCTTGTATAGCTAGTCCACATTCATCCATCTGCAATTCTTTTTGCTTCTTTATCCAAGTTCTCTTATGTTCTGGAAACTGTCTGGTTTCCTTTGATGATATTTTCATCCCACTTCTACAATTTTTTGATGTGTGTCCAAAGTTGTTGCATTTGTAGAATTTAATTTCATACTTCAGGGCTCCAAATCTATTGTAACTTCTTTCAAAATCCTTACGAGGCTTCTTCTCATGATTCCTGAATTTTTCATAGCCATTTCTATTCCATGTGTTTCTACCTCCTTAATATGCTCTACAATTTACAGCTTTATGCCCAAAATTATTGCAAGCATAACACATGCCAAAGAAAATGTTTTGGTACCTGGATGTAGGAGGTCTTCTAGTTGGTGCAGACCCTTTCAAGTTAGGATATTGAAACTTTGTTATTGCTGGTGGTTTCCTCCATGCACAATCCTTTTCAAGAATCTTCTCTGTCATTGGTATCTATAAATCCTTCTTTTGAGGCTCAGGACCTTTCACAGCATCTGCATAACTTCTTTGTCTTTTTTACCTTTAATCATCATCGAGCTTGAACCCTCATCGTTTTGTTTGTATCCAAGACCATATTTATCATAGAATGGGCTTTGGGTACTAATAATTTCATCCAGTATTTTGGTGTTGTTATTAAAGTTTTGTCGAATGTCCTTCTTTTGAGATTCCTCTCTGAGAGAAACTATTTCTGCTTCCATCTCTTCCTGTATCTTGTCCTTTTTTTCCAATTTTTTCTAAGTGTTTCTTCAATGACTTTGGCTTCTTCCAACTAAATATTCATATCCATAAATATCTTCTTTGCCTCTTCGGGGTCGCTACCGAAGCTTTCCTTCAGTTCATCGAACTCCCTTTTGAGTAACTTGTTTTTCTTCCTTTCTTTCTTCAGATCACTTAAGGCAATGATCAATTATGCTTCAAGATCTACTTCTCCTTCCACATAGTCTTCCTCATCATCATTAACATTTTCTTCTAATGCCATGAAGAGCACCTTTCCAAAATCATCATCACTGTCATCCTCTTCATCGAAGGAGGAACTATCCTCTTTTGAATAGAGACTCTTCTTTATCACAAATTTCTTGTTCCTTTTATGATATCTCTTTTATTTATTGGGAACATCTTCTTCATCATAATCAGACCCTTTTGCATAAGGACACTTGGAAGAAAAATGACCAATTTTACCATAGTTAAAACATATGAGAGGAAGCTTACCTTTGTACTTTCCAATTCCTCTTTTCAACTTTGTCACGAAGTTTGCAACTTCTTCATCGTCTGATTCATCTTTACAGGTAGAGCATGAACATGATTTTTACGTTTGCTTTTTCTACGTTGTCTTCTTGGAATCCTTGAAAGTTGCTTCCCTTCTAGTAGAATTCTCTTGTTCTATTCTCATTTCATATGCTGTAAGAATTCCATGTAATTCATCCACACTTAAACTATCTAGATATTCTCTTTATTCTAGATTTGAAATCTTAGAATCAAACCTTAATGGAAGAGATCTGAGAATCTTTTGAACAATTACCGAATTTTCAATCTTTTCTCCAAGGCCCCTTATGGTGTTCACAATTTCGTCTACTCAAAGAAAATAAGCCGCAATGTCTTCATATTCCTTCATTTTTAGATGTTCAAATTGTCTTCGGTAAGTTTGCATCTTAGCTCCTTTGACTTTGGAATTTACTTCATACACATTCTTAAGCTTGTCCTAGATTTCTTTTGCAGAGGTACAATGCATAACCTTTAAAAATTATGAACCCGCTAAGCCTCCAAGAATAGCACTCATGGCTCTTGAATTGCATTCATAAAGTCTTCTTTCAGTTGTACCTACAGGTGGATATGTCTTTGGTGTATTGTATCCATTTACTACACTCTGTCAAACATCAAGCCCAATTGACTGCAAGAATAGCTTCATCCTTATGCTCCAAAAAGCATAGTTCATTCCATCAAATAATGGTGATCCAAGCTTAGAATATTTTGCATACTTTTCCATGATGATCTTCCTTTCAGTGGTTAGACTGTCTTGAAGGAACCGACTCTGATACCAATTGTTGGAAATATTGAGAGGGGGGTGAATCAGTATTAAGCACTTTTTATCATTTCAAACATTAATCACATCAATTAAACATTAATCGTTAAGAACACCATTAATCATCACAGTGCACAAGATATTTTACGTGGAAACCCAAACGGGAGAAAACCAGAGAATGCTTTTCTTATATAATATAAATATTACAATCAATGTGTTTACCAGCACCAACTGTAAGGAAGCTCCAACTCCCTGATTTTCTAGCACCAACTAGAATGAGGCTCCAACCCCCTAGTTTATCAGTTTCAACTGAAAGGAGGCTACAACCCCCTGAGATCACAGGTTCCAACGTGTCCTTTCCTCGTCCTACCTCCATGATATGAATAAGAGAATCAATCGATGACTATCACTGTCTCTGTCTTTATCCTTGTCATTGTAACTGTCAAACTGTCACTATCACTGCCACTGTCATAATGTCTCTGTCTGTGTCCTTGTCACTGTAACTGTCAAACTTCCACTATCACTGCCACTGTCATACTGTCTCTGTCACTGTCTATGTATCACTATCCTTATCATTGTCACTGTATCAAATTGTGCATGCCTCAAGTACAATTTTCAATATTTCCTAGAAACAATCGTCCAAATATTTCATTTAAATATTAAATCTTTTACATCAAATCAAGCCATAGATCTTACACATGATACCATGGTTTATTCATAGAAAACCATCAAGATCTAAGCCAAGATAACAACAATATCTATGCCAGGATAACATCAAGATCTATTCCAAGATAACCACCATAAGAGATTCCATAAGATATTCAATGGCTTCACATACCATACCAAGATCAAGGATGAACTCTATCCATGAGAGACATATGCCATCACAAGAGAAACCAACAAGCATCAACCATACCTTTTCCAAGATCAAAATTTGAAGAATATATAAACAAACCAAAAGAAATTCTAGATCATGTCATCACATATTCATCGCATCAAGCTTTCCAACGAGCCAAGAAGTTTGTAATTATGATACCGTGTGAGAAAGATATGCAAGTTTCTGTCAATCTTCTTCTCTTGATGATTGCTGCAAAATTCGGCCCTAGTTGACTGTCGACCTTGTTCAGTGTACTTTCAGCCTATATCATTATTGTTCACTGCTATAAATTTCACCCTATATCACATCATCACATAGCCCTTTCAACAAGCTTTCCAACGAGCCAAGAATTTTGCGATTCTGATATCGTATGAAAAACGTTATGCCAATTTTCGTTAAACTCCTTCACTTGATCACTGCTACAAAATTCGGCCCCAGTATTTTGTACATTTTCAAAAGAGAAGAGAGATCTTGAGTGATGATAAAATGAGATATTTTCACTTCTATTTATACACTTCATCATGCCTTGTAGCTTCTTCTAGGGGCTTCTTAAACTTATCCTTAATTTGTGCATCTCCATATTTTAAGGGGGTCTAGTCAAGAAGTTAGTACCCCAATTAAAGGATCCATCATGACATGCTGTGTCATAACTTCAAGATCACTCCATATATTCTTAAAGTGGTCCTTATGACTTGTCCACATCATCATACTTGATTGACACATCATTATTTTTTTGCGAGGCTCTGTGCCACTTCATGTGGTCCAATGGACCAAAGTACCACAACTTTCATGGTCATGTGAACCAAACATCATTATTTTGGGGATACTTCAAGCTTCACATCAACTTGCTCTGGACCAAATTTGGGGACTCTTAAGGGCCTTCTCCACCATGGGTCATGTAGTCCCAAAATTGTGGACACGTGGACCAAACATCATTATTTAGGGGTTTCTTCAACTTTTACTTCAACAATTCGTAGGGGAACCTTAGGGAATTCTTTACGGTTTTGGTCCATATGTGTACATCACAAAGTGTCTTCCCGTGAGGGCCATGCACAACCGCTACGCCATAAGGGGACCGCTTTGGAGGACATATACATATGGAATTTGACATCAATGACAACTTTATTCAACACTCCTATTCAAGCTCCATAGTTTCACTCGTAGATCTACACACAAAGAAGACAACGAACACCTTTCTCATAACAAGATGAACAAATTAAATCCATATGCATAAGATGTTTAAGCATAAAATCTCAAACATGACAAATAATCCATAAAAACAAAGGGGTTTTGGTGAGGATAAAAGGATATATATCTATACTAAAAAATCAAAGAAGCTACAACAAATGGAATACATGTCAATCAATGTTGTACCTCCTTCACTAGAGTCAAAGTCCTCCTCTTAGCCACAAGTGTTGGTCCACTGATACAAGAACTAAGTGAACTAACTCTTCACTCAACAATGAACTCTCAAGCCAAAATATATACTCTCGGAGATTTCTCGAGCATAACAATGCTTTCACTTGGAATCTCCCCCTTCACCTAGCCTCTAACCTCTTATTTATAATATTTTTACAATGGTAAGTTGAGCCCATGAGTTTTGCACAAATCCCAATATTTTAATTTGCACCCACTCTTTTAGCTTGCATTCACCTTTCTAGCTTTTATGTAAGCAAATTCAATGCAATATGAGGTGGAAAACTCATATGGGTAGAATAAATTTAGGGTACCAAATATTCATATAACATATTCATAAATATTTGTATGAAGTTATATAATAGATTCCTAGATTCCAAGTTATTGTTGCTCTACATGAAGTTAACATAAGTGATATTTTTGGATTTGATTATCATAACCTTTGTTTTGTCAATATTAATAATCATACATGTATTAGAGAAAAAACCTTTGAAAATTTTTAGTTGCTTGTCAATCATAAAGACTCCTCACCTTAAGACTAATATTTTTAGCATAAAGACACAGGATGACGACTATACTAGCTAGAGTAGCCCAACACAACTTGCTACTTCCAAACAACCCTCTAACGTGTTGATGTATATGCCAAAAAGGATAGGGTACAAGGGACAACCATTCTTAACCCATATATTACAATTAATTTATTTGACCAATAGCCTTCAATGTTCCTAAAATAACATTTTTGTACAATCTTATTGCAACAACACTCAACTCAAAGGAACTTTTAGCTCTTCTAATATATTCCAAATATTAGTTTTGGAGGCTATGTCAAATGCTTTTGTAAAGTCCATGAAACAACACCAAAAAATGGTTTTGTTATATAGCATAATATAATTATAATTAGGCTAATAAATCATAAATTAATCAAGTCAAATATTTTTAATAATAATAATATATGATAAATAATTAATGTCAATATGAATTTATGTATTAGTTGATAACTAGCACAACCACAATAGTAGCATTCATATACTTAATATAAATTTTTATCATTTTATATACATTAATATGGTTATACTAGTGCAAAAAATAAAGACATCACAAATGCATATATCTTTACACAAAGAACTTAAAGTTAAATGGACAGAGTTCCACTTTAAAAGGGATTTTTTTTATTTTTTAAAAAGGACATGTGAAGATGCTCATAGATTGAGTTACACATTCCTCTATTGGGATGTAGAATGCTCATCATTGGTACATAAAGAGTAATCATATTTATAACTTTACCACGTTATTATCAATGTAAATGTATTATTTTATACCAAACACATTAATATAATTATATTAGTGCAAAAATAAAGATATATATATATATATATATATATATATATATATATATAAAATAAAATAATAATTTATTAATAAAAAATTATAGGTTTTTTTTTTAATTTTATATTTCATTCTTACTTTGCATATAAATAATTTTATATAAATTTTTTTACTATCTTTCACAACACAAACTTGTGGGAATACATTTAACTACAACTTTGTTTGATAGATAATGAAGTTGTACTATTAACACGTTACCATATATATTTTGATAGTTCATGTTGTATGTTGTTTAGTGATACGATTAAGCAAAACATGTTTAAAATTAGATAGGAGATTATTGCTATTAACACTTATCATATATATTTTGATGGTTCATATTGTTTAGTGATATGATTAAGCAAAATATGTTTAAAATTAGATAAGAGATTGTTGGAATTTGAATTTCCAGAACAAATTCAAATTCCAACAATCTCTTATCTAATTTTAAACATATCTCCTCTCAGAAACTTTCCGTCGCTCTTGAGAAACTCAATATATCCCAAGGATCCGAGAAGGCTCTTGCTATGGAGCAGACGTTAGAAGAATGTGAGACTCCTGCGATTAGTGGTGAGAGCAAATACTGCGCAACATCGTTGGAATCCATGATTGATTACTCGACATCTACAGTGGGGACCAACGACGTGACTGTGTTATCAACGAATGTAGAGAAGGGGCAGCAATATACAATCACTGGGTTTCCTTTTCGAAGCAAATCCGGGGCCAAGTCGGACGATGAGATCATGGGTGACCCTTCCCTATCGTCAATCTTTTTCCTTGAGAAGGAATTGCAAAGTGGAACAAAAGTGAATCTGCAATTTCTGGAGAGATCAAGCAGCCGTGACAGTAGAGTATTCTTCCTTCCACGTCGTTTGGCCGAGGCTATTCCGTTCTCCTCTCAGAAACTTTCCGTCGCTCTTGAGAAACTCAATATATCCCAAGGATCCGAGAAGGCTCTTGCTATGGAGCAGACGTTAGAAGAATGTGAGACTCCTGCGACTCGTGGTGAGAGCAAATACTGCGCAACATCGTTGGAATCCATGATTGATTACTCGACATCTACAGTGGGGACCAAAGACGTGACTGTGTTATCAACGAATGTCTGTGGCTTTCCTGGGTTTCCTTTTCGAAGCAAATCCGGGGCCAAGTCGGTGGCTTGTCACAGGCAGACATATGCATATGCTGTGTACTACTGCCATGAAACAGAGCACACAAGCACCGCGCGGGTGTCTCTGAAGGGCGAAGATGGCAGTCGTGGAGAGGGAGTTGCAGTGTGTCACACAGACACCAGCGGGTGGAATCCTCAACACAAGCCCGGCGGTGCAGCTGTCTGCCACTTCATTCCGAACGACCACATCGTCTGGCTTCCCGCCAACTAGCTGCTACATGCCATCATCCGCTTACTACTCATTTCCATGTCTTATATTGTACACCGATCCAGTACGGTCTAATACGTACGTATTTATGCTATAATATAATTAAGTGTGCCAACTATATGACTGCCATTTACTCTTTCCCGTGAGAAGGAACAGCAGGCGTATTTAATAAAAGGATTTGAATTCTGGACTGTAAATATTCATCCCTTTGTCGCTGGAAAACATTTACTTGGTTACCGAATCTATTTTATTTATTTACGTATTGTCTAAAATTGTTGTGATAAAGCCACGTTCATATTACTCATAGCCGAGCAACCATAGAGGGACGACGTATATTGAAAGAAGCCACGTTCATATGGCTCATAGCCGAGCAACCAGAGAGGAACGACGTACATTGAAAGGTTAATATATTTTTTGGCATGTCCTTGCCATTCAATATATCTCGACGATATTGTTTCCCTTTTTAATTTTTAATTTATTCAATTTCATATCCCTTTTTAATTTTTAATTTATTCAATTTCAAAAGATATTTCTTAACCAGGATTTAAGAATTTAGATAAAATTGATTTTAAAAAGTAAAACTATTAAAATTTTAAAAAGAGTAAAGTTTGTAACAATCTCAGATTACAAAGACATAAGCACTCAACCCATAACAAAAAATAATGTTAAGTTCATCAACAGAGTGAGTAATCTATAATAGTAATCTCAACACTATAGATTACTACTATATCTGGAATATATAAGCAATTTGAAAAAATATTTCTGCAATAATATCAATCAAAACAATGATTATAATGACTCTTAAAGTGCACAAACTACTTGTGAACAAAAGTTTGCTTTCATGCCACGTGCTCTTGCAACAAACTCTCAGTTTTAATCTTTTATTTTATTTTTATTAAAAAATCATTATAGGAATTCATTATAATCAATTTACATCCATTTTAACCTAGAATATGTGATGTATGAATCTATATTAATCGTCTATTTATCAAGTAATGAGAATGATCAAATCCATGAAGGTGTTTTTTATGGTGCAAAAACCATAAAACAATTCACAACTATAAAGATTTAATCTTTATCTTGAAGAGATCAAATCATTTTCAACACTTAATGAATGTTGAGTTAACATAAATCTACACTAGTTATTATTATTATAATGTGAATGCAAAAAATATTAACATTACACTTATTCATTAGTGACATTTCTTTTTCTATATTTAATTGTAAATGCATCTTTAAAGACAATTCATCCAAATCCAAATTTAAGTTGTAGTATTTTTTTTCAATTTTATTTTAAAATTGTCAAAGTAATGGACCTCATTTATTTGATTCTCTTTAAATAAATAACTTTAGGAAAACAATTAATTTTAATATAAAGTTACAAGAAAATGTGTTTTTGTTTTAAAAAACAAAGAACATATTCCATAATTTTTATTTATTCTATTTAGAAATAAGACAAAATAAAAATGCAAAGATCGATTAACTCCCATATCTTCACTTATGGATTTAGAAATAAGTTGGTGCAATGCTATATCTTAAGCGTTGAGAAAAATTAAATGTTTTTACATCAAACAAAGATCATCTTCCATAATCTTCTTTGAATCCATTTAGAAATAAGGGAGAATAGAAATGCAAAGGTCATCCGTGTGTCTTCATTTATGAATTTAAAAATAATTTGATACAATACTATATCTTAAGCATTGAAATAGATTGAATACTTTAATATCCATCTTAATTTGTGTAGTGCTCTGCCCAGCCAGCAGAGCACTAAGTCAAGTTTTCCAAGTTGTTCTATGTATTCAGCTCATCCTCAGCATCTTTTGACAAATTTATAATAAAACTATATTGTTTCAATCAGATATCGAGGTTCATGTTTGTTTCTACTTTTACTTAGTTTCTGCAAATATACTAGTGAATAATCCAAAATATACATTTGTACAGTTATTTTCCTATCATAAACTTTACATATTCTCATAGAAGCTAGTCAATCTAACCATTTAAAGTATGCATATAATTAGGATGTAAATGATTAACCAATAGTAAAATACCTCGATCCGATAGGTTGTAGATGGTCCTCTTTAGTTTCCCTCAGATCTGTTAAATTAGCCTCCTTAATACTTAGCAACCAATTGAATAATCCACCGTGCAGACCAGCTCTGATCATGCTGGCCCTAGGAAATCAACAGACTTCCTAGCCCCCGAGGCCACAAATCGATAATTCCAATAACAACTTCCTTATTTTGAATTCCCCATTTAGATTTTTCCCCTTCCTTTGTGCAACAAGAATTTTCCCCTTCCTCCTTGAGTGGATTTTTCCCATGGGGGCTTCACTCAATAAACCGCTATCATAGCACGTTCGTTCATGGCATATGAAACAATACCCCTAATTTCACTAAATATTGGAAAATACCTTCCAAAATCGCTTTTTTTAACCCCTTACCAATATGCCTTCCCAATTTTAAAAAAACCCTATTTTCACTAGATATTGTATGTATAAATTTTTTCATTAACATTTTTTATACCCCTTTATATTTCTACCTAGTATATTGATATGATACCCCTCTTATGACCCCACATGCATTCTACAATGCACCTTGCTTCTTTTGATGTATATTGTGGATGCACATTACTTCACCCACAATGCAATTACTCAACCACATATCATTATGATTTGCAACATCTGATGGTCTAATGAAGAGATAGGAGATCACTTCTTGTATGTCACTAGAGCCAATGCACATAGTACAACATTTAGATTGCATGTTGCAGTTCCCCAATCGCTCACTAAGCCTGTTGTGGGATAGGTATCCAAGCCCCCAGGGACTGTAAGAAGCTCTAGGAGGCTGACTAAACCTCCCAAGGCCTGTAATAGGCACGAGTGGTTGGGTATTCAAGCCCCCAAGGCCTATTGAGGGCCTATAACAGGCCCTGGAGGCTTAGAGCCTCCCAAGGCTATTGGTAACAACTGGCTGAGTGCTATTACTAACAATTGGTTGTTAATGACCACTGTCTCTCGACTATGATCGACTGGAAACCCACTTCACCACGAAACCCCTGGCCTCAAGCATGCCTCAAGACGCGATTTCCCTGCGTACTGGTAAGCCCGAGCCTTGCCTCAACCCGATTTCTCATCTGGTCGTGATCCCGCCATCTCTATTTGGTGAATATTTGTCAGCTCGCTGATATAAAAAAGACCCCAAAGTATTTTTGTATTGTTACATTAAATAAAAAAACCTTTTTGCCTTAATATATAAGCAATATAATTTTTAGGTTTTCATAAATATTTAATACCGCAATATGAATGAACGTGATATTATATTGCCTTCTAGTGAAGCCCCCGTGATTTTTCCCCTTCCTGCTTGAGTGTTTCCAGAAATTACCTTCCTTCCCCTTCAATATTTTCCCCAAAACAAAATAAAATTCATCTTTTGAGCCCCACACTACTCCTTACAACCGTTCCTATATACCCCACTTCTCCATGCTTCCTTCACCCTTACTCCACCGCCTGCTCCCTATCTTCTCGAGACCCAAACTCATAAATCCCCTTTCCTTTATTCAAGAAACCTTAATGTTGAATATGTTTATGAAATTCCCTCTTCTCTTGAATAAAGAAATGATATATAAGTTTCATTATGTTAGTCCTGTCACTCCATCTTAAATGTTTTTAGATAGAATAATAATTAATAATCATGAGTTGTCAAAATGAATATTTCCATGTCTTGATTGCTTAAATGTAATCAGATTCGACTAGACTTGTCTTAAATACTCATAAAGTAATCATATTATATTATTCCAATTATACTTAATCATATTAGATTATTCCATTTATACTTTACAGTAATCATATTATATTATTCCATTTATACTTTACATTCATAACTGTTTTTAAATCAATTAATGTTCCACTATCCCAAAGAACAAGACTGAATTAATTCCGATGTTTTTGAATAATAATTTAAATAACTTTATGAACTTCTTACTTTACTATAGTTTTAACCAATAGTACTTATGATAATTTTAATTAGTTAATCCAATTATTAACAATAATGCTAATAAATATGATAATAATAATAATAAGTTATTAAATATTAATTAATATGGTTGTTTGTTCGCTTCTTAAGTATCTGATTATCAACCTGGTGCTTAACCAATCATAAGTAATAAGTAAACAATACAATTCTAATGTCAAATACTGAATAATGTTCAAGGCTATTTACGTCAATTTATGATATTAATTTTAACTGACTGCACTTAATAAATCATTTATTATAGTGCTCGCATACAATCTAAGGAATACTAAATGACTTGTTTAACACATACCTTTTAAATCCTAACTTCCATTACCAAGGTTCAATAGACTTACTATTTCATAACAACTTACATAATTATTTAACCTTGTAAGAAATTGTATAACGATACTAGTGTATGTATGCAAAGTCTACATGTGTGGCCAACGTATGCACATATCACATACATACTGTAAGTAAGAATATCCTTCCTATCTGTATCTACTAATTAATAATAACCATGCAAATGTAATAATCATAGATACATAACATAATCAATTTGACATTATGAGTCGTTTAATGGTTTAACAATCAAGGTTTAATCATTATTATATATAAGTTTCCAATAATCAATTAATCAATTGCTTTTAAAGTAAATCCAAGACTACAATGAGCACCTGAACCTTTCTGATGTCCTTTTACATCATTCAATGATGTTATTTCCAAAGAACCTTCAGAACTTGCTAACTGAGTATTATCATTACTCTGATCCATGACAAGCATTTCATAATATTCTTTCTGTCCCGCTGCATCATGATGCTGGAGAGCCTCCAATTTTCGAGATGGCACTTTTTAGAGGCTTACATCCTCTTGGGTATATCCCTTCTTCTGATCCTGTTGAACAAAAGACCGCGAGAAAGATATAGTAGATATTTTTGATTAGCATTTATCAAAAGAATTATCTACTTTTGTGAGCCATGATGGATCCATTGTGCCCATTTTATGCTTTGGTGCATCACCATAACGAATTGGCATATCCCGGCATTATACTATAGCATTCTGTATATTGTCATATAGAGGAGCTCATGAGTCTAATATCTTCAAAACCTTCAATGTATCATTTCTGTTGTAATACTTGTGAGTTGTAGTTCGATCAAAGGAAGAATTTGACCTGTGACAGTAGAGTTGAAAGAAATGCCTTGAATTAAATAAAATCCAATACAAATTGGTCTCAAAATAATTGTAACTCTGAATCTACTTTCTTATGCATCATTAACAATAGAAAAAAATGGTATAAAGATTCTTCTCCTAAAATGTGACAAGCCTACAACTCACTCCAAACATGATGTGCCCAAAATGCCTCTTGAAGTAAAACATCCATCCTTAGAACTATACTAAAACGAAAATATTAAGCTCTATCAAACCAAAAGAAAGTGCATACAATTTAAGGAATGAAACTATCCAGCCTGACAAGCTATAAATTATTGGCTCCATTGAAAGCTTCCATTTAGAACCAGAAGATTGCTACGAATGTGGAATATTGAAATGTCTCGAAAGTCCTGATAAAGGGAAAGATATATAATTGGCATTTGCAAACAATGTAATTGGGAGGGAAAAAATAAATAGTTTTGAAATTTCAAAAGCTTTTTAATGCAAGAAATAACAAAGATTCCATCAAATGACAAGGACCTTGAAACAAATCTGAATCAGCAGAGATTCCCAAACATGATATCAAAAAAAGCATGAAATTGATCAATGGACCATGTATGAATGATGTCTTTTTATACACTTAGTTTCTTCCGTAAAAATAGTCTAATAATATAAAGGCATTATAATCATAAGGAACCTTAGTTAAATATGCATACAAAAAACATATCAGAAGACTAGTAATTCAAGCCATCAGAAGTTTAACTTACACTAACAAGTAACCGCAGGGAGAGAAGTATACATGTCCAAGTGGATCAAAACCCAATATCTTGAATCCTTGTAAACCACTCAATGCCTCAAGTCCTTTGCCACTTTCTTTCACAACACACTCGGGACAATACCAATCCCTTTCAGGTAAATGGGCTTTCGAAACACCAACACATCTGGAATGATATGCAGCGGGACAACTGACGCAACAAATTAAAGTACCATCCATCCCACAAAGGTAACACTCATCACTCTTCAAATTTTCTATAGGTCTTAATTTTTCAACTTTAGTTGGTGGTCTGCCACGTAATTTGCGTTGAACTGTTGTATTTTGTCCCACATAATTTACATTATCAATAACCATTTGACTTGAAATGGAGCTTCCATGATCATCTATTTTAGTATAGTCCAATTACTCATCGTCTTTCCATAGATGTCTGTGTACCCTCCCAGACCTCGATTTATTTTCAATTGACCGCACACCAGGGGAAACCTTTATCTCAGTCTCTGCATCTGGCTCATCATTTAGCCGCATGCTAATTTTTTCCCTTATTTCTTTGGCTTCCATGATCTCATCACAGAGGAATTGTAAAATAGTAAGTTTTATAGACATTGGTATCCTATAGTACTCCCCATCCAAAAGTATCAGATGACCAACCGTTTGGACATAGGATTTACTAAACCTTTGCATTGTTAGGTATTCTACCAAATAATGGCTAGGTTATCATATCTAGAAAATTCGAGTCCTGGTTCCTACATAGTGAAAATGCAGATTAATTAAAAATTATAAATTCAACAAGCTTGGAAATATGAATATTGAAACAAAGCAATAAAAAATACCTCAAAGGATCAAACAATTTAGAGACAAGAATAGGGACAAAAGTCCTATATGTCTATTTCCTATTCATGTTTATGGTGGGGATTTAGCAGAGTCGTAAGGACAGTATCCTAATCAGACAACCATGGTTGAAAACACTGCAAGGGTAAAGGTGCATATGGAGCAAACCAGTAAGACTTCCTATAATGCAGAGTGACAAACAAATGGGTGGTCTTAAGAAGGGCATATCTTCTTTCATTATAGTAATTAAGGACCACATGCCACAAACACATGCAGAAAAGCAACCAGTCCATGAGAATAGCAGTCCCTGGACAGAGGCAATTGCAATTTTTTTGTTTCTACTGCTTCCTCCTATAGAAAGATGACCTCCATGTTGAATTATTTCCATTTGGAACTCCTAGTTTATTCATTAAACCCATAAGAAACTTCTTAATCATAGACCTTCATGTGGAGGGCTAAAACTCCCACATTGTGATAATCCTCACAAATAATAACTCACCCAACATGTGATTCATTCTCTAAGTTTCTACAAAATAGCATTTATTACAAAGAATGTGAATATCTATTCCTTAGCTAAGAGGTAGGTGGCAGATCTAAATCAATTGATATCAACAGAACCAGACAGCTTGCTAAAAGCAAGGACTTTGTACCAGTTCAAACTGTGGAAGTCATTGACAATAATGAATAATCATATTACTGAACCTTGTAGATTCAGTCTGCCATATGCCCAATTTCTGTTGTGAGCCCAATTTAGGTGGAATCTGAGAACTTGGGTGATGACGAACCTCAATATAGATATAGGATTCAATAAAATCCAGGATGAGAGACTGAAGTAGTTGGAAGTAGATTCCATTGTAGATATGGCCTATGAAGAAGACTAGGATGAAGGCCAAAATGAGGATCTGATACCAACTAATACAAGCACATAAATTCTTAACTATACATCAACCACACACAAATTCATATTACAAAGTTATGCCAGAATTGGACAACAGGTTGAGATTACCTAGAGGATATTAAAATAATCTCCTAAAGATAGAATTAATCTGATTCCCAATATGGAATAAGTTACAAATAAAACATATCATGGATAATATAAGGATGAATCATGTGTTGAGATTAGACCTATGTCACACAGTCTGGTGTTATGTGTACATGTGTATGATTGAGTTCAGAGACAGAAGTTAGAGCCAGTCAGAGGAGCATAATATAGTCACTGGGCCTATGAACATACAAAAAGCCAAATACTAATGCAAAGGAAAGTTACCAGCCCACCCAGAAAATAACCCAACAGGGCCGAAGAGTAAGAGTTGACTTGGACTTGTGAAAAAACTTGGGAGTTGACGCCAAAAATTTAAAGAGAATCAAACAAAACAAAAGACTAAACTAAATAATTTCAGACATAAAAACTCTTTCACTGATATGAATATTTACAATGTACATATAATGAAAATCTTCTATAAAAAATTGTTCAAAGTACAATAATGGTACTACATACTCCAAAACGCCATGGATGTGGACAGTGACAGATCAACTAGTTGTCTGCTGAGAAATTTGGTTATACAAATAAGAAAAATGAGTTTCTGTGACACACTACTGAATCTTCTAAGTAAAAAATGAGTTTCTATGACAGACTACTGAATCTTTAGAGTCAAGATCACAAGTACAACTTGGGAAACTTAGTTTTAGAGTCAACTCAGGCTCGCAAGAGTACAATATAGTGTTTCAAAGTTAAACTTGATTTACTCTATTCACATTTCAACCACATTGTTGTTAATGCTGATCATGATGAATGGTTTACTAACTAATTTATTGGTGCTAGGTCTAAATATTTCATAAGCACAATAATGACCTAACAATAGCACAATACTGGCTTCAGCACCAACCCCTAAACTTTGAAGTTGAAGCCTAGCAAGCCTGGCGCAGATCGCTAATAGGGGCTGCCAAAAATGTTGCAGCAACATGTAGAGCAATGCAACAACAAAATTCCAATAAAACCAAGGAATCTAGTTGTAAAATTGCATTTCTAACATTGCCAGAAAGCATAATTAAGTAACATGCAACAGTAAGCTGCACAATTGTGAAAAAGTGGTGCAATTGTGAGTGTATAACTCAAAATAATGACTAGATGGAAGAAACATCTTCACAGTTTAAACTAAAGGACTGAGAACTAAGGCATAAAATTTGAGAAAATATTCCGTGGAACCAAAAAATAAAAAGAGAGAGAAGATTTATAATATTATAACAACTCATTCCTACCGTAATTCCACCAAATTCCAGACATTCGAGCAGCTAAACAATACCAGCTACAAATTCCATGTAATTCCAGACATTCGAACAGCTAAACAAAGAAACAATGAATGAAATCCGTGGAAACACAAAATAAACGAAAATTTGCCCCCAAGATCAAATTATTGATACCAAAACCTACATTGATAGAATATTCACAGCAAAAGTAAAAAATCTCAAGACAAAAAAGGATGTTATTTTTCTAGTTTTGTGAAGATAATCTTTTAATTACGACCAAAACTTATGTTACCTCATTTTTTATTCCCTACAATCCCTGCATTTTACTTAAAAACTATAATACGGTTTCTACACGACATATCCCACCACCAAGTTTCCCAGTGCTCTTCCACGCATAGTCGGCTCTCCACCTACCTCACCTCTTTTCCTCCCCATGCATATCTAGCTCCAAGTGACCACCATCCAACACTTCTCCTCCATGCGCTAGCCCTTCTCCTCACCTCCCCATCTTCCCAATCTCCTAAGGGAGCCCACAAGTGGGATGCATGGCTTCCATGAGTTGGCCCTCATGCCACTAGGTGGATGTCATCAGGAGCCCGAGATGAGGGCGGTATGCCCCTTTTTAATCAACCCTTCCATCCCTTGCATGCATCGCTGATCCTACCCAAGATGATGTTGTTTTGGCTCTGCAGAACATGACCATGGAAAATTGGTGAAGGCGTTGGCTTGTTGGTGGAGAGATCAGGATTTGGTTTGCAACATTGGGTAGATCCCTTAGACAATAGGGAAATGGAATTGGGGGAATGTTCTACTTTAGCTGTCACTGGAGATAATATTGTATTTTACATAGATGAGGAGGAGGTAGTTTGCAATCGTGAAAATATTGCTGCTCTTTCAAATCCTTTTCATGCCATGCTCTTTGGTTGCTTCACCGAGTCACAAAGAACAAAAGTATTAGAAGTATGCATGATGCGGTTATTTTTGTTGAGTATGGTCTTGAGGAGAATGCAAGCTTGCTTGTTGCTTCTTTCCTACAGGTTTTTCTCATAATGGGATCTTCGTTCAGGGTATGAGGGTCGTGGATGAGTTTAGTAACACAAGTTGTTTGGAGCAATTTTCACCAAAGGTTGTGCTTGAGTTGGTAACATTTTCCAATAAATTCTATTGTGAAAAGATGAAATCTGCATGTGACAAATGTCTGGAAGCCCTGGTTAGAAATATGCATGATGCGGTTATTTTTGTTGAGTATGGTCTTGAGGAGAATGCAAGCTTGCTTGTTTCTTCTTTCCTACAGGTTTTTCTCAGGGATCTTCCAATATCTTTACACTATCCACAGGTTGCAAATTTATTATGTAAATCTGAAGGTAGGAAAAGACTGGCCATGATTGGGCATTCTTCTTTTTCTTTGTACTCATTTTTAAGTCATGTAGCCATGGAGGATGACATGAAGTCAGACACTTCAGTGCAGCTCTTAGAGAGATTGAGAGAATGTGCCAATTCTCATAAACAGAAAGCACATGTATTACATCAATTGGGTTGTGTGATGCTAGAAAGACAACAGTATAGGGAGGCGCAAAACTGGTTTGAAGATGCAGCTGAGGCAAGACATGTGTTTCACTGGCTAGTGTGGCAAGAACAAAGTTCAATTGGGGCCATACATATTTTGCTTATTCAGAGACTAGCAATTTTATATCTCGCTACAAGCCAGTAGGATGGATGTATCAACAAAGGTCTATGTATTGTTGTGGTAAAGAAAAAATGGCGGACTTAAACTCAGCAACTAAGTTGGACCCAACTCTTTCATATACAGGTAAATCTAGTCTCGTTGACGCCATATCTAGCTATGTAAAGTATGATGTGTATGACTTGGATCTCACTAAGGTTTCCAACAACTCTGAACTTCGTATGCTGCTCTTGCAAAATGCGATTTGATCCATCATTGTAATTGAGGATATTGATTGCTCTCTTGACCTAACGAATAGGATTTCCCAGTGTGATCTGTCAAATGTTGATGAGCAGGTTGATGAACAGAGAAGAGAAGTCGAGTTACTCTTTTGGGGACTGCTGAACTTCACAAATGGACTGTGGTCATGCTGCGGGGAGGAACGAATTATTATCTTTGCAACGAAACACAAGGATAAGCTCAACTCTACACTTTTGAGATCCGGTAGGATGGACATGCACATACTCCTCTCTTCTTATAGTTTCCGTGCATTCAAATCTCTTTCCTACAATTATTTGCAAATTGAAGATCATCCACCTTTTTCGACCATGAAGGAGAGCATGAGGGAGATTGGGGCCTAAATGATTCCATTGGAGATCTCCGAAATTCCGATAAAACATTTGGACAACCCTCTCAAAGCATTGAATATAGCTATTTCCGCACTGAATGAAAGTCATAATTGGCTAAAATCAAAATAAGCGGACAGAGCCTTCACGACGACACCTTCCATGTGGTAACATTCCATTTGCTTTATGAGCGAGGAATCTAGCCGACGTCAGTGGTTATGCTTATCGTTGGTGAAACTCCTACGATGTAAATATATTAAATTAATTTATGTTAAAAGTGTTAATGTTTTATTTACTTGTATATGAAATAAGGAATACAGATCAAATTAATGGATGTAAATTTTTTGATTATCATGTTTTAATTGACAGGAAAATTAAGTAAATTCAAAAATATTGTATAATTATATTGATGGGTGTTTATATCTTAGAATTTTGGGGATTAGGGCCTATGCTTTTCATAGATTGGACAAGAATAAGACAAATGTACTTCCAAATTTAAAATAAACAATTATAAAAAAGAATATCAAATTTTTTTAATAACTATGCGGGTGTGTGCAAGAAGATGAGGGTCACTTTAGATGCAATCCTACTTTTTCAAAACTCGTTCCTGATACATAAAAACATAACGTGTTTCTGATACTTAGCACTTGCCATGGTAAAAACCAAGCCTGACATGTCACTGGACATGTAGGATAGGTAACCATAACGTGTATGCGTTATAGAACTACAAAACGCGTACGCGTTATTGAAATCTAAAATCAATTTAAAAACACAGTCCCGACCACCCCCGGTGCTCTTCAGACATCAGAAACGCGAAATAGAGGTTGGACGAGGATGGTTTGTGTGCCCTGGAGTATCAGTGGAGCTTGATTTAGTTGGAGGGGAGGCAAATTCACCGATGGATTGTCATCTAATCAGGTAATTCATTCACCCATACCATTTTTTTGTCATTTCTTAACCTAAATTACTATTTTTTTATTTTTTAAAACAACCTAGTTTTGTAATATTTATAAAATTGGGAATAACCCAATCGCTAATTAAATTCACATATCCCTCAACCAAGATGAGCGAATAATTAAAATGAATCCCTTTTTAAAAACTCAAAAATTCCTAATCCAACCAAAAATTGAAAAAAATAGAACTCCTCCCTTTCTACAATGTATCCATCCACATGAAACCCAAATTTCCAACCCTTAAAGGCCATTTCCCATGATACTAATTAAATAATTTTCCTTGGTAATGGCCATAACAAGTTGAAATGCATGCACAAGCATAAATAGAAAAAATGAAAAAAAAATTAGTAACTTGGTTTCTCAAAATTTCATCACAATCATTTGTCCATCAACATAATCAAAATTTCATCAGAAGTGTATGTAGCTATACATTGCCTCTTAGTTAAACACCCTTGACTAAATGCCAAAACACATTAACAAAATGTCTCTCAGGCCTGCCCTATCCACACCCTTGATCAATCTACTCAACACTCAGGGACCATCGATTCAATTGAAAGACTTCATATAGAAAATCACTATGTTTTTTATTTAATTTTTTGAACTTTCCATACAATGTAGAGATCGATTTTGTAGAGAGAAATTGTCTCTGTTTTGAGAAGTTGACATTGTTGTTATTGTCATTCTAGTCAGAATCTTTAGTTGATTATTCAACATCTTAATCATTGATAGTCATCTCAAGTACATATGTAATCATATTGGCAAGACAAACTCATACATATCCATTTCATTCCATGCCACTTTGTCATCCCCTCCAACCACAAGGTGTAATATGTTGAAATCAATAAATTTAATGTTAGCTTATGAAGTTGATGGAAATATTGTTTTCTGCAAGGGACGTAAAGGCCAAAACATGTCAAAATAGCACTCCTAAATTCTAAGAAGTTTAAACCCAAGTTTGCATGGAAAAGTCACCAATGAGGGTTAAGAAGTGCCTTAAATTCTAGAAAGAAGTTGAACGAAACTTACTTTTTAATTGTTAAATGTTTAATTTTAGGTTTTAAATGTATGTAAGTGAATGCCATTAAATTGCTTACTTGAGTTTGATTTAATACATTTTCAATTTTGAAGAGATGTCATTATATACCATGTATATGTTTCTAATGATTTTCATATTGATGTTTTTATTGCAGTTGCGGCTATGGACACAAATGCTGAGATACTGATTGAGCTTGCCCACTTGAGGGGCATTAGTGCAGCTTTTAGTGGTGGTGACAGGATTCGCCGCTCGCTTGCATCAACCTTGGATGCAATTGTTGACACCATTTCACAGTCTAGCAATGTACTATATGATATTACATCATATAGAGAAAGAAAAAGACAACAATATGTTGATGGGCTAGACTACAATGCAATAAAAAAGTTGAAAATATCCAAAGAGCTCATATTTGCATTGTTTAGGGACCCTCGGACGGGGGAAATCCCAAATGCAAACAGGCCTCATATCTCCATTGAGTGGTGCACATTTCAACCATTTGTTGATAACTGGATGGACAGATGGTACATCGTTTTTGATATGCCAACACATAACAACAGGGAAATTCCCTTGTATTTCCTTCTAAATATCTAAGCAGAGTTCGTGTTACATAAACAGGTAAACTATTTTGATATCTTGCAGTTTCAAGGGATCGGTGGGGGGGATGCCCCAAAACTGACCCAATGCGAGGCTTTAAGACCAGGGTCGCCCTATCCCTGCACCTCGTAGGCAGTTTCCTGGGCCAGATGTCCCACCTGCACATCGTATTATTCCACAAACACGTGATGCATTTTTGAGTTTGGCACGGGTGGTTGTTCGCCATGGCACTATGGTTCAGCATATGGGTGAAGAAGGGACATCTGTCCCTGGTGTGGTACATACACTAGCTCGTCACCATGCAGGACCATCCACTAGTGCAGGACCATCGACACATCCCCATCCTAGTACTGATCCTCATGAGTGCACATCATGTGGTCGTCCCTGCTATGGTCTTGCCTCAGATGTTGCCTTCAGTGGGTTTTTGAGAGAGGTATGTAGATGGTTAATTGTAATAAATTATTCATTTATTTTGCCTCAGATGTTTCCTTCAGTGGGTTTTTGAGAGAGGTATGTAGATGGTTAATTGTAATAAATTATTCATTTATTTTCGTCTTTGTACAGATATATATAGTTTGAGCTAATATATTAATTTTGTGAACTTGCAATTGATGCTTTATGTCGGCAGTGATGCCCCAGAGCCAGATGTTCCAGACTCTACAGGGGGGCATGATGCTACCCATTTGGCAGGCCCATCTTATATAGCACCTATTGCCGTGTCTCACACCGAGGTAAACATTTTAAAATTTCAGTTTTTTAATACTTGTTAATTTGTTAATTTCCACATACTTTACATTTTAGTTCACTAATGCTATCTACGGTCTAATATTTACAATTATTAAATTTGCATATGGCATATCCTTCACTGGGGCAAGGTAATGTGGAGGTAGCACCCATGGTCATACCATCCGATGAAACATCTGGGCTCCAGGTAAACAATTAAAAATGACATTTTTTAAATACATGTTTGTTTGTTGAATCATGCATTTCTAACTACATGAACACTTGCTGACTGTAGGCACCATCCGAGACATCTAGACCATTGCCTGGATTTGTATCTCCCGCTAGGCCATTCGTGAACAAGGGTCATGTGTATGTGAGGCATTCTACTCCTAGAAAGACTCCATCTTCCCACGACCATGGGCTTACTCATACCATGGTAATGTATATCCTTCGATGATATTTGTTGTTTAAATTGAAATCCAGTGCATAAATCGTTTTTGTTAATGTTTGAATTGCATGTTTACTGCATTAGGAACCCGAGTTGTCTACTCAAAACCTCGTATCGATGGTTGATGCAGCAGTCAGTGCCGCATCTGCAATGGCAACTGATTACACATAGGTATGTAACTATTTCAACATTATCTTTACATAGTTTATTATTGTTGTCTATTGTTTATTCATGCATTTCTAACTATTTCAACATTTTTTCATTGTAGTCACCACTAGCAGGAGCAGTTCCTGGCCCCCCTGGTTTGACCATCCTGGATGTTCAACCAACGGCTCCATCTGCTACATAAGCAACGCAATCTCCTTTGTCAGTTGAGGTGAGATGTCCTTCAATGACCAAGTGTTTCATGCACTTTCCATGCACCAGTTGATAATTGTTGAGTTAATTGTTGAGCTAATGTATTAGTGTACATAGTTAGTTGAATTTAACAATTGATATTTAATTTGCAGGATCCAGAGATGCACACTGATCCTAGAGATGTGCCTAGAGGATCAACGTCGGGAAAGAACAAGAGGAAGCTTGAGTTTTTATGTGTCTTATGGGATATATGTACATTTGGATACATGTACATGTGGCTTTGATAGTTTTGGATAGTTTTGGACACATGTGCTTTTGGATACTTTTGGATATATATGTACTTTTTGATACATTCACTTTTGGAGACATGTACATTGACTTCATTGGATACATGTACTTTTGGATACTTTTGGATATATATGTACTTTTGGATACATGTACTTTTGGAGACATGCACTTTTGGATACTTTTGGATATATATGTACTTTTGGAGACCTGCACATTGACATTTCACTTATAAATGAATGATACATTTAACTTTGTATTTGTTCTTTGGTTTCCACGTGTTCTTATATCAATCTAATGTGTTGATTTGTGTGGATTATCTATTACTCATGAATGCGCTATGTCAAAAGAACAAACTATTATATTTAAAGGTTTCAACGAACTCACTACATGCATGCAATAATTGGTATCTAATTAAAATTTGTGATTTTGGATGATCATTACAAGTTATGTCAAATTTCTTGCTTGTGTAATTTAATCAAACTAAGTGCAATACAATGTTTTTCAAGGTTTCAACGAACTCACTCATGCACACTAATTGGATAGGTGTAGTTAAAATTTGTGAGTTTGGATGATTAAATTACAAGTTAAGTCAATGTTCAAGTGTAATTTAATAAAACTAAGTGCAATACACGCTACACATTTCATCAACGCCCAATATTTGATTGTACAATTAGATTCAACACTACATATGAGTAACTATATACAAGTGCACAAAGCAACATTGGTGAACAGAACAAACGTTACCTCGGGATTCGAGAAATAAAGTGCCTTCTAATGTTGGTTGGGAAGGATATGCTTGGTTATCCTTATGGCTTGGAGGTCATCTTCATGTAGATAAGTACTCTTGTTGTCATGTGTCATTAAGGATTTTTCATGTGGTAGAACCCTTCAGGGTTAGGGTTTGTTCATAGTTTCATTGTACTTGATTTCTAAACATATAATTATTCTAAGAAAGGTTGCTAGGTTTTCTTCCCCATGAGGGTTTCCTGGGATAAAATGTTGTGTCTCTTGTCCCTGAACAACATTTTCATGCGACTTGCAGCTCGACATAGCCTAGAAACCGGACATCGGACCGACGAACCATCGACTCCGTTGGTCTCCTGGCTTGCGATTGCCTCTAGGGGGGCCTCTCCCTCGTCTCCCCATGGCACAGTGGCTTCATTGTGCATTCATTTCATAAACTAGGGTTTTGCTCAGTTTCATTGCATGTAATCTCGCATTGGTGGGTCAACTCTGCAAAGCCCTCCCCCGAGCCAATGTTGGCAGTGTTCCCACATCGACATTGCCCACACACACCCATAGGAGACAACAGCACGCAATCTTGCTGCTCTGTTTGCTTTTTGGCTCCCGGGTGGAAATTCACCAAGTGTCCTTAAACGACATTTTCATGCGACTTGCAACTCGACATATTTGGAAACCAGACGTCGAACCGACGAACCGTCGACTCCGTTCGTCTCTTGGCATGCGATTACCTCTAGGGGGCGCTCTCCTTCGTCTCCCCATGGCCCAGTGGCTTCATTGTGCATTCATTTCGTAAACTAGGGTTTTGCTCAGTTTGATTGCATGAAATATCGCATTGGTGGGTCAACTCTGCAAAGCCCTCCCCTGAGCCAGTGTTGGCAGTGTTCCCAAGTTGGAATTTCCCACACACACTTGCGGGAGCCAATGACACACAATCTTGCTGCTCCGTTTGCTTTTTGGCTCCTGGACGGAAATTCACCAAGTGTCCCTGAACGACATTTTCATGCGACTTGCAACTCGACATAACTTGGAAACTGGAGGTCGGATTGACGAACCGTCGACTCCGTTGGTATCCTGGAATGCGATTACCTCTAAGGGGCCCTCTCCCTCATCTCCCCATGGCCCAGTGGCTTCATTGTGCATTCATTTCATAAACTAGGTTTTTTCTCAGTTTTATTGCATGCAATCTCGCATTGGTGGGTCAACTCTGCAAAACCCTCCCCCGAGCTAGTGTTGGTAGTGTTCCCACGTCGGCATTTCCCACACACACTTGCAAGATCCAACGGCACGCAATCTTCCTACTCTGTTTGCTTTTTGGCTCCCAGACGGAAATTCACCAAGTGTCCGTGAACGACATTTTCATGCGACTTGCAACTCGACATAACTCAGAAACCGGATGTCAGACCGATGAACCATCGAATCTGTTGGTCTCCTGGCATGGGATTACCTCTAGGGGGCCCTCTCCCTCGTCTCCCCATGGCCCAGTGGCTTCATTGTGTATTCATTTCGTAAACTAGGGTTTTCCTCAGTGTGGGAGTGTGCAATTTTTGCACATGGGGGTCAAATTTGGAAAATCATCCACCGGGCGGGTATGGCTAGTGTTCCCAGCCCAAAACTGCCTAGACACACCTGCAAGACTCCCTGAAACCCGATTTTGTTGCACGGTTGGAGTTCTATGCCCCCGGTAGGTATCCAGCAGGTGTCCTTGAAGGCCTTCTAGCAGCGAGACGGGATGAGCCATAGAATGAAGACCGTGGCTCGGATCGATGAACCGTTGAATCTGTTGGATTCATCACATCAGGATAGTGCTAGGGGTGCCCTTCCCCTCTAGCCCAGTGGCCCACGTGTCACCTTGCAGGTCTATCTTGGAAACTAGGTTTTTGCTCAGTGTGGGAGTGTGCAATTTTTTCACATGGGGGTCAACTTTGGAAAATAATCCACCGGGTGAGTATGGTAGTGTTCCCAGCCTGAACCTGCCTAGACACACCTACAGGACTCCCTAGAACCTGGTTTTGTTGCACAGTTGGAGTTCTATGCCCCCGGCAGGTATCTAGCAGGTGTCCCTGAAGGCCTTCTGGCAGGGAGACGGGACGAGCCATAGAATGAAGACCGTGGCTCGGATCGATGAACTGTTGACTCCATTGGATTCAGAATGCTGGGATAGTGCCAGGGGTGCCCCTCCCCTCTGGCTCGGTGGCCCATGTGTCACCTTGCAGGTCCATCTTGGAAACTAGGGTTTTGCTCAATGTGGGAGTGTGCAATTTTTGCACACGTGGGTCAACTTTGGAAAATCATCCACCGGGACGGTATGGCTAATGTTCCCAGCCCGAACCTGCCTAGAAACACCTACAAGACTCCCTCGAACCCATTTTTGTTGCACGGTTGGAGTTCTATGCCCCCGGCAGGTATCCAGCAGGTGTCCCCAAAGGCCTTTTGGATGTGAGACGGAACAAGCCATAGAATGATGACCGTGGCTCGGATCAATGAATCATCAAATCCATTGGATTTAGGACGTCCGGATAGTGCTAGGGGTGCCCCTCACCTCTGGTCCGGTGGCCCAGGTGCTACCTTGCAGGTCCATCTTGGAAACTAGGGTTTTGCAGGTCCATGATGAAGATTTTCATGATGATGATGATGGTGATGATGATGAAGATGTTGATGATGATGGCTTGGTCTAAGGTGGTGCTCTCAAATAGATAATTCATTATGAAATATTTAACAAGACATGAATTAAATTTAATATAAGTGTATTGTTTAATATAGTGAGCATGAATTGAATTAATTTTGTTGGGTGAAGTCAACAACCAACATGATGAACATAATATAATTTTAGGGTTTAATAATCATATGTAAAAAATGGCATATTCATAGACTTGACATATAAGAAAACTTTTGGCATATTTATAAACAAGATAAACGCAAATTTGGCATATCAAGAACACAAAATTGACATATTCATATGAAACATACATGTGAAAATTGAGCATATATCAATATTCAATTACAAATAGTATAAATATTATAGTATTAAAAGTATGTAACATACCTCATCATGCTAGATCCCACCTATTATCATACAACCAAGCCCTCCGGATCATCTCTTATACTGATGGTCTCCATTAGTCTTTCGTTCTCTGTATCCGGTAAGAAGTAGCGTACCTTCGATGTATTTCGGCTAGGCATTGTTCGTACTTGGAGGTTTGTGCCAATGATTAAGTTGGTAAAGTGATACACACTTGCACCTGGTTTGTAATCCCTATAAACATATCCACCCTTCTTTCTTGCATTGTTCTCCTCTGTCAAGTATTTACCTTTAACAACCATAGACCCAGTTGGGAAGTGGTTGTTTTCATCGTCTGTCATGGACGTAATGAGGGTTTGCTTTCCATCTATACAGCGTGCCAACCAGTAATCACCACGCCATTTAGTATCTTTTTAGGAAACCACTGCGTATATGTACCCTGCATTATATGATTGTAGGTATATGATCAAAATATTTTTCGTGCGATAGAAGGCCATTAATGTGCATTTGAAGACTACGTAAACAAATAAATTTTTTTAAGGAAATGCATCATACCGGGTTGTACAAGGTCTGAGACATGATCAAAATCTGCAGAAATAGATGATTGGTATTCTTACAACGGAGTTAACTCAACAATTGCACGCTGATCAAGTGGAAGTGATATCTGATCCCATCCATCAACCCAATCCAATGATTCACACCCATCCCAGTCACCATCACAACAAGGCGGGAAAAAACAAGCGAGTTTTCTGGTCCAAATTTCAAATACTGGGTTATCAGAGCTTCGAACCGAATGAAATCCACGAGTCCCAGGCACAGTCTTGCATTCCCATGCATGTGAACGATCTATGTCTACAACCTCCCAAAAAAATCTCTCCACATGTCTCTTTCTTGTGGATTCTACTCGCACAGTTGATTCCTCTCCCATTACTGACGTGCACCACCTGACTGTAGATTGAGCATTTAGAATAGTAGATTTTGTAGATACTTTCAATTCCTCTCTTCGTAGGGCTGTTTTGACACATGCTCCGGATCCATCATGCTCTCCTTTACCATGCCCAGTCTCAAAATAGTTCCACATATGTGGCACTTTGTAGTTTTTATGCAATGAACACAACCACTGAAATATGCATGCATTTTTGAATTGACCAGCACACCCATCAGACCAAATCCAGTGTCGATCCATCTGTATGTTCCTTCCCTTCAAGTGATCATAGAACATGATGAAGCAATGACGTACATAGTGGAAGTCGTGGAACCTATCATCACTTATGTAGAAGTGATATTCCTTCAGAATTTCTCTTTTCTCTTCAATGCTATTTGGGCCATGCCTATATGTGATATGGACCATCAAGGAAACCTGCTCAGAGTGATAATACTAACTTTGGATCTCATTTTGAGGTTGCAGAGTGTAGTTCTAGACAAAATAAACAACTAAAAGTATAGTACCAAGGGGAAATGTATCTCTGCATATTCTAAACTTCTCATCCTGCCATTGTGCCACGTGGACATGCTGAACATATTGATGTGTCTTTTCAATAAATTCCTTGATGAAGTCACTAACTTGTACCTGGTGACACAAAATGATTTCAATGTCTGTAGTTTTTGTAAGTAAGGATTGAAATGTAATCGTTACAACATAATTTTATAGATATAAATGCATACCTGAGATGTCACCAATTGTATTTTTTTGCTTTCTTTCCCTGGGACTATTTCATAGTTGATATATTTGAAACTTTTCATGTATGTAACCATTTTCCCAAATTCACTATCTCCATTCTCGTGCATACATTGGCTCAATAATGCCATTCCAGCATAGTTGGAGCATGTTCCATCCAAACAAGATTTTGCATAGTATGTTTGCCCCTCGGGCCTATTGCACATGATGCTATGAATGAATTCTCTTGATGAAGTCGGTGGTATTGTCATGGAGCAATCCTGTAGATGGTTAGTATGCAACGCATGACGAATGTACAAAAATGTTTCATAGTAATATTCATATTTTACATGGTATCTACAACAACAAGTGTTACGAAGAGTATTTATTCTAACATACCATGGCTTACATTTCTCAAAAGATCTTTGCCCCAGGTTCAATTGTCTATGCTCAATCCTAAATTTCTCGTAAAGTTCTGTCTGTGTTATATCAAGAAGATGCTTAGTATGCGGTTCACGATATTTTAAACCCCTTCTCAGTTTTAGTACATCCTTTCGGTTTGAAGAAGGCCTTGTGTGATCATGCCAAAAACTGTGCACTAGTCCCTTTACTGCATCAACTAGCTTCATGTCACGACATGGCAACTGACCAACAAAGGCCCAAAAATGTCTGATCGGTTGTGTCAAGATGTTCTCTTCTAATAGAATACCTATGGAGGGTTTTTACATTCAAATTAACTAGTTCGGATGTAGGCCCGAGAATACGAAGGACCCTGGTGTTCTTATTTGCAATTGCTTGTGACAACACACGACAAGTAGCATTGCGGTCCTTTGAATGTGTGTTCTTACCAATTTTACCAAATGCATCTACTAGGATTTTAACTATATGAGAACTTGGTTCAAAATTCTTTATCATCTTTATCCCTAACTTTTTTCGAACAACATTCATGCTCCTAGATTTTAACAATGATAAAAATAATCTACATTTATCTCCATCACATTTAGAAACAAAATATTTATCAAGTATCTGTTGAGTTTGATAAGCAATACACGTTTAGATAACATACCTTCAATGGAATTGATGATACTTTCATCAACTTGTATAGGCTTCGGAGTTCTTCGGCGTGTGCTTGATAATGGAGGTAAGGGGGTTGGAATTCTACCATGTAGCGCATCGCCAAGACACTCTGGAATTTCAGTAGTAGCTTGGTGTCCTTCATTCTCTTCCTGGTAGTTGGATCGTGGAAGTCCAACATCCTCATCAATGGTCTGTGGAAGTCCAACATCCTCTTGTGGAAGTCCAACATCCTCATCGATGGCCTGGATAACATTTTCTTCTTCAACAGTAGGGAAAATGTCCAACGCCTCTCTGACTTCATTGCTTGTATAACCACATCCGGATAACAAATTTTGTGTTTCTTCATGAGCTTCATCTTGAGATGGTAACTTATCACTTTGACTTGATGCGAGAATTGAAACATCCCCTAATGAGCACCTACGTTTTGCTTCTTGATTACTTCCATGGGATGCTTGTTCAATAACTATTGTGGAAATTGAAGGTCCCTCTTGCCATGGATTAATAGGATGAACCATGGCATCCTCTACAATTGGATTTGGATTAGTTTCCAAAGAAAGCCTCCGATTCATCATGTATATTCTTTTCTTTTCTTTCTCTTCTTCAATGACTTCTTGAGGTCTCTTCTTCCTTGTTGATTTGCTTACTCGGTTACGTGCATTCCCCATCACCACAATGATCAATTCAATATAGTTTGTTTTTGTTGCTCCTCAATTACAAGCTCTTCAATAATAAGCAAATGGAAGTCAAATCATAAATTGTTTGGGCTCTTTGATTCTCTTGTACACTTGTGTATATCCACCATCACCATGAAATGGTCTTGAAGCTTGATATCTTATCTTGTGTGCTCCTCAAATATGGGCAAAATGAATCTTTCAAAGACCTTATCTTTGGTGTTATTCAATTGGAGATTCTTCAAGCTTGTTGATTATCTTCTTCAAATATGGCCATATAACCCAACACCACACTGAGAAACCATGAAAGATGTCCTCAATGCCGCACCTGCATAAAAAAAAATAATGATGGAGATGGTGTAGAATGTGAGAATTTCCAATGGCGGGCTCGTGCTATTCGAAAAATCGCGGGAGTGTTGTTTTGTCTCGGACAGAATGAAGTTGCTCTCGGATAGGGACAGTCCACTGTTTATAGAGCTACAAAACGTGCATGCGTTATATAAAGCTAAAACCCGTGTGCGATATGAAGTGTAAAAATGTGTACGCGATATTGTCAAGCACAATAAATAGGTTAGGTGCACGGCTAGGGCAACGAACAAAATCAAAAGAAAACAAATATTTTATATGGTTACATACAAAACAAATGTTTTTAGTGTGGGGACAAATGTTTTGTATGGTTTAATACCCCCTAGCTCTCTCCCAATAATAACCACTTATACTATGAAACGAGAACTCTACCCATAAAAACGATGATTTTTGCAAAAAAAACACCAAAAACACCCCCCAAATAGAAAAGTGTTGATACCAGTATACACGTATTTTTTTTTAGGGTAAAAAAATAGAGCCATGGCCTAAACATCCCATATTGTTGTTTAATAAAACTTTAAAATCAAGCTTAAATTGGAAAAAAAAAAAATTCTTGAAAAAGATAAATTACAACTTTCTGGAAAATTGCATATTAAACAAAAAACAATTTTCTCTAATAATTTCCCCATTATAACAGTATAAAAACAAAGAAATTATGATTCGATTCATAATGAGATAATATATTAGACCATACAAGAACAAATGGTTCATATAAATATTCAAAAACTCCTCTAGAGTTTCAATTACAAAAATCATACTAGTAAAAAGCAACTAAACTGCTTCTTCAAATTCATCCATGGATTATGACACCCCTTCATCAAAAACTCCTCTAGAGTTTCAATTACAAAAATCATACTAATAAAAAGCATTTACACTGCTTCTTCAAATTCATCCATGGATTTTGACACCCCATCAGAATCTACATTTTCTGCAGATGAAGGACTTGATGAAGATTTAGATGACCCATACTCTTCTATATTTTCCACAAATATTAGCTTTGTGTTTTAAAAAAGAAATTATAAACAAATTAAACTAACAAATTTAAACTAATGTTATAATTAAAAATTTTAAAAAAATTAAAAACAAACTAAACTAAGATAACATTATAATTAAATTTTTTTAAAAATAAGGTAGGAGGGAATTTTTTTATTGTTTTTGTATAGTTTAAAAATAATAAAGAAATAAAAAAATCAAATTATACAAAATTTTAAAATAAATTAAAAAACAAAATTTAAACTATACAAAAACAAAAACAAAAAAAACCTAAACTATACAAAAACAAAAACAAAATTTTAAAAACAAAATTTAAACTATACAAAAATTTAAAAACAAAATTTAAACTATACATAAAAATAAAAAAAAAAATTAAACTATACAAAAAAAAATTAAAAAACAAATTTAAACTATACAAAAATATAAACAAAATTTAAAAAAAAAAAAAAATTAAAATTTAAACTATACAAAACTTTAGACAAAATTTAAAAAATAAAAAAATAAACAATGAAATGGCGGGCGGGGGAGGTGTGGGTGGCGGCGAGGGAAGGTGGAGGTGGGAGATGGCGAGGGAGGAGGGGGAGGGAGGTGGGGGAAGGGTGAGGGCGGCGGAGGGGGAGGTGGTGGAGCTGGGCAGGGGAAGGGAGGAGGAGGTGGAAGGGAGGGCGCAGAGGGGGGGGGGGGGGAATGGAGGAGGAGGTGGTGGATTTGGGTGGCGGGGGGGAGGTGGAAGGGAGGGCGTGGGGCGGGACGGGAGGGGGGAAGGGAGGTGGTGCGGGGAGGAGGGAGGAGGGGGAAGGGGAGGGGGAGCAGAGTGGCGGGGGAAGGGGCTACGAGGAGGGAGGAGGGGGAAGTGGAGGGGAGTGGGGAGGAGGAAGCCGGCGGGGCACTGCTTGCTAGGGAACCAAAGGGAGGCCCTCACAGCCCCCCTCGATGCCAGGAATCGACAGGGGTCGTGAGGGCGGGAAGGGGTCGCGAGGAGGGAGGAGGGGGGAGTCGAGGGGAGCAAGGAGGAGGAAGCCAGCGGGGCACCGCCCGCTTGGGCGCCAAAGGGAAACCCTCATGGTCCCCTCGATGCCCGGGCATCGATGAGGGCCGTGAGGGCTGCCCTTTGGAGCCCAAGCGATCGGAGGTCTGCTCGCTTGGGCGCTAAAGGGCGGCCCTCATGGCCCCCTCGATGTCGGGCATTGAGGGGGCCATGAGGGCCGCCCTTTGGCGCCCAAGCGAGTGGGAGGTCTGCCGCTTGGGCACCAAAGGGCGCTCCTCATGGCCCCCTCGATGTCAGGAATCGATGGGGGCCGTGAGGGACGCCCTTTGGCGCCCAAGCGAGCAGACCTCCGCTCGCTTGGGTGCCAAAGGGCGACCCTCCACTCGCTTGGGCGCCAAAGGGCGGCTCTCACGGCCGCTCGCTTGGGCACCAAAGGACGGCCCTCATGGCCCCCGTCGATGCCCGGCATCGAGGGGGCCGTGAGGGCCGCCCTTTGGCGCCCAAGCGGCTGGAGCCCCTCCACTTCCCCCTCCTCCCCGCTGCCCTCCACTTCCCCCTCCTCCCTCCTCGCGGCCTCTTCCCCAGCCACTCCACTCCCCTCCCCTTCCCCCACCTCCCTCCCCCCCCGTGCCCCCCCCCCCCCCGCCCCGTGCCCTCCCTTCCACCCCCCCCCCGTCCCCCCCCGTGCCCCCCCCCCCCCCCACCCCGTGCCCTCCCTTCCACCCCCCCCCTCCCCGTGCCCTCCCTTCCACCTCCTCTCGCCGCCCAGCTCCACCACTCCCTCCTCCCTTCCCCTGCCCTTCCACCTCCTCCTCCCTTCCCCCGCCCAGCTCCACCACCTCCGCCTCCTCCCTTCCCCCTCCGCCGCCCATCCCTTGCCGCTTCCCACCTCCCCCGTCCCTCGCCCCCCGCCCGCCATTTCAATGTTTGTCTTTTTTTTTCAAATTTTGTTTGTTTTTTGTTTTTAATTTGTTTGTTTTTTTTTTGTTTTTAAATTTTTTTAATTTTAGTATAGTTAAAATTTGTTTTTAAATTTTTTGTATAGTTTAAATTTCATTTCTAATTATTTGAAAAGAAAAATTTAATCTTTGTTTTTATTTTTGTATAGTTTTATTTATTTTTTAATATTTTGTTTTTAATTTTTCTTAAGATTTTGTATAGTTTGGTTTTTAATTGTTTTTAAAATTTTCTTTTAATTTTTTTTTAATGTTTTATATTTTAATTTTTTGATTGTTTTTAAATTTGTTTTTCAATGTTATATAGTTTGATTTGTTATTATATATAGTTTTTTTTTTTTTTTTTTTTTTTTTTAATTTTTTATAATGTTAGTTTTAGTCTGTTTTTATTTTTATTTTTAATTTATTTTAAAATTTTGTATAGTTTTTTTTTTAAATTTTAAATTTTTTATAATGTTATTTTTATTTTGTTTTTAAGTCTTTTTAAATTTCGTGTAATGTTAGTATATGGTTAATTAGTTTTATTTTTTAATTTTTAATTATAATGTTAGGTTAGTTTATTGTTTTGTTTTTTTTCAATTTTTAATTATAAGAACATTAGTTTAAATTTATTTGTTTTAATGTTAGTTTAATTTTTATTTATATATTTTTTAAATGTTAGTTTATAATGTTGTTAGGTTAGTTTAAGTTGTTTTAATTTTTTTTTTGAATTTTTTATTATAATGTTGTTAGGGGTTAGTTTCATCTGTTTTTAATTTTGTAGGGGTAGTGGTAGGTTTAAGTTTTTTTTTAAATAAATAATAAAAAATATTTAGGGGCTTAGGGGTAAGTCTACATTTTTTAAATAATTTTCGAAACATAAAAAGCTCTGATTATGAATGTAAGAGCACTTTGGGGTTCTTTCAGACATAGAAGACCCAATGGAAGAGGACATTGATGTCCCTGAGAAAAACCAAGCTATAGGAAATTCCAATGTAGATGATGAATTTGGCCTACATGATATTGTTAATTAGTTTCATGTTTTGAAGAAAATGTTAAGTTTGACAATATTTTGATAAGATATATTAGTAATGTTTTGATTTTCAGACTTAATTTTAAAAATAAAATTTCTATATATAATGTTTGAAATATGTTTTTTACAAATAATTTGTATAGTTTTTCTTGACTTTATGTGAATCAACACTTTTCGGAAAATAATATGAAATAGTATCATTTTTATACAAAACATTTCTGAAAATTGATTGAAAATGGTTTTAAATGTCTATATTTTCTCGAATTTTTTACAATTTTGTCAATAAAAGTGTCTTATTTTGTCCATAAAAATGTCTTATTTTATAGAAAAAATTGCAAAATATATATGTTTTTCATTATAAATTGCTTAAAAATGTATGCTATTTTGCTAAATTTCTAAAAACGCACTTGAAAATAGAAACTAAATTTTTTTTACGATAAAGATAATTCAAAGGTCCCAAAAAATGCCTCGAAATGAAAATGTGTGATACTGGCATCACCCCTTTTTGAAACGGAGCTAAAAATACCTACTAAAATTAGGAGAGAGAAAAACGAGAACTATGTCGAGTTCTTGTTTCATAGTATAAGTGGTTTAATCCCTAAATACCCCATATCTCTTTCTAAATATTTGTCTCGCATTCTCCCTACATCCCTCCCTACATGTTTCTTTCTCTCCCTTACTCCAGCCATGTCCCTACCACCCCCACTGTCCATCTCTCCACCTTCTATTTATCTTCGTCATTATCCCTCCCTATAGCACTCTCTCCCTTCTTCTCCCTTAATCACTAACCCTCTACGCCTTTATCCCTCCCCCCTGCCCTCTCTGTCTTACCTTGTTCCTAGAGCCCCTCCCCCATAAAGGCCTTTAGACCCTCTTCTAAACATTAATCCCTAAGTGCATAAGTGCACAAGATGATGATGAGGAGGAGGGTGATGACAATGAAGATGATCATGATGCAGATGAAGATGATAAAGATGATGATGTTGATTAAGATGATGGTGATGATGATGAAGATGTTGATGATGATGGTGATGGTGATGTTTGGATGATGATGATGATGAAGATGATGGTGACATGATGGAGATGTTGATCTGATGAGGAAGATAATGATGATGATGAAGATGTTGATGTTGATGATGATGATGGTGATGAAGATGATGATGATGAAGAAGATGATGATGATGGAGATGTTGTGTTGATGGGGAACCTAGATATGACAATGATGATGAAGATGGTGATGGTGATGGTGATGGTGATGACGATGAAGATTTTGATGATGATGCTGATGGTGATGATGATGAAGATGTTGACGATGATGGTGATGGTGATGTTTAGATGATGATCATGATGATGTTCAGAAGATCATGATGGTGATGATGATGGAGAAGATGACGATGATGGATATGTTGATGAGGAACCTACAGATGCCGATGATGATGATGATGGTGATGAAGATGATGATGATGGAGATGTTGATGAGGAACCTACAAATGCCAATGATGATGGTGATGATGATGAAGATGTCGATGATGATGGTGCTAGTAATGATGATGAAGATGTCGATGATGATGGTGCTGGTAATGATGATGAAGATGTTGATGATGATGGTGATGGTGATGTTCGGATGATAATGATGATGATGATGGTGACATGATGGAGATGTTGATCTGATGAGAAAGATGATGAAGATGATGGTGATGATGATGAAGATGTTGATGATGATGATTATGGTGATGAAGATGATGATGATGAAGAAGATGATGATGATGGAGATGTTGTGTTGATGGGGAACCTAGAGATGACAATGATGATGAAGATGGTGATGGTGATGGTGATGGTGATGACGATGAAGATTTTGATGATGATGCTGATGGTGATGATGATGAAGATGTTGACGATGATGGTGATGGTGATGTTTAGATGATGATCATGATGATGTTCAGAAGATGATGATGATGATGATGGATATGTTGATTTGATGAGGAATATGATGATGATGATGGTGATGATGATGAAGATGTTGATGATGACGATGATGGTCATGAAGATGATGATGATGATGAATATGATGATGATGGAGAACCTAGAGATGAAAATGATGATGAATATGTTGATGATGATGATGATGATGATGATGGTGATGATGATGAAGATGTTGATGATGATGGTGCTGGTGATGAAGATGATGATGATGATGATGATGATGAAGATGATGATGATGGAGATGTTGACGAGGAAGGGGGAGATGACAATGATGATGAAGATGTTTATGGTGATGAAGATGTTCATGATGATGGTGCTGGTGATGAAGATGATGATGAAGATGATAAGGATGAAGAAGATGATGATGATAGAGATGTTGATGAGGAACCTAGAGATGACAATGATGATGAATATGTTGTTGATGATGATGAATATGTTGTTGATGATGATGATGGTGATGATGATGAAGATGGTGATGGTGATGAAGATGATGATGAGGAGGGTATCCACCTTATGTATATATTCGCAAATATCCAAGTCCCTATAGAACTCTCTCCCTTCGTTCTCCCTTAATCACAAACCCTATGTACCTTTATCCCTCCCTCTTGCCCTCTCTATCTCACCTTGTATCCCTCCCTCCCTATCTCTTTCTCCAGATGTGTCCCTGGTTATGTCCCTCACTCCCTTTACCTCCCTCCCTCTATGTCGCTTTCTCTCCCTTACACCATCTTCATCCCTGCCACCCCCACTGATTCCTCCTTCCCTATCACACACACACACACACACACACACACCCTCCCACTTTCTTTGTTTCTCACAACTCCCTCTAGTCTCTCTCTCCCCAACCATCAATCTCTCTCTCTCTCTCTCTCACACACACACACACACACACACACACACACATTATGTCCCTTTTCATTCTCAAACCCATCCCCCCTCCATCCATATCTATCTCCACCTTTCTCCCTCCATCCCTCACCCTACCTTGTCTCCCTCCCTCTCTCATCGCCTGTCTCTCTCTCACCTTCTATCCCTCCCTCATGTTATATTTCCCTCAACTTATTCCAATCTCTCCATCACTCCCTCTCTCTCACACACTTTATTTCCCTTCCCCCTCCTCTCATATTCTCTCTCTCTCTCTCTCTCTCTCCATCGCCACCACTCCCTACATGTCTCCCACCAACACTTTCTGTCCCTCCCTTCCTATCTCTTTATTTCATTCTATCCCCATCTATTTCTCACTCCCTCTAAATCCATTTCTACCCATTGTCCCTCTCCCTCCCTCTATGTCTCCCCCCCCTTGTATTCTTTATTTCTCTCTCACATCCCCCTTGCCTCCATCCATTCCCCCTTGTCACTCAAGTCTCACTTTCAACTTCTAACCCTATACCTCTTTAGAACCTATTCTACTCCTAATAGTTCTCTCAAGCTCCACTTCCCTTCACCCCCTGTAGCCCATCATGTTCTCATTCCCTTCATCTCTCCCCACTCAAGCTTCCAACATCCTTCTAAGCCCTTGACCCTTTTCCACAACTATTAGATATTAACCATAGATTCTCTTGACCCTTCCCCACCCCTTCTCAAATATTGAACAAAAATTCCCTTGAGTCTTCCACACCCCCTCTTTCTCAAGTATTAAACATGCATTTTATGATTTACATAAAGCGAACGCGTTTTGGAACTATATAACACATACGCGTTCTGTAGTTATATAACGCGAGTGCGTTATATACATCTAAAAGCGCAGAAATATTTTTGAATTTAAACATAACGCGATCGTGTTTTGTAGATCCTAAACCAAGCTGAGTCACTTGTTCGCATATCAACAATAATCCTATGTGTATGCTTTGGAGTTTGCTTCGGTAATTCCAAACCTGTGCTATGTTAATGAAAAACCAAAGCTAATTGGGTATTTCTTCCAGTTTCTGGAGAAGCCTGTGCTTAGCCACTCGTTACAATATGCTACACACAGTCATTTTTTACGAAATCATAGACACAAATAGCATTTTTTTTGCAGATTCCAAATATGTAACTTTTATTTTGAAATATTAATTTTTCCTATTTTCTTTCAATTTCTTTTCTGTCCTACTTCCTTAACTCGTGAAACACACTGTTAGTATTTCTTCCATAACTTTTTCAATTCTCGATCATTTCAAAAAAACGTTGTATGGTGCACAAGAGCACACTAACCTCCGCGTTCTATGAAAAACTCATTTCAAGATTTTTGCATTAAGACCTTCAAAGGCTCTACCCACAAAAGAAGTACTATTTTCGAGGTTTGATCACTTAGACAATTATAAAAAAAATATAAAATTACTAATTTAATTTTCGAAAAATAATGGCGCACAAGTGCTATGTGTTCTCTACATGCATGCCGATTTTTGTAGCTTGATTCCATCATTTAGGCCCTCAAAGGCTCAACCCACAAAAACATATACCTTATCATTTGCCTGAAAAATTAAAAGTGTCTGTTAAGAAAAATGAAACTTGACATAGCTATGCAAATTTTCAATACATAAAAGTTATATATTCGGAAACGTGATTCAATTTTCTACATTTCATCTTTTTAACTCAATGCAAGATATTTTGCGTAAGTAGCTCAAACAATCCAAGTAAGTTGAGGGATGCTTGCTTTTTCAGTTTTCTATTGCATCTAACGCGCCAAAAGTGACCCTCATTAGCTTGCACTGACCCATGCATTAATAGAATAATATACTATACATGAATAACTAGTAGTTGAGTATCTATACTAATGTATAACTTTTTTTCAACCGAAAAAAGAAATTTCTTGCTATTCATAAAGGTGAATCAAAGAAATTTACAATATAGCCTATCCCAAGGATAGTATACCATCCGTTAGGAGTATCTAGGAACCAAACCTTCACAAATCCTATCTGAAACAAAAACTATAGCTAATCCAACCACCAATAAAGTATAACCTATCAGTTCTGACAAAATTACTTATGAAATAACACTATTTAGAATAGTGACCATCATAATAAGTTATCCACTAAATACAACAGATAAATGATATACTAAAAAGGATAACAACATTAATAAATATGCAAGTTTGTATGTTCTAGAGGCCTAAGTTCATGATAATGAATCACCTCAAGGACTCCTTCATCCGGCATAAGTCCTTTCTTAGAGAGACAGTCATCCCTCTGGTTAAATGTGCGAGAGATATGCTTAATAGACACATTTCCAGACTGGTTCAGTAATAGTCTAACCTTTTTCCTCCAGTGTTCAAGAGTGGCCACATTAAAAGTATTGGTACCCAAAGCCCAACCCACAATGACCGATGAGTCTCTATAAATTTGCACATTTGTTACCTGCAATAATTTTAAATAATAGAGAAGGCATGAGAGGGAGAGTAATTCAGCATGATTGTTACTCCCTAGTCCACACTCCAATATTAGCTCATAGTATTTTGTGGCGGAGACAATGATAATGCCACCTGCCCCACATCTTCCTAGTTGACCAGCACCATAAAAAAAATCCATAAGGACCGGGTCCTGTACATATAGGTTCAGTAAATGTATTTATCTTGAGAGCCCGCTTCATCACACATGCTGGAGAAAGCATCCTCACCATAAATTGTAATACACTGCTGAATTTGTAAACAAAGTCACCAAATAAAATGCGACTCCTTAGCAACCAGATTCCCCACATAAAATACAAGGGAAAGGAGATAGCAGACCGATACTCCTTATGCCAATGATATAAAACACCATCAACAGAGTCCTGTCCCCAACTATGTGCATTACCCCATATCTCAGAACCTGTAGACCACAACTGTAACGTTACAGGACATTTAATGAACAAGTGGTCAACCATCTCGACTTCATGGAAGCATAAATAGAAAATGTTGGGACGGAACCCCCCCGTCGAATAAAATTATCCACAGTCATAAGTTTATTATTCATAATGAGCCAAATAAAACATCGAATCTTAAGAGGGACATTCCACCGCCAAACAACATTGAACCACCAATATCTCAGACCCGTAAGATGTTTTTGGGCAATAGCTTGGTAAGCAGCATTGGTAGTAGGTTCCCCATAGTCCTTACGCCAGCACCACTTTACAGAGTCCATCTCATTGGATAATACAATACCTGCATGCTTAATCATATTAATGTATTCAGTCCAGTCTATAGTCACATCACCTGAGAGTCCAATGTCCCCCGCACTTCTCCAATAGTCAGCCCTGTCACCACCCACCAGATTACGTGCTTGATTAAGGAAAAAAATCCCATGTTGATGTAGTAGAGTCACTGTTTCGGCACTCGGTAGTTTAGAGCACCCAGTCAAGACTTCCTCCTTCAAATGGATCTGGTATCCGTTCCCAACCTACCAACCCAAATTTGGCTGAATAACTGATAGAGCCTCCAACAGGCCGCTCCAGATATTAGAAACCCCTGCCATTTTTCTAGGACCCCTTCTAAATCACTCAATCATAGTCAGATTTTTCAAGTATTTATCTTGCATAATGTATAACTTTAAAACTAGCAACAACCACATTTTTAAATGTGTTTGATATTCGTTGATCGACATATATCAATCATGACCACACATTTAAAAGTGGTTGTTATTCGTCGATCGACGAATATCAACAAAATTAAAAAATGTGGTTGTTGCTAATAGACAGCCAACCCAATGAAAAAATAACGAAATTCAAATTTTAATAAAAATGTTATTTCAAAATAAAAATGAAAATAAATACATATTAAGCTAAAACAAATTAAATAAAAATATTAAAATAACTAACGTAAATTAAACAAAAATTAAATAAAGTAATATGAAAAAAAATTAAATTAAAAATAAAATAAAGAAATAGAATAAAAGTAAAGTAAAATAAAAATAAACTAAAATAAATTAAATTAAAATTAAAGTAAATAAACTAAAGAAAATAAAAGTAAATAAAGTAAAATAAAAATAAACTAAATTAAATTAAATAAAAGTAAAGTAGAGTAGAAAAGTTAAAAAACTAAAGTAAATAAAATAAAATAAATTAATGTAGAGTAAAGTAAATAAAGTAAAGTAATAAACTAAATTAAATTAAATAAATAAAGTAAAATGAAGAAATAAAATAGAATAAAAATAAAGTAAAATAAATAAATAAAAATAAAGTAAAGTAAAATAAATTAAATAAATAAATAAAGTAAAATAAAAAAAATAAATAAATAAACAAATATAAGTGAAGAAAACTTAAATAAATAAAAGTAAAATTAAAAATTAAATAGTAAAATATTTTAAATAAAAATTAAAATTAAAAATTAAATAAATATAAAAATATTTAAGATAAGTAAAATAATTGATATTAAAGGTAAATTTAGAGTAAAATAATTAATTGATATTAAAGAAAAGTAAAATAGAATAACATTTTTAAATAGTTAGTTATGATTGGACGTCATGACTGGCTAAATTTGGTTGGGCATAATTGGTTTTGGTTGGCTATGATTGACCATGGGTGATTATGCTTGAGCATGGTTGTTCATGTTTGATAATCGCTGACCATGGTTGACTATGGTTCACCATTGGTGTTGAATATTGACTATTTGTTAAATATTGATTATTTGTTGACTATTGGTTGATTATAGAATATTTGTTTAATTATTAGTTGTTGACTAATGTCCATGAATATTGGTTGACTATTGACTATGGTTCACCATTGGTGTTGAATATTGACTATTTCTTGACTATTGGTTGATTATAGAATATTTGTTTACTATTGACTCCTAGGTGATTAGTTGTTGACTAATGTCCACGAATATTGGTTGACTGTTGACTTCAATCCGTATTTGAATTCAATCAATATTTGAATTCAATTCAAAGTTGACTTCAATATGTGGGTGATTTGAATCGAAGGTTAACTTCAAGGTTGACTTCAATCGAAGGTTGTCTTAAAGGTTGACCATGTTCGAATGGTTGATTTTAGGTCATTAATAATACCAACATTAATTATTTCAATCTGTGGTTGACTTCAATCCATGTTTGACTTCAATTCATAGTTGACATTAATATAATGGTTGACTTCAACAAAGTTTGACCACAATCCTTGGTTGACTTCAATCCACGATGGACACTGTATCATGGTTAACTTTGATTGGGCATAAGTGACTTTGGTTTAATATGGTTGACCATGATTGACTTTGTTTACCTATGTTTGACTATGGTTAAGTTTGGTTGACTAATTGACTATGGTAATCCATTGTTGACTATGGTTGACTTTGTTTCACCGCAATTCACTTTTGGCAATGTTTGAGTTTTGACTCTCGTTTAATTTGGTTAATTTTGGTAAATAATGGTTGACGTTGGTTAACTTTGGTAGGTTTTGCTTGATTATGGTTTAATATGGTTAACTATGAGTGGATGTGGTTGGATTTGGTTGACACATTGATTATGGTTAACTTTCGTTTACAATGTTTGGTTGACTATGTTTACATTATTTACTTTGGTTGACTTTGGCCCTTGCATGGTTTGGTTGACCATGGGTAACATTGTTTGCTTGACCATGTTAACATTGTTTGATTTGTTTGGTAAACCATGGTTGACTTTGGTTTACATTGTTTGGTTTTCCATGGTTCACTTTGGTTGACCTTGGTTGTTTGGTCGTCTTTTGTTGTTTTCGTTGACTTTGATTAAATTTGGTTGTTTGGACATGGTTGACTGTGGTTGAATTTGGTTGACTTTGATTGTTTGGCAATGATTGAACTTGGTTGTTTTGGTTGACTTTGGTTGTTTGGGAATGGTTGACTTTGCTAGAATTGTTTACTTCATTTACATTGTTTTGATGACCATGTTTACATCGTATGATTGTCTATTGTTGACTTTGGTTTACATAATTTCGACATAGTTGAATTTTTTTTATTTGACATGATTGACCTTAGTTATTTCGTTAACTTTGGTTGTTGTGGTTGACTTTGATTAACTTTGGTTCTTTGAGCATGGTTGACTGTGTTAAATTTGGTTGACTTTAGTTGTTTGGCATGGTTGAATTTGGTTGTTTTAGTTGACTTTGGTTGTTTGGTGATGGTTTCCTTTGGATGACTTTGGTTGTTTAGGCATGGTTGACTTTGTCTAACTTTAATTTACACTATTTGTATGAATTTGGTTTACATTGTTTAGTTGGAAATAGTTTATTATCCTTAATTGTGGTTTACATTGCTTGGGCACGGTTGACTTTGGTTGTTTGGATGAATTTGGCTATCTAGGCATGGTTGTCTTTGTTTGAATTTGATTGTTTTGTCTTACTTTGGTTGTTTAGGCATGGTTGTCTTTGTTTGACTTTGGTTGTTTGGACATGGTTGGATTTGTTTGACTTTATTTGGGCATGGTTGGCTTTGTTTAACTAAGATAGACTATATTAATCCATTGTTGACCATTGTTTAGGCATGGTTGACCTTAGTGCATCAAGGTTCCATATGGTTGCATCATAGTCAACTATGGTCAACTTTAGTTAACCATGGTTCACTATGATTAGCCATGGTTGATGACATCTCATATTTTACCATGGTTAACTTTGGTTAACCTTGGTTCAATATTGTCGATGTTGGTTAAACACGGTTGACTTTAGTGAACCATGGTTGACTTCAAATGGTTAGTTATGGAGGATCATGTTAAACCATCAGTGATCATGGTTGAAATAACCAAAAGAACAATGGTTGACTTCAATCCATGGATGAATTCAACATGAATCCATGGTTGACTTCAATCCAAGGTTGACTTCACTACTTGCTTGACTTCAATCCATAGTTGACTTGAACCCATATTTTTTGTTTAAACATAGTTGAATTCAATCCATGGTTGACTTCAATCCAAGGTTGACTTCAGTACTTGGTTGAATTCAACCCATAGTTTCCGTTGAAACATAGTTGAATTTAATCCATGGTTAACTTCAATCCATGGTTGCCTTCAATCCAAGGTTGAATTTTAAGCAAGGTTGAATTCAATCCAAAGTTGAATTCAATATGTGGGTGATTTGAATCGAAAGTTGACTTCAATCGAAGGTTGTCTTAAAGGTTGACTTCAATCGAAGGTTGTATTAAAGGTTGACCATGCTCCAATGGTTGAATTTAGTCCTATAATAATACCAACATTAATGATTTCAATCCGTGGTTGACTTCAAACAATGTTTGACTTCAATTCATAGTTGACTTTTAAGTAAGGTGGAATCCAATCCATGGTTGAGTTTTAAACAAGGTTAAATTCCATCCAAGATTGAACTCAATCTATAGTTGACGTAAATATAATGGTTGACTTCAACCAAGGTTGACTACAATCCTTGGTTGAATTCAATCGATGGTAGATATTGTATCATGGTTAATTTGGTTGGGCATAATTGACTTTGGTTTACTATGGTTGATCATGATTCATTATGTTTAACTATGTTTTACTATGGTTGAGTTTGGTTGGTTAATTGACTATGAATATCTATTGTTGAATATGGTTGACTTGTTTGGCCGAAATTGACTTTTTGTTGACATTGTTTGACTTTTGACTCTCATTGAATTTGGTTAACTTTGGTATATAATGGTTGGATTTGGTTAACTTTGGTTGGTTTTACTTGATTATGGTTTACTATGTTTGACTATGAGTGGATGTGGTTGAATTTGGTGGACTAATTGAGTATGGTTGAATTTGGTATAGAATGTTTGGTTCACGATGTTTACATTGTTTTTTTTGGTTGAATTTGGTATAGAATGTTTGGTTCACGATGTTTACATTGTTTTTTTTGGTTGACTTTGGCCCTTACATTGTTTGGTTGACTTTGGTTTACATTCTTTCGTTGACCATGTTTACATTATTTGCTTTGTTTGGTTGACCATGGTTAACTTTGGTTTACATTGTATGGTTTACCATGGTTGACTTTGGTTCACCTTAGTTGTTTGGTTGAATTTGGTTGACATTGATTACCTTTGGTTGTTTGGGAGTAGTTGACTGTAGTTGACTTTCCTTGACTTTGCTTGTTTGGGCATGATTGAATTTGATTGTTTTGGATGACTTTGGTTGTTTGGGCATGGTTGACTTGGTTTACATTACTTGGTTGACCATGTTAACATTGTTTAATTTGATTGACTAAATCACCCTTACTTTATTTGGTTGACTGTGGTTGACTTTGGTTTACATTGTTAGGTTGGCCATGTTACATTGTTTACTTTATTTGGTTAACCATGGTTGACTTTGTCTTACATTGTTTGCTTAACCATGCTTGACTTTGGTCAACCCTAGTTGTTTGGTTAACTCTACTTCTTTTGGTTGAATTTGATTAAATTTTGTTGTTTGGGCATGGTTGACTGTGGTTGACTATGGACATGGTTGATTTTGGTTGTTTGGGCATAGTTTCCTTTCGATGATTTTTCTTGTTTGGGCATGGTTTCCTTTGGATGAATTTCATTTAAAATGTTTGGTTGACCATGGTTGACTTTGTTGATCATGGTTTACTATGCTTAAACATCGTTACATTATTTGGGAATGGTTGACTTTTGTTGATTCGATATGGTTGGCCTTGGTTGTTTGGTAAACTTTGGTTGTTTTGGTTGGCTTTGATTAACTTTAGTTGTTTGAGTATGGCTCACTTTGATTGACTTTTGTTGAATTTAGTTGTTTTGCATGGTTGAATTTGGTTGTTTTAGTTGACTTTGGTTGTTTGGACATGGTTGAATTCAAATGAATTTGGTTATTTGGGAATGGTTGACATTGGTTGAATTTGCATGAATTGTTTACTTCGTTTATAATGTTTGGTTGACCATGTTTACATTGTTTAGTTGTTTTTGGTTCTGTTTGGCCGACTTTGGTTTATTTTTTTTATTAATCATGTTTACATTGTTTGGTTAAACATAGTTGAATTTGGTTTACATTTTTTGGTTGAACATGGTTGACTTTTCTAGAGGTTGGTTGTTTTGGTTGACATTGATTAACTGTGGTTGTTTGGGCATGGTTGATTGTGGTTGAATTTGGTTAAATTTGATTGTTTGGGATTGGTTGAATTTGGTTGGTTTGGTTAAGTTTGGTTATTTGGGCATGGTTTCCTTTGGATGACTTTGATTGTTTGGGCATGGTTGACTTTGGATGACAAATTAGTGTACATTATTTATATGAATTTGGTTTACATTGTATAGTTGACCATGGTTTATTATCCTTAACAATGGTTTACATTGTTTGGGCATGGTTGAGTTTGGTTTGGTTTGGACGACTTTGGTTGTTTAGTTGGAATTGGTTAATTTTGTTGACTTTCGTTATCTATGCATGGCTGTATTTGTTTGACTTTTTTTGGGTGACTTTGGTTGTTTGGGTATGGTTTCCTTTGTTTGACTTGAGTTGTGTGGGCATGGTTGGATTTGTTTGACATTGTTTAGGGATTGTTGAGTTTCTTTGACTAAGATAGACTATATTAATCCATGGTTTGAATTTGGTTGAATTTGGTTGACTTTGGTTAACTATGGTCGCCTTCTGTTTTCATAGGGTTCACTTTGTTGCATCATGGTTGACTTTGGTTGACTTCAAATGGTTAGTTGTGGAAGACCGTGTTAAAACATCATTGATTTTACAAATCTAATGTTTCAAATGAGCTTAATTATGTCTTAACATTCTTAAAGTTTAGACAAACTTACCATAATTGATTTTACAAAACATATAATCTTACATAAAACCTTAAGCAACCAATATTACACTTACCCAAAAGCTTACAATTATGTTAGTAAATTATTTTGTAACAACATAATTTATTTTATATAAATTATATTCATAATAAAAAATAAAAACCTTAATTTCAAATTACTCCTACTTGCAATCCAATAGAAACTTAGTTAACATCCTCATTTGCAACCAAACATTTAGATTAATGCATTCCATTGAATTTATACTATTTTCCATAACACATCTTTATTATAATTTTTTATTATTAACTTTCATTTAAATGTGATTTTTTTTGTTGTATCAAAAATACAAATATTTTCTCAGTTATTTTATTTTGTTTTTATTGTATAGTTCAATTCAGTTATTTTATTGTGTTTCTATTATAAATTTTAATTTGCATTTAGAGTTCAAAGTTGAGTTTAATATGTAAACAATTTTCAACCTTTATGAGATTTATCAAACTTTAAGTTTGAAGTTGGCTAAGAAGGATCCTACCACTAACTTCATATTACATCTAAACTATTAAGTTTGAAGCTTTGTATAAATGTGGTTATGTTAGTGTGATTAACATATTATTAATATTAACTTTAATTTTTTTAATAGTTAATTATTACCATTATTAATGGTATTATCATGCTATTAATGTTATTAACATGTAATTAAAGTTACTAAGGTTATTAAATTTTGTATAATTTTTGTTATTGTTAATGTTGTTATTAATCTTAATTTTGATATTGTAATTAACATTAATTGTGTTAATATTAATGACAAATCACTACTTTCAATAGTTAATTATTAATATTATTAAGTTTTGTATAAATATTGTTGTTAAAATTGTTAATACTAATAATGAACTATTAAAAATAATAATATTATTATTATCATGCTCTTAATATAAATGTTATTATCATGTTGTTAATGTTTTTAATAATGAATTATTAAAGTTACTAAGGTTATTAAGTTTTGTATAAATGTTATTATTTAGTAACATGTTATTAATATTAATGTTGATATTGTAATTAATGTTAATTGTGTTAATATTAATGAAGAATAACTACGTTAGTTAATTATTAATATTATTAAGTTTTGTATAAATATTGTTATTAAAATTATTAGTACTAATAATTTTATTTTAAATAATATTAATATTACTATCACAATCACGTTTTCATATTAATAAAAACAACGATAATTAAGACTAATAATAATGTAAAAATAAAAGTTCAATATTATGTTAAATATAGTTAATTATTAATATTATTAAGTTTTGTATAAATATTGTTATTAAAATTATTAATACTAATAATGTTATTAAAAATAATATTAATATTACTATTACAATCACATTTTAATATTAATAAAAATAATCTTAATTAACATTAATAACAAAGTAAAAATCAAATTTCACCTATAGATATAACAACAACAACAATTTTATTAATTAACAATATTTTAATTAAACTTTCAAAATAAAAATTAATATTCAAATAAAAATCAACTTCCATTATAAATTAATTAACTTATTAATATTCAAATTAATATTAATACAATTTAATATTCAACATTCTATTTAAGTAATCAAAACCATTCCATTTATTCACCAAAACCTTTTAACAAAACACTTAAATTTTTTTACATAAATGCAAAACTTAAACTAACCGGATAGATAGAATCTCATTTAATATAGAAATTTAATCCATTCCATTTGAATAAGCTAAAACTCTTTTAATAGAAAAGACCAATGCACATATCAAAATGAATTGTTGGAAGAAACCGATACTGACCTTTCAAACACGAATTCCAAGAAACATGAACTCAAACAATGAGAAGACTTAAATTTCAAACAAACAACCAAAATACTTAAATAATAACATATTTTTTTTTAAATTAATAATAATTACATTGACATGATCCTTTTGAAATATTTATATTAATTTATATTTTAATTAATGCAAAAAAAAATTTATAATAATTATAAATATCAAATAATAATCTTTTCATCTTCAAACTAACAAAATCAAATAGTATTTTAAATATAGAATTCTTTTCATTTCATCTCACAACTCCCACATCTATTTTGACTAATCATACTCTTCACATTAACATCAACACAAACTTGTATCTATACCATACAATTATAAGTGTTATAATATTATTGAAAATGGTTTAATATAAATTAAAAATGGATATATCATATCTGAAAACCCTTAATATATGTTTTTTTTTAATCTTAAAATACGGATTAAATTACCATTTCTCAACGTGCACTGCATTAATAAAAACCATTGTAGCAAACATCCACTATCTTCCATCTTTGGTTCATTTTAATTCATGAATGAATATGTGTATTTGTGTTTATTCTTTTAAATGAATTGCTTGAAATCCTATTCCATGGTTCTACTTGCAATAAAGAAATAGAATAACCTAAAATATGTATATTAAAAAAAGTTGATGCCTACTTTTTAGCATTCATGGCAATCTTCTAATTCTCGATTAACAGTCATGCCATGGCATTTTTGAAATCAATCAATGAAATCAAATCAAATATCGCTCCACTCCATCTATCCCTTCTATTTCATTTGTTTTAAAAATACGAATAATTCATTATACTAAATATTTATAAATTGCTCAATATAAAACCCTATATAATATTTAGAACTTCACATATTCGGTGATACTTTACTGAACTATAAACAAACACTCACTGGACTATAAACAAACACGTTATTGTAGATACATTAAACTAAAAATATGAATGCAGTATGAATGTCAGCTAAGGTTGTACAAACTTTAACGGGAATGCAAGTTATTGTTGTGAAGAGAAAAGGCGTTGAATTTTCCATATATCATGTCACTTAACCAAATTCTGGAGATTGAATGGATAACATGATTCTGTTATCCAAAGAGGCCATGTGTTCTTTATTTAGAAGAAATTGGCCATGGAGAAAGCACATGGAATTAGGGTTTAATATAATCGTTGGTGACTAGTGCATTAAAGAGCCATTTATTTTGGTTTGGGTTAGTGATGGACACTATATCTCAAAAAATTATAAATTGATGCACCTGCAAGGATTACACTTAACTGCACATCATGTTAGGAATGTGTCAACTTAAAGAAATAGCACCTAGGATTAAAAGCCAGAGTCCATTGAGGATAAAATGTAATTATAATCTGCCACATTTCCAGTTCTATGACTGCACATAAAGAATAGGAATCATCTATCCATCAACGCACAAACTTCATAGAGATGCCCAAGAAATCAAGTCGTTGAGATTGAGGGCGCTTTATGAACATGAAGATCTTGTTTCTTGAATATTACTAAGACTTCTTCATTTGTTTCCATATCACCGTCAAATAAATTGTTGAAATCTAGACGATGCTACCTTCCACGAGATCGAAGAATCTGCGAACATGAAGAATGTCAATAGTAAGGGTACATTTTGTTTACTTTTATGTGCAGATTTCATGGAGGTTGATATGGACAAGAACTAAGAAACACTACAACATGTTGAAGATTAATGCTTCAATTAGCTAAATTTGGTTGTAACTAAATAATTATGTTACCGAACAATGTAATTGTGCACCTTGCAATAATAAAATTAAATTTTTTGTTTATTTTTTCTGTTTTCATTTCAATCTTTGTGCCCATGATTTTTTAACACAATAGCCTTGTATATTTGTTGATTACATCAAATCACAGAAGCGTGAAACAATTTGATTACCAAAATAAATTGGAATTTTCAAAAGGTTCACATGGAGTATTACCTCAAGTATATTTTAGATTGTTACCGAAAATTTTAAATGGATCTTTCACAAGTTCCTAAGAGTCCCAAAAGTATCCTCACGATGATTTCTCCATTCGCCACCATATTGCAGAGCTTGATAAGGGAGAATACCAAATCAATGAAGAGGGATACCCTCATACTTTGTATTTATTCTAATATTTGTATTTTCGTTACAAGTTGTTATTTTATTTTGGTTTTGGATAATTAATACTTTCGTTATTCTGAATAAAGGTGAAAATAATTTGGATAATGTGCTATGATATCGTCCTGGAAGTTTTTCCTGTTAAACACTGTAAACAATATCACAATAAATTAATGACCTCTGAGTCTACGTGATTTCCTTATGGAGTTTGCCTGGATCTTCCAGTAGTTTCCAGATCTGAAAGCAGAAAAACAACTTTGTTAAAAAAGAAAAGCGTTATACATACCCGATATTTCAGTATTTGTATGGTTCACTAGCAAAGGAGGCCAACCCTCATCATCAATAACAATCCAGGCATTGCAACAGATTATGGAGCGTTCCATTTTGTTGCTCTTCATCTCTGCCAGTTAGAAAGAAGAAATGGAAACCCTTTCCAATTCATTTGCTTCCCTTCATCTTCTCCATTGCCATTCTGTTGTAAAACGTGGCCAATCACCCCCTCGTGGAAAAACCTTCATCTTCTCCACTGCCCTTCTGTTGAAAAACGTGACCAATCACCCTCGTGTGCAAAAAGAATTGGATCAGCAAAAAAATGGTGGATTTAGTAAACGACTTTTTGGTAGGTTGCTCTTCACAACAAATCTGGGTCGTTCAATATATGTGCTTGATGAATCTCTTTGAAGGTATATGCCAAAGACATGAATCTGGACCATCCATCCTTAATTAAGGATTCAATATTTGTGCTTGACGAATCTTTTTGAAGGTATATGCCAAAGACATGAATCTGGACCATCCATCCTTAATTAAGGATTAAAAGGATGTGGTAGCCTCCCACTACAATTCTCATTGTAGTGCCTATCGATGAATAAATATCAAATAATAATCTTTTCATCTTCAAACTAACAAAATCAAATAGTATTTTAAATATAGAATTCTTTTCATTTCATCTCACAACTCCCACATCTATTTTGACTAATCATACTCTTAACATTAACATCAACACGAACTTGTATCTATACCATACGATTATAAGTATTATAATATTATTGAAAATGGTTTAATATGAATTAAAAATGAATATATCATATCTAAAAACCCTCAATATATGTTATTTTTGAATCTTAAAAATATAGATTAAATTACCATTTCTCAGCGTGCACTGCATTAATAATAACCATTGCAGCAAACTGCCACTATCTTCCATCTTTGGTTCATTCTAATTCATGAATGAATATGTGTATTTGTGTTTATTCTTTTAAATGGATAGCTTTAAATCCTATTCCATGGTTCTACTTGCAATAAAGAAATAGAATATAACTAAAATATGTATATTAAAAAAAACCGATGCCTACTTTCTAGCATCCATGGCAATCTTGTAATTCTAGATTAACAGTCGTGCCATGCCATTTTTAAAATCAATCAATCAAATCAAATCAAATATCGCTCCAGTCCATCTATCGCTTCTATTTCATTTGTTTTAAAAATATGAAGAATTCATTATACTAAATATTTATAAATTGCTTGATATAAAACCCTATATAATATTTAGAACTTCACATATTCGGTGATACTTTACTGAACTATAAAAAAACACTCACTGAACTATAAATAAACAAGTTATTGTAGATACATTACACTAAAAGTCTTGATGTAGTATGAATGTGAGCTAAGGTTCTACAAACTTTAATGGGAATGCAAGTTATTGTTGTGAATAGAAAAGGCGCTAAATTTGCCATATATCATGTCACTTAAGTAAATTCTAGAGATTGAATGGATAACATGATTCTGTTATCCAAAGAGGCCATGTGTTCTCTATTTAGAAGAAGAAATTAGCCATGGAGAAAGCACATGGAATTAGGGTTTAATATAATTGTTGGGCACTAGTGAATTAAAGAGCCATTTATTTTGGTTTGGGTTAGTGATTGACACTCTATTTAAAAAATTATAAATTGATGCACTTGCAAGGATTACACTTAAATACACATCATGTTAGAAATGTGTCAACTTAAAGAAATAGCACCTAAGATTGAGATTCGGAGTCCATTGAGGATAAAATGTAATTATAATCTGCCACATTTCCAGTTCTATGACTGCACATGAAGAGTAGGAATCATATATCCATTAGCGCACAAACTTCATAGAGATGCCCAAGAAATCAAGTTACTGAGATTGAGGGCGCTTTATGAACATGAAGATATTGTTTCTTGAATATCACTAAGACTTCTTCATTTGTTTCCATATCACCGTCAAATGAATTGTTGAAATCTAGATGATGCTGCCTTCCACCAGATCGAAGAATCTGCCAACATGATGAAGGTCAATAATAAGGGTAAATTTTTTTTACTTTTATGTGCAGATTTAATGGAGGTTGATATGAAAAAAAACTAAGAAACACTACAACATGTTGAAGATTAACGCTTCAATTAGATAAATGTGGTTATAACTAAACAATTATGTTACCGGTCAATGTAATTGTGCACCTTGCAATAATAAAATTAATTTTTTTTGTTTATTTTTCTGTTTTCACTTCAATCTTTGTGCCCATGATTTTTTAACACAATAACCTTGCAGATTTGTTTAGTACATCAAATCACAGAAGTGAAACAATTTGATTACCAAAATAAATTGGAATTTTCAAAAGGTTCACATGGAGTATTTTACCTCAAGTATATTTTAGATTGTTACCGAAAATTTGAAATGGATCTTTCACGAGTTCCTAAGAGTCCCAAAAGTATCCTCACCATGATTTCTCCATTTGCCATCATATTGCAGAGCTTGATAAGGGAGAATACCAGATCAATGAAGAGGGAGACTCTCATACTTTGTACTTATTCTAATATTTTTATTTTCATTATAATTCGTTATTTTATTTTGCTTTTGGATAATTAATACTTTCGTTATGCAGAATAAAGGTGAAAATACGTTGGATAATGTGCTATGATATCGTCATGGAAGTTTTTCATGTTAAACACTGTAAAGAATATCACAATAAATGAATGACCTCTATGTCTACGCAATTTCCTTATGGAGTTTTCCTAGATGTTCTAGTACTTTCCAAATCCCAAAAGCAGAAAAAAACCTGTGTCAAAAACCCTAATACTGTGTGAGAAAAGCGTTATAGATACCCGATCTTTCAATATTTGTCCGGTTCACTAGAAAAGGAGTCCAACCCTCATCATCAATAATAATCCAAGCATTGCAACAGATTATGGAGCATTCCATTTCGTTGGAATTCGTCTCCGTAAGTTAGGAAGAAGATATGGAAACCCTTTCCAATTCATTTGCTTCCCTTCATCTTCTCCACCACCCTTCTGTTGTAAAATGTGGCCCATCACCCCTGCGTGGAAAAACCTTCATCTTCTCCATTGCCCTTCTGTTGTAAAACATGGCCAATCACCCCTACGTGGAAAAAGAATTGGATTAGCAAAAAAAACGGTCGATATAGTAAACAAATTTTCGGTAGGTTGCTCATCACAACAAATCTGGGTAGTTCAATATATGTGCTTGACAAATCTCTTTGAAGGTATATGCCAAAGACATGAATCTGGACCATCCATCCTTAATTAAGGATTAAAAGGCTGCGGTAGCCTCCCACTACAATTCTCATTGTAGCGTCTATCGGCGAATAAATATCAAATAATAATCTTTTCATATTCAAACTAACAAAATCCAATACTATTTTAAATATAGAATTCTTTTCATTTCATCTCACAACTCCCACATGTATTTTGATTAATCATACTCTTAACATTAACATCAACACAAACTTGTATCTATACCATACAATTATAAGTATTATAATATTATTTAAAATTGTTTAATATCAATTAAAAATGAATATATCATATCTAAAAGCCCTCAATATATGTTATTTTTGAATCTTAAAAATACAGATTAAATTACCATTTCTCAACGTGCACTGCATTAATAAAAACCATTGCAGCAAACCCCCACTATCTTCCATCTTTGGTTCATTTAATTCATGAATGAATATGTGTATTTGTGTTTATTCTTTTAAATGAATAGCCTAAAATCCTATTCCATGGTTCTACTTGGAATAAAGAAATAAAATATACCTAAAATATGTATATTAAAAAAATTGATGCCTACTTTCTAGCATTCATGGCAATCTTGTAATTCTCGATTAATAGCCGTGCCATGCCATTTTTGAAATCAATCAATGAAATCAAATCAAATATCTCTCCAATCCATCTATCCCTTCTATTTCATTTGTTTTAAAAATTTGAAGAATTCATCACACTAAATATTTATAAATTGCTTGATATAAAACCCTATATAATATTTAGAACTTCACATTTTCGGTGATACTTTACTGAACTATAAACAAACACTCACTAAACTGTAAACAAACACGTTATTGTAGATACATTAAACTAAAAATCTGGATACAGTATGAATGTCAGCTAAGGTTGTACAAACTTTAACGGGAATGCAAGTTACTGTTGTGAAGAGAAAAGGCGCTAAATTTGCCATATATCATGTCACTTAACCAAATTCTGGATATTGAATGGATAACATGATTCTGTTATCCAAAGAGGCCATGTGTTCTCTATTTGTAAGAAGAAATTAGCCATGGAGAAAGCACATGGAATTAGGGTTTAATATAATGGTTGGGCACTAGTGCATTAAAGAGCCATTTATTTTGGTTTGGGTTAGTGATTGACACTACATCTCAAAAAATTATAAATTGATGAACCTACAAGGATTACACTTAACTGCACATCATGTTAGAAATGTGTCAACTTAAAGAAATAACGCCGAAGATTGAGGGCCATAGTCCATTGAGGATAAAATGTAATTATAATCTGCCACATTTCCAGATCTATGACTGCACATGAAGAATAGGAATCATATATCCATTAGTGCACAAACTTTATAGAGATTCCCAAGAAATCAAGTCGCTGAGATTGAGGGTGCTTTATGAACATGAAGATATTGTTTCTTGAATATCACTAATACTTCTTCATTTGTTTCCATATCACCGTCAAATAAATTGTTGAAATCTAGATGATGCTACCTTCCACGAGATCGAAGAATCCGCCAACATGATGAAGGTCAATAGTAAGGGTACATTTTGTTTACTTTTATGTGTAGATTTCATGGAGGTTAATATGGACAACAACTAAGAAACACTACAACATGTTGAATACTAACACTTCAATTAGATAAATGCGGTTGCAACTAAATAATTATGTTACCGATCAATGTAATTGTGCACCCTGCAAGAATAAAATTAAAATTTTTGTTTATTTTTTCTGTTTTCATTTCAATCTTTGTGCCCATGATTTGTTAACACAATAACCTTGCAGATTTGTTGATTACATCAAATCGTTGATCTGAAACAATTTGATTACCAAAATAAATTGGAATTTTCGAAAGGTTCACATGGAGTATTTTACCTCAAGTATATTTTAGATTGTTACCAAAAATTTTAAATGGATCTTTCATGAGTTCCTAAGAGTCCCAAAAGTATCCTCACCATGATTTCTCCATTTGCCATCATATTGCAGAGCTTGATAAGGGAGAATACCAGATCGATGAAGAGGGAGACCCTCATACTTTGTACTTATTCTAATATTTTTATTTTCGTTATAATTCGTTATTTTATTTTGGTTTTGGATAATTAATACTTTCGTTATGCAGAATAAAGGTTAAAATACTTTGGATAATGTGCTATGATATCATCCTGGAAGTTTTTCCTATTAAACACTGTAAACAATATCACAATAAATTAATGACCTTTGAGTCTACGCGATTTCCTTATGGAGTTTGCCTGGATCTTCCAGTAGTTGCAAGATCCCAAAAGCAGAAAAACGGCTTTGTCAAAAACCCTAATACCGTGTTAGAAAAGCGTTATAGATACTGGATCTTTCAGTATTTTTTTGGTTCACTAGCAAAGGAGGCCAACCCTCATCATCAATAACAATCCAGGTATTGCAACATATTATGGAACGTTCCACTTCGTTGGTCTTCGTCTTTGCAAGTTAGCGAGAAGATATGGAAACCCTTTCCAATTCATTTGCTTCCCTTCATCATCTACATCGCCCTTTTGTTGTAAAATATGGCCGATCACCCCTACGTAGAAAAACCTTCATCTTCTCCATTGCCCTTCTGTTGTAAAACGTGGCCAATCACCCCCGCGTGGAAAAAGAATTGGATTAGCAACAAAACGGTGGATATAGTAAACGACTTTCCAGTACATTGCTCATCACAACAAATCTGTGTCGTTCAATTTATGTGCTTGACGAATCTCTTTGAAGGTATATGCCAAAGACGTGAATCTGGACCATCCATCCTTAATTAAGGATTAAAAGTTTGCGGTAGCCTCCCACTACAATTCTCATTGTAGCACGTATCGACGAAATAAATTCAAATAATAATCTTTTCATCTTCCAACTAACAAAATCAAATAGTATTTTAAATACAGAATTCTTTTCATTTCATCTCACAACTCCCACATCTATTTTGACTAATCATTCTCTTAACATTAACATCAACACGAACTTGTATCTATACCATACGATTATAAGTATTATAATATTATTGAAAATTGTTTAATGTCAATTGAAAATGAATATATCATATATAAAAACCCTCAATATATGTTATTTTTGAATCTTAAAAATACGGATTAAATTACCATTTCTCAACATGCCCTACATTAATAAAAACCATTGTAGCAAACCGCCACTATCTTCCATCTTTGGTTCATTTTAATTCATGAATGAATATGTGTATTTGTGTTTATTCTCTTAAATGAATAGCTTGAAATCCTACTCCATGGTTCTACTTGCAATAAAGAAATAGAATATACCTAAAATATGTATATTAAAAAAAATTGATGCCTACTTTCTAACATTCATGGCAATCTTGTAATTCTCAATTAGTGCCATGCCATTTTTGAAATAAATCAATGAAATCAAATCAAATATCGCTCGAGTCCATCTATCCCTTCTATTTCATTTGTGTTAAAAATATGAAGAATTCATTATACTAAATATTTATAAATTGCTTGATATAAAACCCTATATAATATTTAGAACTTCACATATTCGGTGATACTTTACTGAACTATAAACAAACACTCTGTGAACTATAAACAAACACGTTATTGTAGATACATTAAACTAAAAATCTGGATGCAGTATGAATGTCAGCTAAGGTTGTACAAACTTTAACGGGAATGCAAGATATTGTTGTGAAGAGAAAGGCGCTAAATTTGCCATATGTCATGTCACTTAACCAAATTCTCAAGATTGAATGGATGACATGATTCAATTATCTAAAGAGGCCATGTGTTCTCTATTTAGAAGAAGAAATTAGCCATGGATAAAGCACATGGAATTAGGGTTTAATATAATCGTTGGGCACTAGTGCATTGAAGAGCCATTTATTTTGGTTTGGGTTAGTGATTGACACTATATCTCAAAAAATTATAAATTGATGCACCTGCAAGGATTACACTTAACTGCACATCATGTTAGAAATGTGTCAACTTAAAGAAATAACACCTAAGATTGAGAGCCAGAGTCCATTGAGGATAAAATGTAATTATAATCTTCCACATTTCTAGTTACATGACTGCACATGAAGAATAGGAATCATATATCCATCAGTGCACAAACTTCATAGAGATGCCCAAGAAATCAAGTCACCGAGATTGAGGGCACTTTATGAACATGAAGATCTTGTTTCTTTAATATCACCAAGACTTCTTCATTTGTTTCCATATCACTGCCAAATAAATTGTTGAAATCTAGATGATGCTACCTTACACCAGATCGAAGAATCTGCCAACATGATGAAGGTCAATAGTAAGGGTACATTTTGTTTACTTTTATGTGTAGATTTATTGGAGGTTTATATGGACAAAAACTAAGAAACACTACAACATGTTGAATATTAATGCTTCGATTAGATAAATGTGGTTGTAACTAAACAATTATGTTACCGATCAATGTAATTGTGCACCGTGCAATAATAAAATTAAAATTTTTGTTTATTTTTCTGTTTTCATTTCAATCTTTGTGCCCATGATTTTTTAACACAATAACCTTGCAGATTTCTTGATTACATCAAATCACGGAAGTGAAACAATTTGATTATGAAAATAAATTGGAATTTTCAAAAGGTTCACATGGAGTATTTTACCTCAAGTATATTTTAGATTGTTATCGAAAATTTTAAATGGCTCTTTCACAAGTTCCTAAGAGTCCCAAAAGTATCCTCACCATGATTTCTCCATTCGCCATCATATTGCAGAGCTTGACAAGGGAGAATACCAGATCGATGAAGAGGGAGACCCTCATACTTTGTACTTATTCTAATATTTTTATTTTCGTTACAATTCGTTATTTTATTTTGGTTTTGGATAATTAATACTTTCGTTATGGAGAATAAAGGTGAAAATACTTTGGATAATGTGCTATGATAATCATCCTAGAAGTTTTTCATGTTAAACACTGTAAACAATATCACAATAAATTAATGATGTAACATACCCCTTTTTGTTGAAAAACACTTTATGTTGGAAACATTATGTTAATTTTTTATTGTAAAGTTTTATATTGGATAAGTGTAAAGTTTTAATTTGCACAATATTTTATTATTAAATAAATTAAGTAGGAGACAAACACCTAAGGGGACTGTTGAAAGAGTGTTTACTGACCCACTAGGTGGAATGGAATCTGGGGTAGAAGGAAATGGACAAGTGGCATCATCATGATGCAAATAACTAGTTGTTGGTATGTGGTCATAGTGCCCTAAAAGATGGGACTGGAGCTTGAGGCTCATTTATTGAAAATTGACCACTAAAGCCCTAGGCAGTCTATATAAGAGCCATCGAATTATGAACTGAGGTTCATCACTTTTCCTGACGAGGAAATTTACCTTCGGGTTTTGCTGTGCTTGCACCCAAGAGATTCAATGAGGGGATATGGTGAGTTTTTGATCATGGTGTAAGTCTGCCTGTTATACTGTTGATTGCAGAAGTTACATTTCTGAGTGCAAAAGTTACATTGTTGAGTGCAGAAGTTATACTATTGAGTGCAGAAGTTACATTATTGAGTACCTTGCTTCTACACAAAATATTCTACCTAGTGGTTCAATGAACAGGCTCGGGGGTCCAAAGGAGGCAAGTAGATTGGCTGCTTTTTCTGGAAAAGGTTGGGAGGAACAGGCCTCCTTAGGTGTTTGTCGGACCTATCTACAATTATAGGTTCTACTTGTCTTTTCTGATTTTAAGTAGTTAAATTATTATCTGCGGATATTGATTTAGTGTTTATAAGTTATCATCATACAGATGCATTTGTTTTAGTTCCTCACCTGGTTAGGTTTCTGCATAATAATGATTAAGTAAGGAAATGAATGAATAAATATCTTCTCTACATTTTTCCCCATACTATTTTTTGTATCGTACTCTATGTAACATCCCTCAAATTCGTCCCTTATTGCTATTATTTTTGTAAATGTAATTATGAATTATGTAAGCAGGCCCTGGTGAGGAGCTCAAGGCCAAGGCCCCACCAGCGGTACTTGGGAGTATCGTTATGTCTTTTTCTAAAAATTTACTAAGAACATGACACTACTTAAACAAAGTAACTAAACCCTCTGGGAAGAGAGGGAAATTGTCTTAACCTACAAAGACAATACTAAACCCTACCATGGGTGAGGGAAACCTATATCAAACCATTTACCACCGAAAGGTTATAAAGAACCCCTAAGACCTAATGGTCAACACTAGGTTAATTGTTTTATCCTAAGTAAACTACGATCCACCAGTAGAATATTTAAATTGCTAGGAAGCCACGTGATGATAGAACATCATCACTGGTGTCTTGGGCACTTAAAGAAACTTAATTTGCCTTTTTTAATAAATAAATAAAAAAAGTCCTCCTAAATCGAGGGGCGTTAGCTATGAGCTACAAGATTTTAGATAGCATCTATAACCCATTATTAGGATAAATTAATTATAAACTATTAGATATAAAAAAATTATTTATTTGTGGCATTAAGTGCCAAAGATTTTCCTTCATAAATTCTATTAAGAAACTAAAGTTTTCTTATTTTAAAGAAAACTCTTATAATCACCTTATTTTAAGGGTAGAGGAAAATTAGTTTTTTTGGATAGAAGTATATGTTTCCAACAAAGTATTAATATACTAAGATATATTGAGGACAAATATACATGCATATGAAACAAACCTTAATATAATTAAGAAGATATTCTATATGCAACTTTGGTGCACTCCCAAAGGGAGTTAGATAATTAATATATATTTAGCTTCAAAAGAGTTTTAATGAATTGTGACCTTAAAAACATGATAGATATATTGTTTAAAAGAATACGATGATTGTCATTTGGTTAGAACTCATTGAAAGGGCATTTCATGAGATATAAACAAATTTGAGCACGAATGAAGAAGTCGAGCCACGAAGGGGACACGAACCATTTTATAGGATTTGTTGTCGGCCACTTTTCTTTGAGGAAGTCGAGCCATAGTGACTAAGCTGAGATTACCTCCCACTTGGCGTGGTTTTTTAATTTAAGATTTCCAAATGACAGAAGGGAGTGGGAAACGTGTTGATACTATTTGAGAGATTTAAGGAGTCTTGTCTCCTTTATTAAGACGCCTCTCACCATGCGGGTGCCATCTGCCTTTAGCAAAACACATCAAACAAGTGGCAAGGGATTCACGTTTTGTTTGGGAATTGTCTCCTCCACGCGTACGGTGATGAGCTTATAAACATGCCACCTGCCTAACGGTTGGGGAGGCACGATGGTTCTTTATATTTTGTTCTGCATCGGCGAGAGGGGAGGGGACGATAGGAGGAGGTTAACTGAAGCTTGAAGTTTAGAAATCGACGGAAGTGGCGGCTTATGCAAAGAGAACAAGTGATGCTTGCGATCTCAGGTCGAAGGAAGAAGGGTTCCGATCCCTACAAGGGATAGCCTCTGCGAGAGGAAAGATGCAATCTTTGCACAAGATAGGGAGGTACCGTCTTTACTTATTTAGTTGTAGTTGAATACCTCTACGAACGAATCCTATGCACAGTCGAATCATTGTAATTTCCACTAGTATTACATTTTATATGAGCTACGTATGATATGAGTGTTGGATCCATCTTGGTTCTGCTATTTATATATATTATATATTTCAGTTTTCAAGGATATTTTAAGACAGCTCCAAAGGTAATAAAACTTCACTAGAGAAGCGATCTAGACCTTGGTGTAGATTCCTGTCTTAATCTCTGTCCATTTTAGCAGAAACGTGATCAAATAATCAGTGTTATCATATTAGGATGAAAGTATGAATGCAAAGTCATAAGTATGATCAAGGACGAGTGAAATAAATAAATATAAATAATATAGTTTTTATACAGAAATAGTAGTGGAAAATTATGTCAAAACTTACGGTATTGTCTTCGTTTGCCGATCACCTTACATATCTACAAGTAACAAATGTATGAAGGACTATATGTAGATACATGAAGCGGAAAGGTATGTTTTGAAATTATTTTGGAAGGATCATGGGGTCCGTTCCTTATAATTGATAAATGAAAATGTTGTGGTAGGAGTAAGTAAACCCTGCGATAAGCTCTTGAAGTTCAGTTTATAGTATTAACTAGTTGTTTTCTGCTTGAGGAATTATACATATAACTACATTGGTTTCAAAAATTATTTCTTTACACCTGTGTGTGGTACGAGGAATTCCTTTGAGAGGAAGGCCGCAGTAGGTGGATCTTTGCGTCATACCCAGATTTTAATTCTTGTTTACTTATGCGTTTTTCTTTTTAAGAGATGAGATATTAATAAAAACTAGGTAGGATCAATACGTAATTGTATGGATAATTAATGAAGCACTTTCTATGTTTTCTTTTATAGTTTATGCTCTCAAGAAAGAGTTGGGCAAAGATAGAACCGTACTCATAAGTCCTAACTTTGAGCTCTTAAAGTAAATATTCTAAAACTATGGATCATGTTGAGACAACACTACACCCATTCATAACTAGTATGAACCTTGGGTTTGAGACTAGAAGGATTAAAACAATTATAATATGTATGATAGAGACAAAGTAAAACGAGTGTATGCTCCACTAATCTTATAATACTTATGTCCTAGAAATCTTGATATTCATTTATTATATCAAATTTTTTTATATTTCTAAATCTCACAGTATAAGGGAATAATACTCATCATCCCCCACTCTTCCAAACATAGCCATTAACATCTACCAGTTAAATAGGAGCGGCACCCTTGATATTTTGAGCTTGAAATTAATGCTAAGGCACATGGGAAACATACTATTGTTTTTATGGTTTCCAATGCATATGGTTGATAGGTGTTACCTTAGGTTTGGATCCTCCTCGATCTTATAACTAATACGCTTCAAATTAATGGCACAATCTTCCTCATTCCCGCTCCAATTGCTTGAGCTACTTAGGTATGAGGAGAAGCTAAACCATTGAGCCATCATACATGGGATTCACAAATGCTTCTATGTGTCTTTCCTTTTGTTAGCACCAAGAAACTCCTATGCTTGAGACAGAAGGCTCAAGTGACATTGGAGACTCTAGAACAAATTATAGCGAGGTAAATCACCCAACGTTATCATTTCTAATTTAATATTTTCACGCCAAATCTTTGTTTTAGTTTTAGTTTTATTTTTGTTTTGATGCGGGAACAATACAAAGGTTCCAAAGGGTTTCGATATGCCTTTATGACCTTAATATTTGAGTGGATAGGCTCCGCAAACCTTCATTGGTAAAGACTTAACCCTCTCATATGTTCGATTGTCAATACAGATTAAAATAGCACAGTAGTAATAGAAGTCCGGTCTTTGTTCCTCTTTGTATTGGGATAAGCCACGGGTTCCACCCTTATTGGATTGCATATTTTCATAGACTTAGAGTTGCAGTCAATTTGTTATGAACCCCACTCATGATTTGTCCTTATGTTTTATTAGGTTCACATCCAACTATCCTACGGCATCAATGGTTCTTTAGGTAAATTCAATTTTCCCTTCAAATATATGTTTTTACAATGCAAATAGTTCATGCTAGAATTTGTATTAACTAATGTTACCAGTGATGTGGTTTAGTCATATTTTTTATCGGTTGAAGAGTGATCTTTCTCATCTCTGGAGTTGCTACAAGCATACATATGATCTTTTTCCATATGGTATTCACAACACCTTTGAGGATTCTTCGCTTCTAATTGATATTCTTATCTTTTAACGAGAGTATACATGTTATTTTTAACAAGTAGGGTTGTATACCAGAGTCCTCTATTGTATAGGAACTAATCAATGCTTACATTTGTCGTAGGCTAGGGTTTGAGTCCAACCCTCTTTAGTCAAAATAAGTTTTTCTCCGGATAGTTAAAATTTTGATTTCTTGTTTATAATTTTTAATAGAAGTAATATACTAAGAATTGATTGTTCATTTCATTGGCGTGTGAAGTAGCTCAAGGCCAGGTTACATTCCACTTACGTTCAACTTGGTGAAATGTATCTTTGAAGCTTTACTTCAACTTCGACTAAATAGGTGTAGTACTCACATAAATCTTTCTTTCTCAAACCCTCAAAGGTTTCTAATAGTATAAAGACTATTTCTACAAGATAATTAAAATATTTATGGCCTTTCAGCTTCATAGTTTATCTTAAGGGTTGAGTCTTAGGTTCTTCCCACTGGGGTTTGTAATATATTCAAAAAATTTACTTTCGATCCTGTAGAAGAGGATTTTTTTTTGGTTATATTCTTATTCATATGAACACCGGGTTTGTATACTTATTATGTTATAACTTATTGTTTAACTTCTATCTTTTGTTACTTGTATAAGTTGTTATCAGTCTTTTGGTATCATATTATTTTCCGGTTTGAGGTTTCCCTCACAGTCATATTTTGTTGCCCTATTCATGTTATACTTTTTAATATAGTTGTTTATTTCAAGATGGATCATATTTTTATATTCATCATATACAAAATTAACCGATCATGACATACAACCAATATTGTTACAATATAATCAATTTGGGAATACTACTCCTTGTCCCCCACTCTTGGCAGTCGTAAAAAAATTGGTTATTTGGGTTGTAAGAGAGGTTAGTGTATGTTTTTTTCCTTCTAATTTGTGATTGTTTAGGATTCTTGAGGTCAATCAACCTATCATAGGTTTTTGACTTATTTATTTTGAAATCTATTACACTTGATGCTTGATGCATCGAGGTCTAGTGGTGGCTACCTCCATTATTGTTTTCAACATCACAATATTTGAGAAGAGTTTTATATATTTTCATAATTCTTGATGCTCGTGGAATCAACTAATTTTCTTGTGATTGGAGTAAAATGACTTCAAGAATTTTTAATAAGAAAAAAATCCTTGACTAAAATCCTCTATGGATCACAACCACTTAGTGGGATTGGTAGTTTAATAGTTTTAGTGGAAGATTTCACCATCAAACAAGGGGTTGCTCTAATTAGAGCATGCAATGTTTCAAATCCAAATCGACCAAGTTTCTAAAGTATTACAAATTGAAAGATCAAAACCATTGACTTCTAGAAAACACACTCATATATCATATAGATACCCTTTGTGATAGCGTGTTAAGATTTTTAAGAGTGTGTGATATGTTTTATGGTATAGTTGGCATCGTAGTGTGTTAATGTTTGTATGAGTTTATGATATATTTTTAGTGTGAACTTTCTATTTAAGGGTACTAGCTCAATGGAAGAGCATATGCCTTATAGGAAAGAGGTTGGTGGTTCAATTACTATGTGCCCTATCAACATAAATCAAAGACTAATTAAATGATCATTTAACAACAATCAATGACTAAATAAATGACCAGTGAACAACAATCAATGACCAATTAACAACAATTAATAATTAAATAAATGACTAAATCTACTACCAAGCAATGATAATTAATGACCAAATAAATGACTAAATATATGACCAACTCATGAAGCAATTCAAGCAATTTATGACTAAGTGATAAATGACCAATTTGGTAAGGAGATAAGTGACTACTCATTTGTCACCAATGGTTACATGACCGAGTTTAGTCATTTATCGTCGATTTTTAGTCATTTTTTAGTCACCTATTACCCATTTTGTACCAGTGTCCAATTGGGATTACATGGCTAGTGTGCATATCGTTTTTGTTGAGCATTGGTTGTCATTGATGTCAACTAAAGATGATGTCAAGTGTTTGACTATCATTGATTCAACTAAAGATGATGTCAAGTGGTTGACTGTCAACTAATGTCAAAGAGGATGTCAACTAATTCACTCCGAGTGATTGATATCAGTTGAAGTCAAAGTGGAGAAAACATCCCTGTAGAAGTATGAAGAAGTATATGGAAGCCACTTTGAAGAAGTATATGCGTAGGATAAAGAAGAACATGAACACTAGAAACATATGCGCAAGTGGTGAAGGTGATATATATGTATGCAACTTTGGAGTATATCTAGAAGTGCATTCAGTCCGGAGAAGTGTGTTGAGGATACAACATGCATGATGAGTTTGAAGAAATACATAAGAAGATACATCATGCAAATCCAGTTTGAAAACTTCATGAAGATCTAGTTCAAGAAGGAACGCAAGTAATGTATCCTATAGCATGTGGTCAGAGCATAGAAGTCAAGTACACCAAGTCATACTCTCTCATATCAGCAAATCAAAGGAGTTGGTTGGACAATGATACATGTGCTCAAACAACCAAGGAATTGGTTGAACAAGTGGTACAAGTGTGCAGGTAATCCTGAGCATTGCTTGGTTAACGGTTGGAAGTGCGCAAGCATTTATTGGTTGGAAATTCCTAAAAACACACAAGCACAGTCAATCAAAAGATGCTTTTAGTAAGTGGAATGCGCACAAGTTCCTAGAAGGGTACAACAGTTGAAGACCATCTATGAGAAAATTCCATAGCTGATGGTACAACAGGTGTGCAATTCCCACAAGTGACGACAAGGCAGAGGACAAAGTCCCACCAAGTAGAAGTTGGTGTATGTGTAGAATCAACTAAGTATCAATATACCAAGTGTGCATTACCCACAAGTGATGAAGCGGCAAGGGTCAAAGACCCACTTAGAAGATGTTGGAGTATGCGCAGATCCCGCAAAGTATTAACATCAAGGGCGCATTACCCACAAGGGTTGCTACAACACAAGTCAAAGACGCATCAAGATGAAGTACAAGATTGCGCACATACCATAAGGCCAGGGTACATCAAGAGCGCAATGGTACACCACCAAGGTGTGAAGTCCCACTAAGTTGTGGACCATGAGGTAACTTGATACATCAGAGATGACACATCAATAGCGTTGTTGATGACGTGTGGAATATGAACAATCCGTGAAGTATGGAAGAAGGGATGCCACAACCAACTTGTGAACATACAATATGTGCATGACATGTATAAATAGAGATTCAAGTTGGAGAGTTGAGGTTAGATTTATGGTGAAATCATAAGAGCTTCAAGTGCAAATTTCAGTTTATTTTTCTAGGAATAAAGGGGCTCGTGGACATAATAGATTATCTAGCGAAGAGCCGAATGCGCACATGCAGCAGAACGAAGTTTTGATGGTGCATAGAATGATGTTGTAAATCTGTGATGGATGCGCAAATACTGAAAGGAAGAAATATTGAACAATGCGCAAGTGCTTGATGTTTCGAAGGACAATACTACAATCAACACGTAGATAGTCACAGATGTTGTAGAGACATAAGCGTAGAGACATAACCAAATTTTATTAGAAATTGCACAGATGTCTATATGATGAATATGAACAGAAGTGAAAGTGTGCGAAGTTGAGAACTCCATCTGATGCACAACAATAGAACATCAACAGAATATGATAGGCACATCATGATGCAGATGATCTGAGACAAGTGTGTTAAATTGAACGGACCAATTATTTGATGCACAGGATATCGTAGATTATCTGAGAGATTGCAACACTTATTTAGAATGGACACATCAGAAAATGTGTAGTTCCTTTTGTTACTAGTGCTTCATTTTTTTAACAGAAAACTATCAATTGGAAGCACAATATCAGTTTATCAATGCAGTCATGCAAAATGGATCATTGAACCAGAAATGTATACTGAAATATCAGTAGAGCACACAATACAAGAAGTAATTCATCAGCATAAGTATGATTTGAGAAGTTTGAGAAATCAAGTGATGTATGCAATGCAGTGACAGAGTACAGTTTGCATACGAAGTGGCACACAACAAAATTATCATTAGAAGATTTGAAGAAGTGTGCAGAGTTGAAGTTTAGTAAGGCAGTAAGATATATTGGACATCAGGGTGTTTGGACGAAAAAAGGAGACAAGGAGTCATAGATTCCTTCGGGTGTGATCCTGTAAATCAAAGTAGACAGGGGGTTAGTGCCTCCTTCCAATTGGTGCTAGAGAAAACATAGGGAGTGGAAGATTCCTTCAAGGTGGTGCCTATAAATCCAGGTGGTTGGTGCCTCCTTCTAGCTGGTGTTGGTAAACACAGGAATTTGGTACTTCCTTGAATGTATTGTTTCTCACTATAAAGAAGCATTCTGTGGTTTTTTCCTGTTTGGGTTTCCACATAAAATTCTTATGTGTTATGTGTTGTTCATGTGGTGCTTATATGTGTGGATGTTTATTTACTGATGCATTTAACGGAAAATAAAGACTAAGTAAAAGGATAATATGTTAAAGAAGGTAAAAATTGTTGATAACTACATTAATATTGATTCACCCCCCCTCTCATCATTAAATCGATTCCAACAGTATTCTAGTTCACCCTGAACAAGGTCAGGTGCATTAATTCGCCACCGTAATGGGGTTGGATTAGTATTCTCAAGAGGATCACATTGTTGCCACTAATTATAAAGGTGGGTTGATTGGTTAGCCACCTTAAACTACTAAGTTTAAAATACAAAATAGAAGAAAAAGCTCAAGCAGACAATTCTAGGGCCAACTAGACACGCACCACTACAAATGTCTTTACTGATAAAAAATCTAAGAAACAAAAATCAACTCCACTCTCCCAAAATCCACATTAGGGTGGTTAAGGTCCTCATTTGATTAGTGAACTGTTGAATAGAGAGCCTTCCAAAGACTAGTCTTAAGGAAATGAAGTCATATTATCTAACTAGGGAAGGTACAAAAGAGACAATTATGGTAACCCTCACACAGTAATTACCTAAGGGGTAAGTACCCACACCAAGGTGAATACCCTCCAAAGGATTTGAGGCAAATATTATGCGTTTTTCTCGAGTACCACAGGTATTTCCCACTTTCTATCACCCGTGGATGTCCTGGGAAAAGCCTAAGCTTATCACTTCACAATCGATAGCTGGGGGTAATAGTTGTGGATCAAGATTATGCATATGGGTAGGAATGTGGGACTAAGTTCTTGACCCAAATATCTAGAGAAAAGTGGTGTCACCCTGAGGACTTCCACTTCAATCCAATTCCCTTGTACACATGATAATCCCACCAAACAAGTGAAGTGGGGATATCTATCCTATTTGCTTAACTTAACCATAGTTCTTGACACATGTGTAAGATGTGATTTCTCGGAAAATGCTCCTTTCTACTAATTTATTTATCTCTCTTTATTCAAATCCTAGTTTCATTTAGGTGGCCTTGGAGAATTTACTCTAGAGCCTTACACCAAAGCCATAAACTTTTACTAATATATGTTTTAATGTATGTTTCTTACTCAAGATTATGGAGTGAAATCGTTATGATGTTCTTGAGTCAAATGAAAAGAAATATCAAATAATGTGAAATGCAATTTCAATTTTCATTTGATGAATAATTTTGAGCTTCAACGAAGGGAGATTTTACTTATACAAATCAAATGCAAAGCATAGAATTTACCATAAAACACTTGAAATGTAAAAATAGATGCATTCACTTTCACAATGCAAATACACAAATTCATTTTCACAATGCACAATATTCAATGGGTAAATTCACAGTTCACAGTAAACTTAATGGGTATATTCACAATGCATAGTAAATTCAATGGGTAATTTAATGATGTAGAGTAAATTCAATAGGTAAATTCATTTTTTACTCAATGTAAGATGCAAATTCATTTTTTTCTCAGTTCAAATATAAAAATAAAATTTTTTCTTTGCTTGATTCAAATACAAAATCAAATTTGTTTTTAACTCAATGTAAAAGGCAAATCCAATTTTTGCTCAATGTAAAACACAAATTCATTTTTTTATCAATTGAAATACCAAACTCAAATTCATTTTTTCTCAATTCAACTTCTAATTCAAATGCAAATGGTTTTGTTAATGCACATGAAAATGCAAAATGCCCAATCAAATCCAAAGGTGGGAGCAAGGGTGAAAACTGCCCAGCAATGCAATGAAATTGCCCAGCCAAAGCCAAAGGTGGGTGCAAGGATGAAAACACCCAACAATGCAATGAAAATTCCCAACCAAAGCCAAAAGGTAGGTGTAAAGATGAAAGCTCCCAACAGTGCAATGAAAACACCCAAATAAAACACCAAGGAAAGGTGGAATGCCTAAGTAAAACACCCAAGAAAGGTACAACACCCACGAAAGGTAAAACTCCCAAGTCAGAAACCCAAGAAAGGTGAAATGACCAAGAAAGGTACAACACCAAGGAAAGGTAAAACACCCAGTTAAAGGTAGAACTGTTGCTTAAAAATTCAATGATAGAAAAATTCAAGCAAAGAAAACCTAGAAAATGGATCCCCAGTATGGTTGCCATTGCTGTTGAAGGGAATTCATGCTTATTTTGCAAGCATGCTTATTTTGGAAGCATTCCCCTTAGTGAGTGGATTTAGCTCACCAACATTCCAAGGATAAATCCATATTCACCTCTTCCCTCATACATGTACATAAAATATATGAGAAGATCGAGAAAGAGAGCATGGTAAATCGCAGCTTGTCCTTGGCCAGCTTTGTGCAAGAGTCATTTGCTCCTTGTTGGAAATACTGATAGGGGGGGCGAATCAGTATTTAGCACTTTTTACCATTTCAAACATTAATCACATCAATTAAACATTAATCATTAAGAACACCATTCATCATCATAGTGCACGAGAGATTTTACGTGGAAACCCAAACGAGAGAAAACCACGAAATGTATTTCTTATATAATATAAAGATTACATTCAGTGTGTTTACTAGCACCAACTGGAAGGAAGCCCCAAATACCTGATTTTCTAGCACCAACTGGAAGGAGGCTCCAACCCCCTAGTTTATCAGCTCCAACTAAAAGGAGGCTACAACCCCCTGAGATCACAAGCTCCAACCTATCCTTGCCCCGTCTTGCCTCCTTGATATGAATAAGAGAATAAATATCTGACTGTCACTATCTTTGTCTTTATCCCTCTCACTGTAATTGTCAAACTGTCACTATCAGTGCCACTGTCATAATGTCTCTGTCTTTATCCTTGTCACTATAATTGTCAAATTGTCACTATCAGTGCCACTATCATACTGTCTCTGTCACTGTCTTTGTATCACCGTCCTTATCATTGTCACTGTATCAAGTTGTGCATGCCTCAAGTAAAAATTTCAATATTTACCAGAAACAATCATCCAAATATTTCATTTACAAATTCAATCTTTTACATCAAATCAAGCCATAGATATTACACATAATACCATGGTTTATTCATAGAAAACCATTAAGATCTAGGCCAAGATAACAACAATATTTATGCCAGGATAACATCAAGATCTATTCCAAGATAACCACCATTAGAGATTCCATAACATATTCAATGGCTTCACATACCATACCAATATCAAGGATGAACTCTATCCATGAGAGACATATGCCATTACAAGAGAAACCAACAAGCATCAACCATACCTTTGCCAAGATCATAATTTCAAGAGCATATAAAAAAAACAAAAAACCTTCTAGATCATGTCATCACATATCCATCACATCAATCTTTCCAATGAGCCAAGAAGATTGTAATTCTGATACCTTATTAGAAAGATATGCAAGTTTTCGTCAATCTTCTTCTCTTGATGACTACTGCAAAATTCGGCCCTAGTTGACTGTCGACCTTGTTCAGTGTACTTTAGGCCTATATCACTATTGTTCACTGCTGAAAATTTCACCCTATATCATATCATCACATATCCCTTTCAACAAGATTTCCAATGAGCCAAGAATTTTGTGATTCCAATACCGTATGAAAAAGTTATGTAAATTTTCGTAAAACTCCTTCACTTGATCACTACTACAAAATTCGGGCCCAGTATTTCGTACATTTTCAAAAGAGAAGAGAGAGCTTGAATGATGATAAAATGAGATATTTTCTCTTCTATTTATACACTTCATCATGCCTTGTAGCTTCTTCTAAGGGCTTTTTAAACTTATCCTTAATTTGTGGATCTCCATATTGTAAGGGGGTCTAGTCAAGGAGTTAGTACCCCACTTCAAGAATCCATCATGACATGCCGTGTCATAAATTGAATATCACTCCATCTATTCCTAAAGTGATCATAGTATTACTTGTCCACATCATCATACTTGATTGACATGTCATTATTTTTTGCGAGGTTCTGTGTCACTTCATGTGGTCCAATGGACCAAAGTACCACAACTTTCGTGGTCATGTGAACCAAACATCATTATTTTGGGGATACTTCAAGCTTCACACCAACTTGCTTTGGACCAACTTTGGGGACTCTTAAGGGCCTTCTCCACCATGGGTCATGTAGCCCCAAACTCATCGACACGTGTTTAGGGGTTTCTTCACCTTTTACTTCAACATTTCGTGGGGGAAACCTTATGGACTTCTTTACGGTTTTGGTCCATATGTGTACATCACAAAGTGTCTTCCCATGAGGTCCATGCACAACCACTACGCCATAAGGGGACCACTTTGGAGGACATATACATATAGAATCTCCCCCTTTGTCATTGATAGAAACCATCATACTCCCCCTAGGACCATGTTCCCCTATCTTCATTCTTCTCCCCCTTTCTTCATGCTTATGTTATTTCTATCCCCCTTTGACATAAATGGAAAAGAGTGACTCCCCCTAACAATATCTCTCCCCCTTTTATAGTATTTAATCAATTTGGTGTTGAAATTACTGCTAATCCCTGTCGAAGATACTCAAATGTCTCTCTTGGAAGTGTCTTTGTAAAGATATCTGCAATTTGTTCCTTTGTCCCAATATATTCCATCTTGATATTCTTTTCTGCAACATGTTCCTGTAGAAAGTGATACTTGATAGGAATGTGTTTTGTCTTACAATGCATAACTGTATTTTTTGAAATACTTATAGCACTTGTGTTGTCACATAGAATCGGAATAGGATCATCATATGTCACTTGAATGTCTTGTAGAGTTTGCTTCATCCAAGAATCTAAGTACAACATGATGCAAATGCAATATATTATACTTCCTTGTGGATAAAGATACCGAGGATTGCTTCTTACTTAACCAAGATACTAAACAATCTCCTAGGAAGAAAGCTGCTCCACTTGTGCTTCTTCTTTCATCAATGCTTCCTGCCCAGTCTACATCTATGTAGGCAACCAATGTCAACTTGTTTCCTTTTGGATACCATAGTCCGAAGTCATTTGTTCCTTGAAGATATCTAAAGATCATATTCACTGCTAAAAGATGTGTTTCCTTTAGAGCTTCCTAAAATCTTGCAACTAGTCCAACTTCCTGCATAACATTCGGTCTTGAGGCTGTCACATAGAGAAGACTACCAATCAATGATATGTAACGCCTTTGATCCACTTCCTTGGATTCATCATCTTTTCTTAACTTGCATCCTATAGCCATAGGATTAAAGTTACATGTTTGCAGTCTTCCATTCTGAATTTCTTCAACATTTCCTTGAAATACTTGGTTTGTGAAATGCAAATGCCATCATCTAGTTGAGATATTTGGAGTCCTAAGAAGAAATTTAACTCTACAAGCAAGGAAATTTCAAATTCACTTTGCATATCCTTGGAAAAATGTTGACTCATCCTATAATCATCACTTCCAAAGATGATGTCATCAACATACACTTCAACAATGATCATAATGTCATGATCAAACTTAATATATAGATTATTTTCCACATTACCCCTTTTGAAGTCTTGTTGTTGCAAGTATCTGTCCAAGTTGGAGTACCAAGCTCTAGGAGCTTGCTTCAAGCTATATAAATCTCTTTTTAGTCTGCACAGATAATCTTTGTTTTCTGAAATTTGAAACCCTTTTGGCTATTCAATGTAGACTTCTTCTTCTAGGTCCCCATTCAAAAAAGTTGATTTTACATCTATTTGATATACTTTAATGTCTTTGGAGCAAGCATATGTCAATATCATTCTAATAGCTTCCATTTTGGCTACTGGTGCAAATGTTTCTTCAAATTCTATTCTTCAACCTCAGCATATCCTTTGCAAACCAATATGGCCTTGTTTCTGATTACTTGTCCATCTTCATTCAACTTGTTTCTGAAGACCCACTTGGTGCCAATCACATTCTTGTCCTTGGGTCTAGGAACAAGTTCCCATGTTCCATTTTTCTTAACTTGAGCTAGTTCTTCTTCCTTGGCCTTAACCCAATGTTCATTTGTTCTGTCTTCCACAAAGATGCTTGGTTCAACTGTGGATAGCAAAGAAAAATTACGTTGTTCTGACTTCTGGGATTTTATTCTACTTCTAGTTTCTATTCCAACACTCTTTTCTCCAGTGATTAGTTCTGGAGGATAATTCTTCTGAATGCGACAATTAGGTGTCTTGAAAGGTGTTTAAACATTTTGTTGATTTATGGAAGGAGTATGAATATTTTGCTGACTATTTTCTTATTGTTCTTCCTCTGGTTTCTCTTCTTCTTCTTCTTGTTCTTCTTCCTCTTATTCAAATTTTGGTTCTTGAATTTCAGGTTCTTCAAAGTTGTTTGAATCTCTATTTTCCTTCTTTGTCTTTGGAAAGCTAATTTCATCAAATTTCACATTGATGATTTCCACTATCTTGTTGAGTCTTAGATTATAACACTTGTATGCTTTAATTTTGCAAGAGTACCCAACGAATATGCCTTCATCTACCCGAGAGTCAAATTTTCCAATATTCTTATCATCCCTTTTTATGTAGCATTTGTTTCCAAACACTCTGAAATGTTTGAAATTGGATGGTCTACCTTTCCATATTCCATATGTTGTTTGATCACTATTAGTTCTAAGTAGTGCTTTGTCCAATATGTGAATAGTTGTATGTACTGCTTGCACCCAAAAGATATCACCTATCTTGGAGTCATTTATCATAGTTCTGGCCATTTCTTATACAGTTCTTTTTTTCCTCTCAACAACTCCATTTTGTTGAGGTGTTCTAGCTACTGAAAATTCCCTTTCTATTCCTTGTTCTTCACAAAAATCCCAGAATTCATTTGAAGTGAACTCACTACCATTAATCCGATCTTAAGGTCTTGATTTTCAAATCAATTTCATTTTCAACCATTTCCTTGAATATCTTCAAACATTCAAATTATTTTTATTTCTTGTTAAGAAAGCACACCCATGTCATCCTTGTATAGTCATCAATGAGAAACATGAATTAATGCTCACCATTCAGTCCTTTGGTATTCATTGGCCCACATAGATTTGTGCGAACAATTTGCAGCGACTTTGTAGTGACATGTTATTTGTCTTGAATTCAACCTTTGTTTGTTTCCCATGCTGCCAATGCTTGCACAAAGTGTTGATTGGTTTTGTAATTTGTGGCATTTATTTTACAACTTGCTTCTTATATAGCTTGACAATATTGTCAAAGTTAATGTGACCCATTCTCTTGTGCCAAATCCAACTTTCATCTTCCTTACCCAAACAACATTTTTCTTTCCAATTTCATTCAATATGTATATGTTGTTTGGACTTCTAGTTGTTGTTGCCACAATTCTACCTAATCCTTTTTGCCTAATTTTACATTCTTCTGAATTGAATAGGAGTGTGTGTCCCTGGTCACACATTTGGATTACACTCAACAAATTATGTTTCATGTTTTCAGCAAGTAGAACATTTTCTGCCAAAGCATCTTCATTCCCAAGACTAATTGTACATTTTCCCATCATCATGGTTGAGTTGTTATTGCCGAATGTGATAGAACCCTCCTTTTCTTTCCTTAACAACACAATTTTTTTTTGTCACCTGTCATATGCTTTGAACATCCACTATCAAGACACCATTGAATTGTACTACTTTGAGCTTGTATAGCTAGTCCACATTCATCCATCTGCAATTCTTTTTGCTTCTTTATCCAAGTTCTCTTATGTTCTGGAAACTGTCTGGTTTCCTTTGATGATATTTTCATCCCACTTCTACAATTTTTTGATGTGTGTCCAAAGTTGTTGCATTTGTAGCATTTAATTTCATACTTCAGGGCTCCAAATCTATTGTAACTTCTTTCAAAATCCTTACGAGGCTTCTTCTCATGATTCCTGAATTTTTCATAGCCATTTCTATTCCATGTGTTTCTACCTCCTTAATATGCTCTACAATTTACAGCTTTATGCCCAAAATTATTGCAAGCATAACACATGCCAAAGAAAATGTTTTGGTACCTGGATGTAGGAGGTCTTCTAGTTGGTGCAGACCCTTTCAAGTTAGGATATTGAAACTTTGTTATTGCTGGTGGTTTCCTCCATGCACAATCCTTTTCAAGAATCTTCTCTGTCATTGGTATCTATAAATCCTTCTTTTGAGGCTCAGGACCTTTCACAGCATCTGCATAACTTCTTTGTCTTTTTTACCTTTAATCATCATCGAGCTTGAACCCTCATCGTTTTGTTTGTATCCAAGACCATATTTATCATAGAATGGGCTTTGGGTACTAATAATTTCATCCAGTATTTTGGTGTTGTTATTAAAGTTTTGTCGAATGTCCTTCTTTTGAGATTCCTCTCTGAGAGAAACTATTTCTGCTTCCATCTCTTCCTGTATCTTGTCCTTTTTTTCCAATTTTTTCTAAGTGTTTCTTCAATGACTTTGGCTTCTTCCAACTGAATATTCATATCCATAAATATCTTCTTTGCCTCTTCGGGGTCGCTACCGAAGCTTTCCTTCAGTTCATCGAACTCCCTTTTGAGTAACTTGTTTTTCTTCCTTTCTTTCTTCAGATCACTTAAGGCAATGATCAATTATGCTTCAAGATCTACTTCTCCTTCCACATAGTCTTCCTCATCATCATTAACATTTTCTTCTAATGCCATGAAGAGCACCTTTCCAAAATCATCATCACTGTCATCCTCTTCATCGAAGGAGGAACTATCCTCTTTTGAATAGAGACTCTTCTTTATCACAAATTTCTTGTTCCTTTTATGATATCTCTTTTATTTATTGGGAACATCTTCTTCATCATAATCAGACCCTTTTGCATAAGGACACTTGGAAGAAAAATGACCAATTTTACCATAGTTAAAACATATGAGAGGAAGCTTACCTTTGTACTTTCCAATTCCTCTTTTCAACTTTGTCACGAAGTTTGCAACTTCTTCATCGTCTGATTCATCTTTACAGGTAGAGCATGAACATGATTTTTACGTTTGCTTTTTCTACGTTGTCTTCTTGGAATCCTTGAAAGTTGCTTCCCTTCTAGTAGAATTCTCTTGTTCTATTCTCATTTCATATGCTGTAAGAATTCCATGTAATTCATCCACACTTAAACTATCTAGATATTCTCTTTATTCTAGATTTGAAATCTTAGAATCAAACCTTAATGGAAGAGATCTGAGAATCTTTTGAACAATTACCGAATTTTCAATCTTTTCTCCAAGGCCCCTTATGGTGTTCACAATTTCGTCTACTCAAAGAAAATAAGCCGCAATGTCTTCATATTCCTTCATTTTTAGATGTTCAAATTGTCTTCGGTAAGTTTGCATCTTAGCTCCTTTGACTTTGGAATTTACTTCATACACATTCTTAAGCTTGTCCTAGATTTCTTTTGCAGAGGTACAATGCATAACCTTTAAAAATTATGAACCCGCTAAGCCTCCAAGAATAGCACTCATGGCTCTTGAATTGCATTCATAAAGTCTTCTTTCAGTTGTACCTACAGGTGGATATGTCTTTGGTGTATTGTATCCATTTACTACACTCTGTCAAACATCAAGCCCAATTGACTGCAAGAATAGCTTCATCCTTATGCTCCAAAAAGCATAGTTCATTCCATCAAATAATGGTGATCCAAGCTTAGAATATTTTGCATACTTTTCCATGATGATCTTCCTTTCAGTGGTTAGACTGTCTTGAAGGAACCGACTCTGATACCAATTGTTGGAAATATTGAGAGGGGGGTGAATCAGTATTAAGCACTTTTTATCATTTCAAACATTAATCACATCAATTAAACATTAATCGTTAAGAACACCATTAATCATCACAGTGCACAAGATATTTTACGTGGAAACCCAAACGGGAGAAAACTAGAGAATGCTTTTCTTATATAATATAAATATTACAATCAATGTGTTTACCAGCACCAACTGTAAGGAAGCTCCAACTCCCTGATTTTCTAGCACCAACTAGAATGAGGCTCCAACCCCCTAGTTTATCAGTTTCAACTGAAAGGAGGCTACAACCCCCTGAGATCACAGGTTCCAACCTGTCCTTTCCTCGTCCTACCTCCATGATATGAATAAGAGAATCAATCGATGACTATCACTGTCTCTGTCTTTATCCTTGTCATTGTAACTGTCAAACTGTCACTATCACTGCCACTGTCATAATGTCTCTGTCTGTGTCCTTGTCACTGTAACTGTCAAACTTCCACTATCACTGCCACTATCATACTGTCTCTGTCACTGTCTATGTATCACTATCCTTATCATTGTCACTGTATCAAATTGTGCATGCCTCAAGTACAATTTTCAATATTTCCTAGAAACAATCGTCCAAATATTTCATTTAAATATTAAATCTTTTACATCAAATCAAGCCATAGATCTTACACATGATACCATGGTTTATTCATAGAAAACCATCAAGATCTAAGCCAAGATAACAACAATATCTATGCCAGGATAACATCAAGATCTATTCCAAGATAACCACCATAAGAGATTCCATAAGATATTCAATGGCTTCACATACCATACCAAGATCAAGGATGAACTCTATCCATGAGAGACATATGCCATCACAAGAGAAACCAATAAGCATCAACCATACCTTTTCCAAGATCAAAATTTGAAGAATATATAAACAAACCAAAAGAAATTCTAGATCATGTCATCACATATTCATCGCATCAAGCTTTCCAACGAGCCAAGAAGTTTGTAATTATGATACCGTGTGAGAAAGATATGCAAGTTTCTGTCAATCTTCTTCTCTTGATGATTGCTGCAAAATTCGGCCCTAGTTGACTGTCGACCTTGTTCAGTGTACTTTCAGCCTATATCATTATTGTTCACTGCTATAAATTTCACCCTATATCACATCATCACATAGCCCTTTCAACAAGCTTTCCAACGAGCCAAGAATTTTGCGATTCTGATATCGTATGAAAAACGTTATGCCAATTTTCGTTAAACTCCTTCACTTGATCACTGCTACAAAATTCGGCCCCAGTATTTTGTACATTTTCAAAAGAGAAGAGAGATCTTGAGTGATGATAAAATGAGATATTTTCACTTCTATTTATACAGTTCATCATGCCTTGTAGCTTCTTCTAGGGGCTTCTTAAACTTATCCTTAATTTGTGCATCTCCATATTTTAAGGGGGTCTAGTCAAGAAGTTAGTACCCCAATTAAAGGATCCATCATGACATGCTGTGTCATAACTTCAAGATCACTCCATATATTCTTAAAGTGGTCCTTATGACTTGTCCACATCATCATACTTGATTGACACATCATTATTTTTTTGCGAGGCTCTGTGCCACTTCATGTGGTCCAATGGACCAAAGTACCACAACTTTCATGGTCATGTGAACCAAACATCATTATTTTGGGGATACTTCAAGCTTCACATCAACTTGCTCTGGACCAAATTTGGGGACTCTTAAGGGCCTTCTCCACCATGGGTCATGTAGTCCCAAAATTGTGGACACGTGGACCAAACATCATTATTTAGGGGTTTCTTCAACTTTTACTTCAACAATTCGTAGGGGAACCTTAGGGAATTCTTTACGGTTTTGGTCCATATGTGTACATCACAAAGTGTCTTCCCGTGAGGGCCATGCACAACCGCTACGCCATAAGGGGACCGCTTTGGAGGACATATACATATGGAATTTGACATCAATGACAACTTTATTCAACACTCCTATTCAAGCTCCATAGTTTCACTCATAGATCTACACACAAAGAAGACAACGAACACCTTTCTCATAACAAGATCAACAAATTAAATCCATATGCATAAGATGTTTAAGCATAAAATCTCAAACATGACAAATAATCCATAAAAACAAAGGGGTTTTGGTGAGGATAAAAGGAGATATATCTATACTAAAAAATCAAAGAAGCTACAACAAATGGAATACATGTCAATCAATGTTGTACCTCCTTCACTAGAGTCAAAGTCCTCCTCTTAGCCACAAGTGTTGGTCCACTGATACAAGAACTAAGTGAACTAACTCTTCACTCAACAATGAACTCTCAAGCCAAAATATATACTCTCGGAGATTTCTCGAGCATAACAATGCTTTCACTTGGAATCTCCCCCTTCACCTAGCCTCTAACCTCTTATTTATAATATTTTTACAATGGTAAGTTGAGCCCATGAGTTTTGCACAAATCCCAATATTTTAATTTGCACCCACTCTTTTAGCTTGCATTCACCTTTCTAGCTTTTATGTAAGCAAATTCAATGCAATATGAGGTGGAAAACTCATATGGGTAGAATAAATTTAGGGTACCAAATATTCATATAACATATTCATAAATATTTGTATGAAGTTATATAATAGATTCCTAGATTCCAAGTTATTGTTGCTCTACATGAAGTTAACATAAGTGATATTTTTGGATTTGATTATCATAACCTTTGTTTTGTCAATATTAATAATCATACATGTATTAGAGAAAAAACCTTTGAAAATTTTTAGTTGCTTGTCAATCATAAAGACTCCTCACCTTAAGACTAATATTTTTAGCATAAAGACACAGGATGACGACTATACTAGCTAGAGTAGCCCAACACAACTTGCTACTTCCAAACAACCCTCTAACGTGTTGATGTATATGCCAAAAAGGATAGGGTACAAGGGACAACCATTCTTAACCCATATATTACAATTAATTTATTTGACCAATAGCCTTCAATGTTCCTAAAATAACATTTTTGTACAATCTTATTGCAACAACACTCAACTCAAAGGAACTTTTAGCTCTTCTAATATATTCCAAATATTAGTTTTGGAGGCTATGTCAAATGCTTTTGTAAAGTCCATGAAACAACACCAAAAAATGGTTTTGTTATATAGCATAATATAATTATAATTAGGCTAATAAATCATAAATTAATCAAGTCAAATATTTTTAATAATAATAATATATGATAAATAATTAATGTCAATATGAATTTATGTATTAGTTGATAACTAGCACAACCACAATAGTAGCATTCATATACTTAATATAAATTTTTATCATTTTATATACATTAATATTGTTATACTAGTGCAAAAAATAAAGACATCACAAATGCATATATCTTTACACAAAGAACTTAAAGTTAAATGGGCAGAGTTCCACTTTAAAAGGGATTTTTTTTTATTTTTTAAAAAGGACATGTGAAGATGCTCATAGATTGAGTTACACATTCCTCTATTGGGATGTAGAATGCTCATCATTGGTACATAAAGAGTAATCATATTTATAACTTTACCACGTTATTATCAATGTAAATGTATTATTTTATACCAAACACATTAATATAATTATATTAGTGCAAAAATAAAGATATATATATATATATATATATATATATATATATAAAATAAAAAATAAAATAAAATAATAATTTATTAATAAAAAATTATAGGTTTTTTTTTTAATTTTATATTTCATTCTTACTTTGCATATAAATAATTTTATATAATTTTTTTTACTATCTTTCACAACACAAACTTGTGGGAATACATTTAACTACAACTTTGTTTGATAGATAATGAAGTTGTACTATTAACACGTTACCATATATATTTTGATAGTTCATGTTGTATGTTGTTTAGTGATAGGATTAAGCAAAACATGTTTAAAATTAGATAGGAGATTATTGCTATTAACACTTATCATATATATTTTGATGGTTCATATTGTTTAGTGATATGATTAAGCAAAATATGTTTAAAATTAGATAAGAGATTGTTGGAATTTGAATTTCCAGAACAAATTCAAATTCCAACAATCTCTTATCTAATTTTAAACATATCTCCTCTCAGAAACTTTCCGTCGCTCTTGAGAAACTCAATATATCCCAAGGATCCGAGAAGGCTCTTGCTATGGAGCAGACGTTAGAAGAATGTGAGACTCCTGCGATTAGTGGTGAGAGCAAATACTGCGCAACATCGTTGGAATCCATGATTGATTACTCGACATCTACAGTGGGGACCAACGACGTGACTGTGTTATCAACGAATGTAGAGAAGGGGCAGCAATATACAATCACTGGGTTTCCTTTTCGAAGTAAATCCGGGGCCAAGTCGGACGATGAGATCATGGGTGACCCTTCCCTATCGTCAATCTTTTTCCTTGAGAAGGAATTGCAAAGTGGAACAAAAGTGAATCTGCAATTTCTGGAGAGATCAAGCAGCCGTGACAGTAGAGTATTCTTCCTTCCACGTCGTTTGGCCGAGGCTATTCCGTTCTCCTCTCAGAAACTTTCCGTCGCTCTTGAGAAACTCAATATATCCCAAGGATCCGAGAAGGCTCTTGCTATGGAGCAGACGTTAGAAGAATGTGAGACTCCTGCGATTCGTGGTGAGAGCAAATACTGCGCAACATCGTTGGAATCCATGATTGATTACTCGACATCTACAGTGGGGACCAAAGACGTGACTGTGTTATCAACGAATGTCTGTGGCTTTCCTGGGTTTCCTTTTCGAAGCAAATCCGGGGCCAAGTCGGTGGCTTGTCACAGGCAGACATATGCATATGCTGTGTACTACTGCCATGAAACAGAGCACACAAGCACCGCGCGGGTGTCTCTGAAGGGCGAAGATGGCAGTCGTGGAGAGGGAGTTGCAGTGTGTCACACAGACACCAGCGGGTGGAATCCTCAACACAAGCCCGGCGGTGCAGCTGTCTGCCACTTCATTCCGAACGACCACATCGTCTGGCTTCCCGCCAACTAGCTGCTACATGCCATCATCCGCTTACTACTCATTTCCATGTCTTATATTGTACACCGATCCAGTACGGTCTAATACGTACGTATTTATGCTATAATATAATTAAGTGTGCCAACTATATGACTGCCATTTACTCTTTCCCGTGAGAAGGAACAGCAGGCGTATTTAATAAAAGGATTTGAATTCTGGACTGTAAATATTCATCCCTTTGTCGCTGGAAAACATTTACTTGGTTACCGAATCTATTTTATTTATTTACGTATTGTCTAAAATTGTTGTGATAAAGCCACGTTCATATTACTCATAGCCGAGCAACCATAGAGGGACGACGTATATTGAAAGAAGCCACGTTCATATGGCTCATAGCCGAGCAACCAGAGAGGAACGACGTACATTGAAAGGTTAATATCTTTTTTGGCATGTCCTTGCCATTCAATATATCTCGACGATATTGTTTCCCTTTTTAATTTTTAATTTATTCAATTTCATATCCCTTTTTAATTTTTAATTTATTCAATTTCAAAAGATATTTCTTAACCAGGATTTAAGAATTTAGATAAAATTGATTTTAAAAAGTAAAACTATTAAAATTTTAAAAAGAGTAAAGTTTGTAACAATCTCAGATTACAAAGACATAAGCACTCAACCCATAACAAAAAATAATGTTAAGTTCATCAACACAGTGAGTAATCTATAATAGTAATCTCAACACTATAGATTACTACTATATCTGGAATATATAAGCAATTTGAAAAAATATTTCTGCAATAATATCAATCAAAACAATGATTATAATGACTCTTAAAGTGCACAAACTACTTGTGAACAAAAGTTTGCTTTCATGCCACGTGCTCTTGCAACAAACTCTCAGTTTTAATCTTTTATTTTATTTTTATTAAAAAATCATTATAGGAATTCATTATAATCAATTTACATCCATTTTAACCTAGAATATGTGATGTATGAATCTATATTAATCGTCTATTTATCAAGTAATGAGAATGATCAAATCCATGAAGGTGTTTTTTATGGTGCAAAAACCATAAAACAATTCACAACTATAAAGATTTAATCTTTATCTTGAAGAGATCAAATCATTTTCAACACTTAATGAATGTTGAGTTAACATAAATCTACACTAGTTATTATTATTATAATGTGAATGCAAAAAATATTAACATTACACTTATTCATTAGTGACATTTCTTTTTCTATATTTAATTGTAAATGCATCTTTAAAGACAATTCATCCAAATCCAAATTTAAGTTGTAGTATTTTTTTTCAATTTTATTTTAAAATTGTCAAAGTAATGGACCTCATTTATTTGATTCTCTTTAAATAAATAACTTTAGGAAAACAATTAAGTTTAATATAAAGTTACAAGAAAATGTGTTTTTGTTTTAAAAAACAAAGAACATATTCCATAATTTTTATTTATTCTATTTAGAAATAAGACAAAATAAAAATGCAAAGATCGATTAACTCCCATATCTTCACTTATGGATTTAGAAATAAGTTGGTGCAATGCTATATCTTAAGCGTTGAGAAAAATTAAATGTTTTTACATCAAACAAAGATCATCTTCCATAATCTTCTTTGAATCCATTTAGAAATAAGGGAGAATAGAAATGCAAAGGTCATCCGTGTGTCTTCATTTATGAATTTAAAAATAATTTGATACAATACTATATCTTAAGCATTGAAATAGATTAAATACTTTAATATCCATCTTAATTTGTGTAGTGCTCTGCCCAGCCAGCAGAGCACTAAGTCAAGTTTTCCAAGTTGTTCTATGTATTCAGCTCATCCTCAGCATCTTTTGACAAATTTATAATAAAACTATATTGTTTCAATCAGATATCGAGGTTCATGTTTGTTTCTACTTTTACTTAGTTTCTGCAAATATACTAGTGAATAATCCAAAATATACATTTGTACAGTTATTTTCCTATCATAAACTTTACATATTCTCATAGAAGCTAGTCAATCTAACCATTTAAAGTATGCATATAATTAGGATGTAAATGATTAACCAATAGTAAAATACCTCGATCCGATAGGTTGTAGATGGTCCTCTTTAGTTTCCCTCAGATCTGTTAAATTAGCCTCCTTAATACTTAGCAACCAATTGAATAATCCACCGTGCAGACCAGCTCTGATCATGCTGGCCCTAGGAAATCAACAGACTTCCTAGCCCCCGAGGCCACAAATCGATAATTCCAATAACAACTTCCTTATTTTGAATTCCCCATTTAGATTTTTCCCCTTCCTTTGTGCAACAAGAATTTTCCCCTTCCTCCTTGAGTGGATTTTTCCCATGGGGGCTTCACTCAATAAACCGCTATCATAGCACGTTCGTTCATGGCATATGAAACAATACCCCTAATTTCACTAAATATTGGAAAATACCTTCCAAAATCGCTTTTTTTAACCCCTTACCAATATGCCTTCCCAATTTTAAAAAAACCCTATTTTCACTAGATATTGTATGTATAAATTTTTTCATTAACATTTTTTATACCCCTTTATATTTCTACCTAGTATATTGATATGATACCCCTCTTATGACCCCACATGCATTCTACAATGCACCTTGCTTCTTTTGATGTATATTGTGGATGCACATTACTTCACCCACAATGCAATTACTCAACCACATATCATTATGATTTGCAACATCTGATGGTCTAATGAAGAGATAGGAGATCACTTCTTGTATGTCACTAGAGCCAATGCACATAGTACAACATTTAGATTGCATGTTGCAGTTCCCCAATCGCTCACTAAGCCTGTTGTGGGATAGGTATCCAAGCCCCCAGGGACTGTAAGAAGCTCTAGGAGGCTGACTAAACCTCCCAAGGCCTGTAATAGGCACGAGTGGTTGGGTATTCAAGCCCCCAAGGCCTATTGAGGGCCTATAACAGGCCCTGGAGGCTTAGAGCCTCCCAAGGCTATTGGTAACAACTGGCTGAGTGCTATTACTAACAATTGGTTGTTAATGACCACTGTCTCTCGACTATGATCGACTGGAAACCCACTTCACCACGAAACCCCTGGCCTCAAGCATGCCTCAAGACGCGATTTCCCTGCGTACTGGTAAGCCCGAGCCTTGCCTCAACCCGATTTCTCATCTGGTCGTGATCCCGCCATCTCTATTTGGTGAATATTTGTCAGCTCGCTGATATAAAAAAGACCCCAAAGTATTTTTGTATTGTTACATTAAATAAAAAAACCTTTTTGCCTTAATATATAAGCAATATAATTTTTAGGTTTTCATAAATATTTAATACCGCAATATGAATGAACGTGATATTATATTGCCTTCTAGTGAAGCCCCCGTGATTTTTCCCCTTCCTGCTTGAGTGTTTCCAGAAATTACCTTCCTTCCCCTTCAATATTTTCCTCAAAACAAAATAAAATTCATCTTTTGAGCCCCACACTACTCCTTACAACCGTTCCTATATACCCCACTTCTCCATGCTTCCTTCACCCTTACTCCACCGCCTGCTCCCTATCTTCTCGAGACCCAAACTCATAAATCCCCTTTCCTTTATTCAAGAAACCTTAATGTTGAATATGTTTATGAAATTCCCTCTTCTCTTGAATAAAGAAATGATATATAAGTTTCATTATGTTAGTCCTGTCACTCCATCTTAAATGTTTTTAGATAGAATAATAATTAATAATCATGAGTTGTCAAAATGAATATTTCCATGTCTTGATTGCTTAAATGTAATCAGATTCGACTAGACTTGTCTTAAATACTCATAAAGTAATCATATTATATTATTCCAATTATACTTAATCATATTAGATTATTCCATTTATACTTTACAGTAATCATATTATATTATTCCATTTATACTTTACATTCATAACTGTTTTTAAATCAATTAATGTTCCACTATCCCAAAGAACAAGACTGAATTAATTCCGATGTTTTTGAATAATAATTTAAATAACTTTATGAACTTCTTACTTTACTATAGTTTTAACCAATAGTACTTATGATAATTTTAATTAGTTAATCCAATTATTAACAATAATGCTAATAAATATGATAATAATAATAATAAGTTATTAAATATTAATTAATATGGTTGTTTGTTCGCTTCTTAAGTATCTGATTATCAACCTGGTGCTTAACCAATCATAAGTAATAAGTAAACAATACAATTCTAATGTCAAATACTGAATAATGTTCAAGGCTATTTACGTCAATTTATGATATTAATTTTAACTGACTGCACTTAATAAATCATTTATTATAGTGCTCGCATACAATCTAAGGAATACTAAATGACTTGTTTAACACATACCTTTTAAATCCTAACTTCCATTACCAAGGTTCAATAGACTTACTATTTCATAACAACTTACATAATTATTTAACCTTGTAAGAAATTGTATAACGATACTAGTGTATGTATGCAAAGTCTACATGTGTGGCCAACGTATGCACATATCACATACATACTGTAAGTAAGAATATCCTTCCTATCTGTATCTACTAATTAATAATAACCATGCAAATGTAATAATCATAGATACATAACATAATCAATTTGACATTATGAGTCGTTTAATGGTTTAACAATCAAGGTTTAATCATTATTATATATAAGTTTCCAATAATCAATTAATCAATTGCTTTTAAAGTAAATCCAAGACTACAATGAGCACCTGAACCTTTCTGATGTCCTTTTACATCATTCAATGATGTTATTTCCAAAGAACCTTCAGAACTTGCTAACTGAGTATTATCATTACTCTGATCCATGACAAGCATTTCATAATATTCTTTCTGTCCCGCTGCATCATGATGCTGGAGAGCCTCCAATTTTCGAGATGGCACTTTTTAGAGGCTTACATCCTCTTGGGTATATCCCTTCTTCTGATCCTGTTGAACAAAAGACCGCGAGAAAGATATAGTAGATATTTTTGATTAGCATTTATCAAAAGAATTATCTGCTTTTGTGTGCCATGATGGATGCATTGTGCCCATTTTATGCTTTGGTGCATCACCATAACGAATTGGCATATCCCGGCATTATACTATAGCATTCTGTATATTGTCATATAGAGGAGCTCATGAGTCTAATATCTTCAAAACCTTCAATGTATCATTTCTGTTGTAATACTTGTGAGTTGTAGTTCGATCAAAGGAAGAATTTGACCTGTGACAGTAGAGTTGAAAGAAATGCCTTGAATTAAATAAAATCCAATACAAATTGGTCTCAAAATAATTGTAACTCTGAATCTACTTTCTTATGCATCATTAACAATAGAAAAAAATGGTATAAAGATTCTTCTCCTAAAATGTGACAAGCCTACAACTCACTCCAAACATGATGTGCCCAAAATGCCTCTTGAAGTAAAACATCCATCCTTAGAACTATACTAAAACGAAAATATTAAGCTCTATCAAACCAAAAGAAAGTGCATACAATTTAAGGAATGAAACTATCCAGCCTGACAAGCTATAAATTATTGGCTCCATTGAAAGCTTCCATTTAGAACCAGAAGATTGCTACGAATGTGGAATATTGAAATGTCTCGAAAGTCCTGATAAAGGGAAAGATATATAATTGGCATTTGCAAACAATGTAATTGGGAGGGAAAAAATAAATAGTTTTGAAATTTCAAAAGCTTTTTAATGCAAGAAATAACAAAGATTCCATCAAATGACAAGGACCTTGAAACAAATCTGAATCAGCAGAGATTCCCAAACATGATATCAAAAAAAGCATGAAATTGATCAATGGACCATGTATGAATGATGTCTTTTTATACACTTAGTTTCTTCCGTAAAAATAGTCTAATAATATAAAGGCATTATAATCATAAGGAACCTTAGTTAAATATGCATACAAAAAACATATCAGAAGACTAGTAATTCAAGCCATCAGAAGTTTAACTTACACTAACAAGTAACCGCAGGGAGAGAAGTATACATGTCCAAGTGGATCAAAACCCAATATCTCGAATCCTTGTAAACCACTCAATGCCTCAAGTCCTTTGCCACTTTCTTTCACAACACACTCGGGACAATACCAATCCCTTTCAGGTAAATGGGCTTTCGAAACACCAACACATCTGGAATGATATGCAGCGGGACAGCTGACGCAACAAATTAAAGTACCATCCATCCCACAAAGGCAACACTCATCACTCTTCAAATTTTCTATAGGTCTTAATTTTTCAACTTTAGTTGGTGGTCTGCCACGTAATTTGCGTTGAACTGTTGTATTTTGTCCCACATAATTTACATTATCAATAACCATTTGACTTGAAATGGAGCTTCCATGATCATCTATTTTAGTATAGTCCAATTACTCATCGTCTTTCCATAGATGTCTGTGTACCCTCCCAGACCTCGATTTATTTTCAATTGACCGCACACCAGGGGAAACCTTTATCTCAGTCTCTGCATCTGGCTCATCATTTAGCCGCATGCTAATTTTTTCCCTTATTTCTTTGGCTTCCATGATCTCATCACAGAGGAATTGTAAAATAGTAAGTTTTATAGACATTGGTATCCTATAGTACTCCCCATCCAAAAGTATCAGATGACCAACCGTTTGGACATAGGATTTACTAAACCTTTGCATTGTTAGGTATTCTACCAAATAATGGCTAGGTTATCATATCTAGAAAATTCGAGTCCTGGTTCCTACACAGTGAAAATGCAGATTAATTAAAAATTATAAATTCAACAAGCTTGGAAATATGAATATTGAAACAAAGCAATAAAAAATACCTCAAAGGATCAAACAATTTAGAGACAAGAATAGGGACAAAAGTCCTATATGTCTATTTCCTATTCATGTTTATGGTGGGGATTTAGCAGAGTCGTAAGGACAGTATCCTAATCAGACAACCATGGTTGAAAACACTGCAAGGGTAAAGGTGCATATGGAGCAAACCAGTAAGACTTCCTATAATGCAGAGTGACAAACAAATGGGTGGTCTTAAGAAGGGCATATCTTCTTTCATTATAGTAATTAAGGACCACATGCCACAAACACATGCAGAAAAGCAACCAGTCCATGAGAATAGCAGTCCCTGGACAGAGGCAATTGCAATTTTTTTGTTTCTACTGCTTCCTCCTATAGAAAGATGACCTCCATGTTGAATTATTTCCATTTGGAACTCCTAGTTTATTCATTAAACCCATAAGAAACTTCTTAATCACAGACCTTCATGTGGAGGGCTAAAACTCCCACATTGTGATAATCCTCACAAATAATAAATCACCCAACATGTGATTCATTCTCTAAGTTTCTACAAAATAGCATTTATTACAAAGAATGTGAATATCTATTCCTTAGCTAAGAGGTAGGTGGCAGATCTAAATCAATTGATATCAACAGAACCAGACAGCTTGCTAAAAGCAAGGACTTTGTACCAGTTCAAACTGTGGAAGTCATTGACAATAATGAATAATCATATTACTGAACCTTGTAGATTCAGTCTGCCATATGCCCAATTTCTGTTGTGAGCCCAATTTAGGTGGAATCTGAGAACTTGGGTGATGACGAACCTCAATATAGATATAGGCTTCAATAAAATCCAGGATGAGAGACTGAAGTAGTTGGAAGTAGATTCCATTGTAGATATGGCCTATGAAGAAGACTAGGATGAAGGCCAAAATGAGGATCTGATACCAACTAATACAAGCACATAAATTCTTAACTATACATCAACCACACACAAATTCATATTACAAAGTTATGCCAGAATTGGACAACAGGTTGAGATTACCTAGAGGATATTAAAATAATCTCCTAAAGATAGAATTAATCTGATTCCCAATATGGAATAAGTTACAAATAAAACATATCATGGATAATATAAGGATGAATCATGTGTTGAGATTAGACCTATGTCACACAGTCTGGTGTTATGTGTACATGTGTAGGATTGAGTTCAGAGACAGAAGTTAGAGCCAGTCAGAGGAGCATAATATAGTCACTGGGCCTATGAACATACAAAAAGCCAAATACTAATGCAAAGGAAAGTTACCAGCCCACCCAGAAAATAACCCAACAGGGCCGAAGAGTAAGAGTTGACTTGGACTTGTGAAAAAACTTGGGAGTTGACGCCGAAAATTTAAAGAGAATCAAACAAAACAAAAGACTAAACTAAATAATTTCAGACATAAAAACTCTTTCACTGATATGAATATTTACAATGTACATATAATGAAAATCTTCTATAAAAAATTGTTCAAAGTACAATAATGGTACTACATACTCCAAAACGCCATGGATGTGGACAGTGACAGATCAACTAGTTGTCTGCTGAGAAATTTGGTTATACAAATAAGAAAAATGAGTTTCTGTGACACACTACTGAATCTTCTAAGTAAAAAATGAGTTTCTATGACAGACTACTGAATCTTTAGAGTCAAGATCACAAGTACAACTTGGGAAACTTAGTTTTAGAGTCAACTCAGGCTCGCAAGAGTACAATATAGTGTTTCAAAGTTAAACTTGATTTACTCTATTCACATTTCAACCACATTGTTGTTAATGCTGATCGTGATGAATGGTTTACTAACTAATTTATTGGTGCTAGGTCTAAATATTTCATAAGCACAATAATGACCTAACAATAGCACAATACTGGCTTCAGCACCAACCCCTAAACTTTGAAGTTGAAGCCTAGCAAGCCTGGCGCAGATCGCTAATAGGGGCTGCCAAAAATGTTGCAGCAACATGTAGAGCAATGCAACAACAAAATTCCAATAAAACCAAGGAATCTAGTTGTAAAATTGCATTTCTAACATTGCCAGAAAGCATAATTAAGTAACATGCAACAGTAAGCTGCACAATTGTGAAAAAGTGGTGCAATTGTGAGTGTATAACTCAAAATAATGACTAGATGGAAGAAACATCTTCACAGTTTAAACTAAAGGAGTGAGAACTAAGGCATAAAATTTGAGAAAATATTCCGTGGAACCAAAAAATAAAAAGAGAGAGAAGATTTATAATATTATAACAACTCATTCCTACCGTAATTCCACCAAATTCCAGACATTCGAGCAGCTAAACAATACCAGCTACAAATTCCATGTAATTCCAGACATTCGAACAGCTAAACAAAGAAATAATGAATGAAATCCGTGGAAACACAAAATAAACGAAAATTTGTCCCCCAAGATCAAATTATTGATACCAAAACCTACATTGATAGAATATTCACAGCAAAAGTAAAAAATCTCAACACAAAAAAGGATGTTATTTTTCTAGTTTTGTGAAGATAATCTTTTAATTACGACCAAAACTTATGTTACCTCATTTTTTATTCCCTACAATCCCTGCATTTTACTTAAAAACTATAATACGGTTTCTACACAACATATCCCACCACCAAGTTTCCCAGTGCTCTTCCACGCATAGTCGGCTCTCCACCTACCTCACCTCTTTTCCTCCCCATGCATATCTAGCTCCAAGTGACCACCATCCAACACTTCTCCTCCATGCGCTAGCCCTTCTCCTCACCTCCCCATCTTCCCAATCTCCTAAGGGAGCCCACAAGTGGGATGCATGGCTTCCATGAGTTGGCCCTCATGCCACTAGGTGGATGTCATCAGGAGCCCGAGATGAGGGCGGTATGCCCCTTTTTAATCAACCCTTCCATCCCTTGCATGCATCGCTGATCCTACCCAAGATGATGTTGTTTTGGCTCTGCAGAACATGACCATGGAAAATTGGTGAAGGCGTTGGCTTGTTGGTGGAGAGATCAGGATTTGGTTTGCAACATTGGGTAGATCCCTTAGACAATAGGGAAATGGAATTGGGGGAATGTTCTACTTTAGCTATCACTGGAGATAATATTGTATTTTACATAGATGAGGAGGAGGTAGTTTGCAATCGTGAAAATATTGCTGCTCTTTCAAATCCTTTTCATGCCATGCTCTTTGGTTGCTTCACCGAGTCACAAAGAACAAAAGTATTAGAAGTATGCATGATGCGGTTATTTTTGTTGAGTATGGTCTTGAGGAGAATGCAAGCTTGCTTGTTGCTTCTTTCCTACAGGTTTTTCTCATAATGGGATCTTCGTTCAGGGTATGAGGGTCGTGGATGAGTTTAGTAACACAAGTTGTTTGGAGCAATTTTCACCAAAGGTTGTGCTTGAGTTGGTAACATTTTCCAATAAATTCTATTGTGAAAAGATGAAATCTGCATGTGACAAATGTCTGGAAGCCCTGGTTAGAAATATGCATGATGCGGTTATTTTTGTTGAGTATGGTCTTGAGGAGAATGCAAGCTTGCTTGTTTCTTCTTTCCTACAGGTTTTTCTCAGGGATCTTCCAATATCTTTACACTATCCACAGGTTGCAAATTTATTATGTAAATCTGAAGGTAGGAAAAGACTGGCCATGATTGGGCATTCTTCTTTTTCTTTGTACTCATTTTTAAGTCATGTAGCCATGGAGGATGACATGAAGTTAGACACTTCAGTGCAGCTCTTAGAGAGATTGAGAGAATGTGCCAATTCTCATAAACAGAAAGCACATGTATTACATCAATTGGGTTGTGTGATGCTAGAAAGACAACAGTATAGGGAGGCGCAAAACTGGTTTGAAGATGCAGCTGAGGCAAGACATGTGTTTCACTGGCTAGTGTGGCAAGAACAAAGTTCAATTGGGGCCATACATATTTTGCTTATTCAGAGACTAGCAATTTTATATCTCGCTACAAGCCAGTAGGATGGATGTATCAACAAAGGTCTATGTATTGTTGTGGTAAAGAAAAAATGGCGGACTTAAACTCAGCAACTGAGTTGGACCCAACTCTTTCATATACAGGTAAATCTAGTCTCGTTGACGCCATATCTAGCTATGTAAAGTATGATGTGTATGACTTGGATCTCACTAAGGTTTCCAACAACTCTGAACTTCGTATGCTGCTCTTGCAAAATGCGATTTGATCCATCATTGTAATTGAGGATATTGATTGCTCTCTTGACCTAACGAATAGGATTTCCCAGTGTGATCTGTCAAATGTTGATGAGCAGGTTGATGAACAGAGAAGAGAAGTCGAGTTACTCTTTTGGGGACTGCTGAACTTCACAAATGGACTGTGGTCATGCTGCGGGGAGGAACGAATTATTATCTTTGCAACGAAACACAAGGATAAGCTCAACTCTACACTTTTGAGATCCGGTAGGATGGACATGCACATACTCCTCTCTTCTTATAGTTTCCGTGCATTCAAATCTCTTTCCTACAATTATTTGCAAATTGAAGATCATCCACCTTTTTCGACCATGAAGGAGAGCATGAGGGAGATTGGGGCCTAAATGATTCCATTGGAGATCTCCGAAATTCCGATAAAACATTTGGACAACCCTCTCAAAGCATTGAATATAGCTATTTCCGCACTGAATGAAAGTCATAATTGGCTAAAATCAAAATAAGCGGACAGAGCCTTCACGACGACACCTTCCATGTGGTAACATTCCATTTGCTTTATGAGCGAGGAATCTAGCCGACGTCAATGGTTATGCTTATCGTTGGTGAAACTCCTACGATGTAAATATATTAAATTAATTTATGTTAAAAGTGTTAATGTTTTATTTACTTGTATATGAAATAAGGAATACAGATCAAATTAATGGATGTAAATTTTTTTATTATCATGTTTTAATTGACAGGAAAATTAAGTAAATTCAAAAATATTGTATAATTATATTGATGGGTGTTTATATCTTAGAATTTTGGGGATTAGGGCCTATGCTTTTCATAGATTGGACAAGAATAAGACAAATGTACTTCCAAATTTAAAATAAACAATTATAAAAAAGAATATCAAAATTTTTTAATAACTATGCGGGTGTGTGCAAGAAGATGAGGGTCACTTTAGATGCAATCCTACTTTTTCAAAACTCGTTCCTGATACATAAAAACATAACGTGTTTCTGATACTTAGCACTTGCCATGGTAAAAACCAAGCCTGACATGTCACTGGACATGTAGGATAGGTAACCATAACGTGTATGCGTTATAGAACTACAAAACGCGTACGCGTTATTGAAATCTAAAATCAATTTAAAAACACAGTCCCGACCACCCCCAGTGCTCTTCAGACATCAGAAACGCGAAATAGAGGTTGGACGAGGATGGTTTGTGTGCCCTGGAGTATCAGTGGAGCTTGATTTAGTTGGAGGGGAGGCAAATTCACCGATGGATTGTCATCTAATCAGGTAATTCATTCACCCATACCATTTTTTTGTCATTTCTTAACCTAAATTACTATTTTTTTATTTTTTAAAACAACCTAGTTTTGTAATATTTATAAAATTGGGAATAACCCAATCGCTAATTAAATTCACATATCCCTCAACCAAGATGAGTGAATAATTAAAATGAATCCCTTTTTAAAAACTCAAAAATTCCTAATCCAACCAAAAATTGAAAAAAATAGAACTCCTCCCTTTCTACAATGTATCCATCCACATGAAACCCAAATTTCCAACCCTTAAAGGCCATTTCCCATGATACTAATTAAATAATTTTCCTTGGTAATGGCCATAACAAGTTGAAATGCATGCACAAGCATAAATAGAAAAAATGAAAAAAAAATTAGTAACTTGGTTTCTCAAAATTTCATCACAATCATTTGTCCATCAACATAATCAAAATTTCATCAGAAGTGTATGTAGCTATACATTGCCTCTTAGTTAAACACCCTTGACTAAATGCCAAAACACATTAACAAAATGTCTCTCAGGCCTGCCCTATCCACACCCTTGATCAATCTACTCAACACTCACGGACCATCGATTCAATTGAAAGACTTCATATAGAAAATCACTATGTTTTTTATTTAATTTTTTGAACTTTCCATACAATGTAGAGATCGATTTTGTAGAGAGAAATTGTCTCTGTTTTGAGAAGTTGACATTGTTGTTATTGTCATTCTAGTCAGAATCTTTAGTTGATTATTCAACATCTTAATCATTGATAGTCATCTCAAGTACATATGTAATCATATTGGCAAGACAAACTCATACATATCCATTTCATTCCATGCCACTTTGTCATCCCCTCCAACCACAAGGTGTAATATGTTGAAATCAATAAATTTAATGTTAGCTTATGAAGTTGATGGAAATATTGTTTTCTGCAAGGGACGTAAAGGCCAAAACATGTCAAAATAGCACTCCTAAATTCTAAGAAGTTTAAACCCAAGTTTGCATGGAAAAGTCACCAATGAGGGTTAAGAAGTGCCTTAAATTCTAGAAAGAAGTTGAACGAAACTTACTTTTTAATTGTTAAATGTTTAATTTTAGGTTTTAAATGTATGTAAGTGAATGCCATTAAATTGCTTACTTGAGTTTGATTTAATACATTTTCAATTTTGAAGAGATGTCATTATATACCATGTATATGTTTCTAATGATTTTCATATTGATGTTTTTATTGCAGTTGCGGCTATGGACACAAATGCTGAGATACTGATTGAGCTTGCCCACTTGAGGGGCATTAGTGCAGCTTTTAGTGGTGGTGACAGGATTCGCCGCTCGCTTGCATCAACCTTGGATGCAATTGTTGACACCATTTCACAGTCTAGCAATGTACTATATGATATTACATCATATAGAGAAAGAAAAAGACAACAATATGTTGATGGGCTAGACTACAATGCAATAAAAAAGTTGAAAATATCCAAAGAGCTCATATTTGCATTGTTTAGGGACCCTCGGACGGGGGAAATCCCAAATGCAAACAGGCCTCATATCTCCATTGAGTGGTGCACATTTCAACCATTTGTTGATAACTGGATGGACAGATGGTACATCGTTTTTGATATGCCAACACATAACAACAGGGAAATTCCCTTGTATTTCCTTCTAAATATATAAGCAGAGTTCGTGTTACATAAACAGGTAAACTATTTTGATATCTTGCAGTTTCAGGGGATCGGTGGGGGGATGCCCCAAAACTGACCCAATGCGAGGCTTTAAGACCAGGGTCGCCCTATCCCTGCACCTCGCAGGCAGTTTCCTGGGCCAGATGTCCCACCTGCACATCGTATTATTCCACAAACACGTGATGCATTTTTGAGTTTGGCACGGGTGGTTGTTCGCCATGGCACTATGGTTCATCATATGGGTGAAGAAGGGACATCTGTCCCTGGTGTGGTACATACACTAGCTCGTCACCATGCAGGACCATCCACTAGTGCAGGACCATCGACACATCCCCATCCTAGTACTGATCCTCATGAGTGCACATCATGTGGTCGTCCCTGCTATGGTCTTGCCTCAGATGTTGCCTTCAGTGGGTTTTTGAGAGAGGTATGTAGATGGTTAATTGTAATAAATTATTCATTTATTTTGCCTCAGATGTTTCCTTCAGTGGGTTTTTGAGAGAGGTATGTAGATGGTTAATTGTAATAAATTATTCATTTATTTTTGTCTTTGTACAGATATATATAGTTTGAGCTAATATATTAATTTTGTGAACTTGCAATTGATGCTTTATGTCGGCAGTGACGCCCCAGAGCCAGATGTTCCAGACTCTACAGGGGGGCATGATGCTACCCATTTGGCAGGCCCATCTTATATAACACCTATTGCCGTGTCTCACACCGAGGTAAACATTTTAAAATTTCAGTTTTTTAATACTTGTTAATTTGTTAATTTCCACATACTTTACATTTTAGTTCACTAATGCTATCTACGGTCTAATATTTACAATTATTAAATTTGCATATGGCATATCCTTCACTGGGGCAAGGTAATGTGGAGGTAGCACCCATGGTCATACCATCCGATGAAACATCTGGGCTCCAGGTAAACAATTAAAAATGACATTTTTTAAATACATGTTTGTTTGTTGAATCATGCATTTCTAACTACATGAACACTTGCTGACTGTAGGCACCATCCGAGACATCTAGACCATTGCCTGGATTTGTATCTCCCGCTAGGCCATTCGTGAACAAGGGTCATGTGTATGTGAGGCATTCTACTCCTAGAAAGACTCCATCTTCCCACGACCATGGGCTTACTCATACCATGGTAATGTATATCCTTCGATGATATTTGTTGTTTAAATTGAAATCCAGTGCATAAATCGTTTTTGTTAATGTTTGAATTGCATGTTTACTGCATTAGGAACCCGAGTTGTCTACTCAAAACCTCGTATCGATGGTTGATGCAGCAGTCAGTGCCGCATCTGCAATGGCAACTGATCACACATAGGTATGTAACTATTTCAACATTATCTTTACATAGTTTATTATTGTTGACTATTGTTTATTCATGCATTTCTAACTATTTCAACATTTTTTCATTGTAGTCACCACTAGCAGGAGCAGTTCCTGGCCCCCCTGGTTTGACCATCCTGGATGTTCAACCAACGGCTCCATCTGCTACATAAGCAACGCAATCTCCTTTGTCAGTTGAGGTGAGATGTCCTTCAATGACCAAGTGTTTCATGCACTTTCCATGCATCAGTTGATAATTGTTGAGTTAATTGTTGAGCTAATGTATTAGTGTACATAGTTAGTTGAATTTAACAATTGATATTTAATTTGCAGGATCCAGAGATGCACACTGATCCTAGAGATGTGCCTAGAGGATCAACGTCGGGAAAGAACAAGAGGAAGCTTGAGTTTTTATGTGTCTTATGGGATATATGTACATTTGGATACATGTACATGTGGCTTTGATAGTTTTGGATAGTTTTGGACACATGTGCTTTTGGATACTTTTGGATATATATGTACTTTTTGATACATTCACTTTTGGAGACATGTACATTGACTTCATTGGATACATGTACTTTTGGATACTTTTGGATATATATGTACTTTTGGATACATGTACTTTTGGAGACATGCACTTTTGGATACTTTTGGATATATATGTACTTTTGGAGACCTGCACATTGACATTTCACTTATAAATGAATGATACATTTAACTTTGTATTTGTTCTTTGGTTTCCACGTGTTCTTGTATCAATCTAATGTGTTGATTTGTGTGGATTATCTATTACTCATGAATGCGCTATGTCAAAAGAACAAACTATTATATTTAAAGGTTTCAACGAACTCACTACATGCATGCAATAATTGGTATCTAATTAAAATTTGTGATTTTGGATGATCATTACAAGTTATGTCAAATTTCTTGCTTGTGTAATTTAATCAAACTAAGTGCAATACAATGTTTTTCAAGGTTTCAACGAACTCACTCATGCACACTAATTGGATAGGTGTAGTTAAAATTTGTGAGTTTGGATGATTAAATTACAAGTTAAGTCAATGTTCAAGTGTAATTTAATAAAACTAAGTGCAATACACGCTACACATTTCATCAACGCCCAATATTTGATTGTACAATTAGATTCAACACTACATATGAGTAACTATATACAAGTGCACAAAGCAACATTGGTGAACAGAACAAACGTTACCTCGGGATTCGAGAAATAAAGTGCCTTCTAATGTTGGTTGGGAAGGATATGCTTGGTTATCCTTATGGCTTGGAGGTCATCTTCATGTAGATAAGTACTCTTGTTGTCATGTGTCATTAAGGATTTTTCATGTGGTAGAACCCTTCAGGGTTAGGGTTTGTTCATAGTTTCATTGTACTTGATTTCTAAACATATAATTATTCTAAGAAAGGTTGCTAGGTTTTCTTCCCCATGAGGGTTTCCCGGGATAAAATGTTGTGTCTCTTGTCCCTGAACAACATTTTCATGCGACTTGCAGCTCGACATAGCCTAGAAACCAGACATCGGACCGACGAACCATCGACTCCATTGGTCTCCTGGCTTGCGATTGCCTCTAGGGGGGCCTCTCCCTCGTCTCCCCATGGCACAGTGGCTTCATTGTGCATTCATTTCATAAACTAGGGTTTTGCTCAGTTTCATTGCATGTAATCTCGCATTGGTGGGTCAACTCTGCAAAGCCCTCCCCCGAGCCAATGTTGGCAGTGTTCCCACATCGACATTGCCCACACACACCCATAGGAGACAACAGCACGCAATCTTGCTGCTCTGTTTGCTTTTTGGCTCCCGGGTGGAAATTCACCAAGTGTCCTTAAACGACATTTTCATGCGACTTGCAACTCGACATATTTGGAAACCAGACGTCGAACCGACGAACCGTCGACTCCGTTGGTCTCTTGGCATGCGATTACCTCTAGGGGGCCCTCTCCTTCGTCTCCCCATGGCCCAGTGGCTTCATTGTGCATTCATTTCGTAAACTAGGGTTTTGCTCAGTTTGATTGCATGAAATATCGCATTGGTGGGTCAACTCTGCAAAGCCCTCCCCTGAGCCAGTGTTGGCAGTGTTCCCAAGTTGGAATTTCCCACACACACTTGCGGGAGCCAATGACACACAATCTTGCTGCTCCGTTTGCTTTTTGGCTCCTGGACGGAAATTCACCAAGTGTCCCTGAACGACATTTTCATGCGACTTGCAACTCGACATAACTTGGAAACTGGAGGTCGGATTGACGAACCGTCGACTCCGTTGGTATCCTGGAATGCGATTACCTCTAAGGGGCCCTCTCCCTCATCTCCCCATGGCCCAGTGGCTTCATTGTGCATTCATTTCATAAACTAGGTTTTTTCTCAGTTTTATTGCATGCAATCTCGCATTGGTGGGTCAACTCTGCAAAACCCTCCCCCGAGCTAGTGTTGGTAGTGTTCCCACGTCGGCATTTCCCACACACACTTGAAAGATCCAACGGCATGCAATCTTCCTACTCTGTTTGCTTTTTGGCTCCCAGACGGAAATTCACCAAGTGTCAGTGAACGACATTTTCATGCGACTTGCAACTCGACATAACTCAGAAACCGGATGTCAGACCGATGAACCATCGAATCTGTTGGTCTCCTGGCATGGGATTACCTCTAGGGGGCCCTCTCCCTCGTCTCCCCATGTCCCAGTGGCTTCATTGTGTATTCATTTCGTAAACTAGGGTTTTCCTCAGTGTGGGAGTGTGCAATTTTTGCACATGGGGGTCAAATTTGGAAAATCATCCACCGGGCGGGTATGGCTAGTGTTCCCAGCCCAAAACTGCCTAGACACACCTGCAAGACTCCCTGAAACCCGATTTTGTTGCACGGTTGGAGTTCTATGCCCCCGGTAGGTATCCAGCAGGTGTCCTTGAAGGCCTTCTAGCAGCGAGACGGGATGAGCCATAGAATGAAGACTGTGGCTCGGATCGATGAACCGTTGACTCCGTTGGATTCATCACATCAGGATAGTGCTAGGGGTGCCCTTCCCCTCTAGCCCAGTGGCCCACGTGTCACCTTGCAGGTCTATCTTGGAAACTAGGTTTTTGCTCAGTGTGGGAGTGTGCAATTTTTTCACATGGGGGTCAACTTTGGAAAATAATCCACCGGGTGAGTATGGTAGTGTTCCCAGCCTGAACCTGCCTAGACACACCTACAGGACTCCCTAGAACCTGGTTTTGTTGCACACTTGGAGTTCTATGCCCCCGGCAGGTATCTAGCAGGTGTCCCTGAAGGCCTTCTGGCAGCGAGACGGGACGAGCCATAGAATGAAGACCGTGGCTCGGATCGATGAACTGTTGACTCCATTGGATTCAGAACGCTGGGATAGTGCCAGGGGTGCCCCTCCCCTCTGGCTCGGTGGCCCATGTGTCACCTTGCAGGTCCATCTTGGAAACTAGGGTTTTGCTCAATGTGGGAGTGTGCAATTTTTGCACACGTGGGTCAACTTTGGAAAATCATCCACCGGGACGGTATGGCTAATGTTCCCAGCCTGAACCTGCCTAGAAACACCTACAAGACTCCCTCGAACCCATTTTTGTTGCACGGTTGGAGTTCTATGCCCCCGGCAGGTATCCAGCAGGTGTCCCCAAAGGCCTTTTGGATGTGAGACGGAACAAGCCATAGAATGATGACCGTGGCTCGGATCAATGAATCATCAAATCCATTGGATTTAGGACGTCCGGATAGTGCTAGGGGTGCCCCTCACCTCTGGTCCGGTGGCCCAGGTGCTACCTTGCAGGTCCATCTTGGAAACTAGGGTTTTGCAGGTCCATGATGAAGATTTTCATGATGATGATGATGGTGATGATGATGAAGATGTTGATGATGATGGCTTGGTCTAAGGTGGTGCTCTCAAATAGATAATTCATTATGAAATATTTAACAAGACATGAATTAAATTTAATATAAGTGTATTGTTTAATATAGTGAGCATGAATTGAATTAATTTTGTTGGGTGAAGTCAACAACCAACATGATGAACATAATATAATTTTAGGGTTTAATAATCATATGTAAAAAATGGCATATTCATAGACTTGACATATAAGAAAACTTTTGGCATATTTATAAACAAGATAAACGCAAATTTGGCATATCAAGAACACAAAATTGACATATTCATATGAAACATACATGTGAAAATTGAGCATATATCAATATTCAATTACAAATAGTATAAATATTATAGTATTAAAAGTATGTAACATACCTCATCATGCTAGATCCCACCTATTATCATACAACCAAGTCCTCCGGATCATCTCTTATACTGATGGTCTCCATTAGTCTTTCGTTCTCTGTATCCGGTAAGAAGTAGCGTACCTTCGATGTATTTCGGCTAGGCATTGTTCGTACTTGGAGGTTTGTGCCAATGATTAAGTTGGTAAAGTGATACACACTTGCACCTGGTTTGTAATCCCTATAAACATATCCACCCTTCTTTCTTGCATTGTTCTCCTGTGTCAAGTATTTACCTTTAACAACCATAGACCCAGTTGGGAAGTGGTTGTTTTCATCGTCTGTCATGGACGTAATGAGGGTTTGCTTTCCATCTATAGAGCGTGCCAACCAGTAATCACCACGCCATTTAGTATCTTTTTAGGAAACCACTGCGTATATGTACCCTGCATTATATGATTGTAGGTATATGATCAAAATATTTTTCGTGCGATACAAGGCCATTAATGTGCATTTGAAGACTACGTAAACAAATAATTTTTTTTAAGGAAATGCATCATACCGGGTTGTACAAGGTCTGAGACATGATCAAAATCTGCAGAAATAGATGATTGGTATTCTTACAACGGAGTTAACTCAACAATTGCACGCTGATCAAGTGGAAGTGATATGTGATCCCATCCATCAACCCAATCCAATGATTCACACCCATCCTAGTCACCATCACAACAAGGCGGGAAAAAACAAGCGAGTTTTCTGGTCCAAATTTCAAATACTGGGTTATCAGAGCTTCGAACCGAATGAAATCCACGAGTCCCAGGCACAGTCTTGCATTCCCATGCATGTGAACGATCTATGTCTACAACCTCCCAAAAAAATCTCTCCACATGTCTCTTTCTTGTGGATTCTACTCGCACAGTTGATTCCTCTCCCATTACTGACGTGCACCACCTGACTGTAGATTGAGCATTTAGAATAGTAGATTTTGTAGATACTTTCAATTCCTCTCTTCGTAGGGCTGTTTTGACACATGCTCCGGATCCATCATGCTCTCCTTTACCATGCCCAGTCTCAAAATAGTTCCACATATGTGGCACTTTGTAGTTTTTATGCAATGAACACAACCACTGAAATATGCATGCATTTTTGAATTGACCAGCACACCCATCAGACCAAATCCAGTGTCGATCCATCTGTATGTTCCTTCCCTTCAAGTGATCATAGAACATGATGAAGCAATGACGTACATAGTGGAAGTCGTGGAACCTATCATCACTTATGTAGAAGTGATATTCCTTCAGAATTTCTCTTTTCTCTTCAATGCTATTTGGGCCATGCCTATATGTGATATGGACCATCAAGGAAACCTGCTCAGAGTGATAATACTAACTTTGGATCTCATTTTGAGGTTGCAGAGTGTAGTTCTAGACAAAATAAACAACTAAAAGTATAGTACCAAGGGGAAATGTATCTCTGCATATTCTAAACTTCTCATCCTGCCATTGTGCCACGTGGACATGCTGAACATATTGATGTGTCTTTTCAATAAATTCCTTGATGAAGTCACTAACTTGTACCTGGTGACACAAAATGATTTCAATGTCTGTAGTTTTTGTAAGTAAGGATTGAAATGTAATCGTTACAACATAATTTTATAGATATAAATGCATACCTGAGATGTCACCAATTGTATTTTTTTGCTTTCTTTCCCTGGGACTATTTCATAGTTGATATATTTGAAACTTTTCATGTATGTAACCATTTTCCCAAATTCACTGTCTCCATTCTCGTGCATACATTGGCTCAATAATGCCATTCCAGCATAGTTGGAGCATGTTCCATCCAAACAAGATTTTGCATAGTATGTTTGCCCCTCGGGCCTATTGCACATGATGCTATGAATGAATTCTCTTGATGAAGTCGGTGGTATTGTCATGGAGCAATCCTGTAGATGGTTAGTATGCAACGCATGACGAATGTACAAAAATGTTTCATAGTAATATTCATATTTTACATGGTATCTACAACAACAAGTGTTACGAAGAGTATTTATTCTAACATACCATGGCTTACATTTCTCAAAAGATCTTTGCCCCAGGTTCAATTGTCTATGCTCAATCCTAAATTTCTCGTAAAGTTCTGTCTGTGTTATATCAAGAAGATGCTTAGTATGCGGTTCACGATCTTTTAAACCCCTTCTCAGTTTTAGTACATCCTTTCGGTTTGAAGAAGGCCTTGTGTGATCATGCCAAAAATTGTGCACTAGTCCCTTTACTGCATCAACTAGCTTCATGTCACGACATGGAAACTGACCAACAAAGGCCCAAAAATGTCTGATCGGTTGTGTCAAGATGTTCTCTTCTAATAGAATACCTATGGAGGGTTTTTACATTCAAATTAACTAGTTCGGATGTAGGCCCGAGAATACGAAGGACCCTGGTGTTCTTATTTGCAATTGCTTGTGACAACACACGACAAGTAGCATTGCGGTCCTTTGAATGTGTGTTCTTACCAATTTTACCAAATGCATCTACTAGGATTTTAACTATATGAGAACTTGGTTCAAAATTCTTTATCATCTTTATCCCTAACTTTTTTCGAACAACATTCATGCTCCTAGATTTTAACAATGATAAAAATAATCTACATTTATCTCCATCACATTTAGAAACAAAATATTTATCAAGTATCTGTTGAGTTTGATAAGCAATACACGTTTAGATAACATACCTTAAATGGAATTGATGATACTTTCATCAACTTGTATAGGCTTCGGAGTTCTTCGGCGTGTGCTTGATAATGGAGGTAAGGGGGTTGGAATTCTACCATGTAGCGCATCGCCAAGACACTCTGGAATTTCAGTAGTAGCTTGGTGTCCTTCATTCTCTTCCTGGTAGTTGGATCGTGGAAGTCCAACATCCTCATCAATGGTCTGTGGAAGTCCATCATCCTCTTGTGGAAGTACAACATCCTCATCGATGGCCTGGATAACATTTTCTTCTTCAACAGTAGGGAAAATGTCCAACGCCTCTCTGACTTCATTGCTTGTATAACCACATCCGGATAACAAATTTTGTGTTTCTTCATGAGCTTCATCTTGAGATGGTAACTTATCACTTTGACTTGATGCGAGAATTGAAACATCCCCTAATGAGCATCTACGTTTTGCTTCTTGATTACTTCCATGGGATGCTTGTTCAATAACTATTGTGGAAATTGAAGGTCCCTCTTGCCGTGGATTAATAGGATGAACCATGGCATCCTCTACAATTGGATTTGGATTAGTTTCCAAAGAAAGCCTCCGATTCATCATGTATATTCTTTTCTTTTCTTTCTCTTCTTCAATGACTTCTTGAGGTCTCTTCTTCCTTGTTGATTTGCTTACTCGGTTACGTGCATTCCCCATCACCACAATGATCAATTCAATATAGTTTGTTTTTGTTGCTCCTCAATTACAAGCTCTTCAATAATAAGCAAATGGAAGTCAAATCATAAATTGTTTGGGCTCTTTGATTCTCTTGTACACTTGTGTATATCCACCATCACCATGAAATGGTCTTGAAGCTTGATATCTTATCTTGTGTGCTCCTCAAATATGGGCAAAATGAATCTTTCAAAGACCTTATCTTTGGTGTTATTCAATTGGAGATTCTTCAAGCTTGTTGATTATCTTCTTCAAATATGGCCATATAACCCAACACCACACTGAGAAACCATGAAAGATGTCCTCAATGCTGCACCTGCATAAAAAAAAATAATGATGGAGATGGTGTAGAATGTGAGAATTTCCAATGGCGGGCTCGTGCTATTCGAAAAATCGCGGGAGTGTTGTTTTGTCTCGGACAGAATGAAGTTGCTCTCGGATAGGGACAGTCCACTGTTTATAGAGCTACAAAACGTGCATGCGTTATATAAAGCTAAAACCCGTGTGCGATATGAAGTGTAAAAATGTGTACGCGATATTGTCAAGCACAATAAATAGGTTAGGTGCACGGCTAGGGCAACGAACAAAATCAAAAGAAAACAAATATTTTATATGGTTACATACAAAACAAATGTTTTTAGTGATCACCCCCGCCCCTCGCCCCCGCCCGCCATTTCAATGTTTGTCTTTTTTTTTCAAATTTTGTTTGTTTTTTGTTTTTAATTTGTTTTTTTTTTTTTTGTTTTTAAATTTTTTTAATTTTAGTATAGTTAAAATTTGTTTTTAAATTTTTTGTATAGTTTAAATTTCATTTCTAATTATTTGAAAAGAAAAATTTAATCTTTGTTTTTATTTTTGTATAGTTTTATTTATTTTTTAATATTTTGTTTTTAATTTTTCTTAAGATTTTGTATAGTTTGGTTTTTAATTGTTTTTAAAATTTTCTTTTAATTTTTTTTTAATGTTTTATATTTTAATTTTTTTGATTGTTTTTAAATTTGTTTTTCAATGTTATATAGTTTGATTTGTTATTATATATAGTTTTTTTTTTTTTTTTAATTTTTAATTTTTTATAATGTTAGTTTTAGTCTGTTTTTATTTTTATTTTTAATTTATTTTAAAATTTTGTATAGTTTTTTTTTTTAATTTTAAATTTTTTATAATGTTATTTTTATTTTGTTTTTAAGTCTTTTTAAATTTCGTGTAATGTTAGTATATGGTTAATTAGTTTTATTTTTTAATTTTTAATTATAATGTTAGGTTAGTTTATTGTTTTTTTTTTTTCAATTTTTAATTATAAGAACATTAGTTTAAATTTATTTGTTTTAATGTTAGTTTAATTTTTATTTATATATTTTTTAAATGTTAGTTTATAATGTTGTTAGGTTAGTTTAAGTTGTTTTAATTTTTTTTTTGAATTTTTTATTATAATGTTGTTAGGGGTTAGTTTCATCTGTTTTTAATTTTGTAGGGGTAGTGGTAGGTTTAAGTTTTTTTTTAAATAAATAATAAAAAATATTTAGGGGCTTAGGGGTAAGTCTACATTTTTTAAATAATTTTCGAAACATAAAAAGCTCTGATTATGAATGTAAGAGCACTTTGGGGTTCTTTCAGACATAGAAGACCCAATGGAAGAGGACATTGATGTCCCTGAGAAAAACCAAGCTACAGGAAATTCCAATGTAGATGATGAATTTGGCCTACATGATATTGTTAATTAGTTTCATGTTTTGAAGAAAATGTTAAGTTTGACAATATTTTGATAAGATATATTAGTAATGTTTTGATTTTCAGACTTAATTTTAAAAATAAAATTTCTATATATAATGTTTGAAATATGTTTTTTACAAATAATTTGTATAGTTTTTCTTGACTTTATGTGAATCAACACTTTTCGGAAAATAATATGAAATAGTATCATTTTTATACAAAACATTTCTGAAAATTGATTGAAAATGGTTTTAAATGTCTATATTTTCTCGAATTTTTTACAATTTTGTCAATAAAAGTGTCTTATTTTGTCCATAAAAATGTCTTATTTTATAGAAAAAATTGCAAAATATATATGTTTTTCATTATAAATTGCTTAAAAATGTATGCTATTTTGCTAAATTTCTAAAAACGCACTTGAAAATAGAAACTAAATTTTTTTTACGATAAAGATAATTCAAAGGTCCCAAAAAATGCCTCGAAATGAAAATGTGTGATACTGGCATCACCCCTTTTTGAAACGGAGCTAAAAATACCTACTAAAATTAGGAGAGAGAAAAACGAGAACTATGTCGAGTTCTTGTTTCATAGTATAAGTGGTTTAATCCCTAAATACCCCATATCTCTTTCTAAATATCTGTCTCGCATTCTCCCTACATCCCTCCCTACATGTTTCTTTCTCTCCCTTACTCCAGCCATGTCCCTACCACCCCACTGTCCATCTCTCCACCTTCTATTTATCTTCGTCATTATCCCTCCCTATAGCACTCTCTCCCTTCTTCTCCCTTAATCACTAACCCTCTACGCCTTTATCCCTCCCCCCTGCCCTCTCTGTCTTACCTTGTTCCTAGAGCCCCTCCCCCATAAAGGCCTTTAGACCCTCTTCTAAACATTAATCCCTAAGTGCATAAGTTCACAAGATGATGATGAGGAGGAGGGTGATGACAATGAAGATGATCATGATGCAGATGAAGATGATAAAGATGATGATGTTGATTAAGATGATGGTGATGATGATGAAGATGTTGATGATGATGGTGATGGTGATGTTTGGATGATGATGATGATGAAGATGATGGTGACATGATGGAGATGTTGATCTGATGAGGAAGATAATGATGATGATGAAGATGTTGATGTTG